>JAHDVF020000704.1:0-602500 GCA_022606425.2 Lepidostoma basale | reverse complement strand
TCTTTCACGTTGAAGGAATATTTAGAATTGTACCGATAATGTTGGGATATTCTATGAACTGGTAGAGTTTCAGGTATCTCTATTGGGAATATTGTAAAACTCTTCTTCTCTGGTTTCAATCCTGGGATTGGTTTGCAGCAATTTCCTCTATTCTTCTTTTCCATTCTTCCCTGTCTTGTGCGGCTCTTTTGAAATCTGCATATGATGAGCAGCGCACGTCCACCAACAGGTCCTCCAGGTACTCTCGGCGTGGGCGTCCCCTAGAGTTTGTCCCCTCGGTCATACCCTCCATTAGGGCATGCAAGAGGCCTTCTTGGCGTATTACATGGCCGATCCATCTTGCACACCTTTCGGACAAGGTCCCGAGCAGGTGCCTTCCTCCTTCGATTCTTTGGAGAACCTCCTCATTTGTGATGTGGTCTCTCCAGGAAATTCCTAATAGTCTTCTATAGGACCACATCTCAAAAGCCTCTAGACTCTGTTTATCTCTTTCGGATAGGCAGCATGTCTCGCAGCCGTACATCAAGATACTCCATACATAGGTCTTGATGAGGAGTAGGTATTCTCAGTTTTAGGTCTATATCATTCGATTCTATTATATTGTAAAACTCAATCAACATATATTATGAGGAGAGGCGCTATCTCAAGTTGTTCGATATATTTCTATATCTTTACATTAGGGAGTTTGGTAGCTATCCGTGGCTCTATCCCACTGCATTCCTCTTTGGCATTATGGGAACCAATAGTCTACAGATAAGGAGAGATAGGTTCACACTTACCCATTTCTTCACCCATTTTAAGGCTGAGACTCCGCCATTTTGGAGGGTTTCGTTCCTACCACGGTTTCGTTACTACTACGGTTTAGTTACTACCATGGTTTCGTTCCTACCACAGTTTCGTTCCTACCACGGTTTCGTTACTAATGTGATTTAGTTACTACTATAGTTTCGTTCCTACAACAAGTTCGTTCCTATCACGATTTTGTAACTACAATAGTTGAGTTACTACCATGGTTCCGTTCCTACCACGGTTTCGTTACTACTACGGTTTAGTTACTACCATGGTTTCGTTCCTACCACAGTTTCGTTCCTACCACGGTTTCGTTACTAATGTGATTTAGTTACGACTATAGTTTCGTTCCTACAACAAGTTCGTTCCTATCACGATTTTGTAACTACAATAGTTGAGTTACTACCATGGTTCCGTTCCTACCACGGTTTCGTTTCTACTATGTTTTAGATACTACCATATTTTCGTTACTATTGTGGTTTAGTTACTATCATGGTTTTGGTCCTACCACGGTTTAGTTACTACAATGGTTTCGTTCCTACCACGGCTTCGTTACTACTCACGGTTTCGTTACTACCATAGTTTCGTTCCTACAATGGTTTCATTCCTACCACGATTTTGTAACTACTATGGTTTCTTTCCTACCACGGTTTCGTTTCTACTATGGATAGTTACTACCATGGTTCGGTCCTACCACGGTTTCGTTCCTACCATGATTTTGTAACTACTATGGTTGAGTTACTACCATAGTTTCGTTCCTACCACGGTTTCGTTCCTACCACGATTTTATAACTACTATGGTTTTGTTCCTACCATGGCTTCGTTCCTATCACGGTTTCGTTTCTACTGTGGTTTAGTTTCTACCATTGCTCGTTCCTACCATGATTTTGTAACTACTATGATTTAATTACTACAGTGGTTTCGTTCCTACCACGGTTTCGTTACTACCGTGGTTTCATTCCTACCATGGTTTGGTTCCTACCATGATTTTATACCTCAAAACCACCGTCAAGTAATTATTGATCACATTTACGCCAGTAACGGCCTTCTGCAAAAAGGTTCACCGATGCAAACATCTAGTAAATGCGTCTATGAGTTATGAATAGGGATCTTCTGAGGACAGAATAACAACGCATTCATATTTTCATGTTTTATTCCAGATTAAAATTAAAATATACAATTAATATTACTTAACGGTAAATAGCTTCAGAATTATTTGATTCTGCTTATTGTTGACTTAAATCTGAACACACGCACGTGTTGTGGTCTAGGGTACAGATCGCTTGGTTATTAATCCAAGACACGGGTTCGATCTCCATTCACAACTGTGAATTTTCAGTTATTTTACACGTTGGGGATTGCATACACAAATATGACACAATTTCTCGTTCTCTCGAAGATGATGGAAAAAATCAACCCAAAAGTGGATAAATTGAAATATCAAATAATTTTTAGAATTCCGTTTCAGATTAAAGCAGATGAATTCAATTGTAACGTTGCGTCTTCAGGCCACGAGAATCTGAAGAATGCGGAAGACTGATCCAAAATGATGAAGAGCAAAGATATGCCTTCAGTCGTTGAAGTCGTGTTCGAGCTCTTCGTTTTCCACCAGGAACCTCATGTCTGACGAGAGCGAGGAAGATCTCTTCCGCAGGATCTTCAGTTTGCTCTTTTCGAACCATTGTAGGATCTGGTTCGACCGGATGATCATCAGGCTGACTGCAGCCACCACGACGGCGACTGCTGATATCAACAGGAATATCCTCATTGGTCCAGAAATGCGAATCGAAACTGTAAACAAAAATAAATCATGTAACACAGTTGAACCAAGTTGAATCAAGAGCAGACACTGTCAGAACCAAACAGCAAAAATGAAAGCATTATCATTAACAGAACCCTTGGTGATAGGATACCCAACGGAGAGATTCGCAAATGAGTAGGCAGAGAAGACGATTCTGGAGAGACTACATCGAGAGGATGGACCCAGCGAGGATTCCCATGATCGTGATGCACAAGACTTCGAAGACGACCATCAAAGAGATAAATAGAAATTTTAATTGTATCTCAATAGAGACGAAGACGTAAACTGGAAACTGAACATGGATGATCAAGGTGTTTACAGGACTTATGACCTGTCATTGGTTGGGTTAAGCGCACGCTTTATGTAATTACAACATTCCCCATTCCACCTTTTGTTATTGTGATCATGCATGACAAATTTTTGGAAGATGTATATATACTTCAAAATCCATATTTATCTTCACGTGTCAGTTTCAGTCAGCCATCTATGTAGATCTGGTTGCACTTGTGAATTTTTTCAAGAATTAACCTATACAATATACGAGTATATACCTATAGATAAATAGAAAGCTGCACGTCATCATCACAAGTAAACACATAATGAATATTACCAATACCAATTGTAGACAAATACTGGATTTTTACCCATTGCGGGTTAATCTTGTTTTAAGGATTAATTGTATCTCAATAGAGACGAAGATGTAAATTATTTGGAAACAGAATATGGTAGTCGAGACGTTTACAGGACTTATGACCTGTCATTGGTTGGGTTAAGCGATCACTTTATGTTAACAACATTCCCCATTCCGCACTTCTTACGACACCACATTTGCCAAAATTTTTGGAACTTGTATATATGTGTGGTCTGTTATATATTTGAAATGTGGCTTCATCGAAGAATGTTCAGGATTCCATGGAGAGACAGCGTGACGAACACAGAAGTCCTGAATCGTGCAGGAGTAAATAGAGAGCTGCTGACATTGATCAAAGTCCGCAAGATTTCATATCTGGGTCACGTTCTATGAGGAGAAAAATATCGCCTGCTGCATCTAATTTTGAAGGGAAAATAGAGGGCCGCAGGGGGGCAGGGAGAAGGCAGATCTCTTGGCTGCGCAATGTGAGAGAATGGACGGGAATCGGAACTGTGGAGGAGCTATTTCGGACAGCGCAGGATAGGGAAGAGTTTACCAGAGTGATCGCCAACGTCGGGGGGACCTGACAGGGCACTTTAAGAAGAATAAGGTACTCACTGTGTTCAATAAAGTCCGGCTCCTCGGTCATATTTCTCCGACTCTCCGTGGTTGTCCTGAAAATCTTGCTGTAGTGTTCATAGGTTTTGGAATACCTCGCCGTCATGGGCACGGCTTTGGTGGAACCTCGTTGCAATGTCTGAGTCACTCTTCTTGGACTGACAGTTGTGATGGCCCCCTCGTCGCCCTTTTGGGGGAGTGGCTCGACTTCATCAATGGCCTTCTTCAAAATCCCGGTCACGTTTTTGATTGGCGGAGTCGGGGTCGCAAATCGGAGAACTGGTATAAATATTTGAATAGGTTTCAGCGATGTGGTAGTTCTAGGAGTTGTGTTCAAGGTAGTAGGTTTAACTGTTGTTCTTTTTGTAGTTGGAGTTGTTCTGAAAGTCGTTTTTGTCGTCGGTTTTTGCGTCAGTTTTGTTGTTGGTCTCTTTGTTGTACTGGTTACTGTCGTTGGTGGTCTGGTTGTTGTTCGTATTGTAGTTGGTTTAACAGTTGTCAGTGTAGTTTTTATTGTTGTATCTGTAGTTGGATTGGCTGTTGTCGTCGATGGAGTTGTGGTTGGAATTTCTGTAATTTTATCCGTTTTATACGTGCTTGAAGTTCTTGATGTGTACTCCATGGTGATTGGAGAATTGGACACGGTGCTTGAATCTTCTGATGCTAAACCTGAAAAATAAATTATTGCATTAACAAAGCTTAAATTAGTATGCAAAATATATAAAACAATTTTAAAAGTTGAGCAAAAGAATGAGAATGGTATGTGTGGTCTGTTATATTGTATGGATGTGAAACGTGGACCCTCAAAGTCAACTTAATGAATAGACTGGAAGCATTTGAAATGTGGCTCCATCGCCGAATGTTCATAATTCCCTGGACAGACATGGTTACCAATACCGAAGTCCGGATAGAGTTGACAAGGAGCTGTTATCAACTATCAAGGTTCGGAAGATTTCACATCTGGGTCATGTACTACGTGGGGAAAAGTACCACCTTCTCCAACTGATATTGGAGGGGAAAATTGAGGGACGCCGAGAGCCCGGTAGGAGACAGATGTCCTGGCTGCGAAACGTGAGGGAGTGGACCGGCATCAGTCGTGTGGAGGAGGGTGCAAGACAGGGACAGGTTCGCCGAGGTGATCGCCAACGTTTGGGGGATCCGATAGGCCACTTGAAGAAGAAGAAGAGCAAAATAACGTAATTTAGGGTAAAATTGAAACGAATCAGGAGAAAGTGTATGCAGTGGCGGTACTCCCATAGAAGTCCAGAAGCCCGGCTTGCGTAAGAAATTTTGAATCAAAACCCCCAAATCTAAGTAATCATGCCCCCCGCATAAACCAACAACCCACTAAATCACATTCCAACAATGTTTCCATCAGACGTAAGAGGAATAGCCACAAGAGCTGAACCTCTGTAAGCCAGAAGAGGTTTTGATTTAAAAAAACTCTTACGCAAGCCGGGCTTCTGGGCTTCTATGGGAGTACCGTCACTGAGTGTATGTTATTGAGATTGGAGAAGGAGAACACAAGGAAATATAGAGAGTATTACAATGAGAGTGTAAGATATGAATTTTAAATAAAATATGATTTTCTACAGGAAAGTATGTGGCCACCACGGCTTTGGTGGTGCACGCGTACCTTTCTAGCGAAATCTTCAGATGGTTTGGCATAATGTGGCCGTATTTTGTTAATACAGTGTTCAATTTCGACCTTCAATGCTCGGATGGTCGTGGGCTTGTTGGCATTGATATCAGGAAACCCAATAGTAAACAGTCCATAGAAGAAAGATCGTGGAGGGCAGTTCTTTTCAATAAAAAGAAATATGATACGACCAGGAAAAGACTCTTATTGTAACACCTATATAAAGAATACGAAGAGATGCTGTATCTCTCTCTCTCTCTCTCTCTCTCTCTCTCTCTCTCTCTCTCTCTCTCTCTCTCTCTCTCTTTCTCTCTCTGGCTGTGTGTGTATGTGTGTGTGTGTCTCTCTCTCTCTCTCTCTGTCTGTGTGTGTCTGTGTCATGTGCCTGGGCGTGTGTGTATCTGTATGAGTGTGTGTGTGTGTGTCTCTCTCTCTCTCTCTCTCTCTCTCTCTCTCTCTCTGTATCTGTGTGTGTCTGTGTCCTATGCCTGGGCGTGTGTGTATGTGTGTGTGTGTGTATGTGTGTGTGTTAGGATTTAAGTCCTCCCTCTTCAGTGCAGAGGTCCAGATGCTGTATATCTCTCTCTCTCTCTGTATCTGTGTCTGTGTGTGTCTGTGTCCTGTGCCTGGGCGTGTGTGTATGTGTATGTGTGTGTGTGTGTGTGTGTTTGTGTTGTGTGTTAAGAGTTAAGTCCTCCCTCACCAGTGCAGAGGTCCAGGTAGTCTACGCAGCAAAGATGCAGGTCCTCACAGCCGCTGTAGCAGAGGCAGGTTATATCAATTGAAATCGTTCTGATCGAGTCCTCGCAACGGTTGCTGCATGAGTCTGAAATGGGACACGAAACATATTTTATTTATCTATTATAATTTATCAACAGAACATCAGAACTGAAAACATTGCGACCTATCGTGGATAGAACTGTTAAGAATAGGATACCTTACGAAGAGAACCTGCAATATAGATGACATTGTGAAATGGAGTAGGCAGACAAAACGATCCTGGGGGGACTACATCGAGAGGATGGACCCAGCGAGGATTCCAGAGATCGCAATGCATGAGACTCCAGAGGACTGATTTTTTCTCTCACCGTATCGTTTCTGACTGTCTCTTAGGCTTATTCCTTAGGCTTATTCCTAACATAAATCGGGTGGTGGTCTAGGGGATAGAACGCTTGGCTCCTGATCCAGGGGACATGGGTTCAAGCCTGGACACGACCAGATTCCTGCTTCATAATAATGAGCTATTTTCTGCTCACATTGAAGATTGTAAAATAAATTCTAATATCATTGATTGAAATCCTTGGTATTAGTCTTTTTTTTTAAAAAAAGGCTCTTTCCATGGCTCTTTGGGTCACTCGTAGTTTCTCGGCACTTTGTTTGGACAATGTTACAGTCACCAGGATGACCATCAAAGAGATAAAGAGAAACCTGAACGTCTTCATTACAGAACTAAATTTGATATCCTGTCTAAATAGATCATAAGATCAACATAAGAAAGATCTACATCTACCAGCACGACGTTTTGAATAAATGTCAATTATTATTATTCTTCTTCTTCTTCTTCCTCAGCCTATTCCCGTCCACTCACACAATGTGTTTAAGGGTGTTTTTTTTTAGAGGTATCTTCTTCTTCTTCTTCAATGGCCCTACAGCCCATATCGAGCCTTAGCCTCCAGTATTCTTCGCCTCCAACTCCTCCTGTCCTCCGCTTCGACCCTCCAATCTGACACTCTTAACAATCTTGTTCCATCTCTCTCAACTTCATCCTCCCATCGCAGCCTTGGTCGTCCAATTGGTCTTCTACCACCTGGGTGCCACTCCAGCAATCTTTTTGGGGTTCGCGATGACGGCATCCTCTGCACGTGACCGGCCCATCTCAGTCTATTCAGTCTGACCTGTGTGGAGAGACTGGGAGCTTTGTAAATATTGTACAGCTCGTCATTATGCCGCACTCTCCAGCCTTCACCGTCATTCACAGGCCCCAGAATTCTGCGCAGCACCCTTCTCTCAAAAGTATCCAGTCGCTCTGCAGATTTCGCTGTCATTGTCCACGCCTCACACCCATAGGTCACTACTGTTCGGATGATTGTTTTATACAGGGTGATTTTGGTTTTCCAGTGTACGTTTCTTGATTTGAGCGCTGGTAGTAGAGAGAAGAATGTTTTGTTACCAATTGTGATTCTTCTTTCGATTTCCTTGTGGTCTTCGTTTTCTTTTGTTATAGACGAACCCAGGTAAGTGAAGTCCTCCACCATCTTAAAGTTGTATCTGTCCTTGAATCTGATGGTTCGCCTTGAGTTATGGGTTGCATTCCTGGTTTGTTTCATTATTTGTGTCTTTTCTTCGTTTATCTCTAAACCCACCTCCTTGGCTGCAGTCTCTAAAGGCTCAAATACTTCGTGTATGGCTGCTAGGGATCTTCCTACAATGTTAAGGTCGTCTGCATATCCTATGATCTGGCTGCTATGAAAGTATGTGTTGGGATTCGTGTTAAGGTGGTAAGTTTTCCTTATGGCATATTCCAAACTCAGGTTAAAAAGTGTTGGGGCTAAACCATCACCTTGTTTGAGGCCCTGTGATACCATGAATTCATCTGTGAGCTCTCCTCCTATCTTATCTCTACATTTTGTATTATCCAAATCACAGAATATACAAATCAAAATGAAAAAAAAAAAACACTTAAAAATAATGTCTATGATATTGGCTTTATTTAATATATAATTTTATGCCATTATTGTTTAAAAATGATTTCGAGTATGAGCGCCACGGTTAGCTCGAATGAAGCGCAATCGTGAAGTCCAATTTTCGACACCTTTATTGAGCAATTGGATAAAATGGCAAAACGTACTGTCTATAAATCAACAGTCAACTCTCAAATTGACAATCTGTAGAAAGAATGTTGCCAGTTTAAAAACCAAACCTCTAAAAAAATCTGTTCTCAATAGATGCCTTAAACCTTAATTTTGTAATCTATTGATGAAATAAACTGATTTCATTTGATTAGATTATCGGTCGCACACTAGTTTGTTATTACCTTGTTTAACCATGTCACATTTGATAATACCTTTGCAAGGCGAAAATTATACCTCTTGAAAACAGACGTTTTCATTCGTATTAGTAATTTCAAATTATTATTCTTACCAATGCCTGGAGTGGAAGACGAATTCTCCAACCCTGAAGATGTAACTTCGGACTGGTTTTGATTTGCACACTCCTCGCCCTGCTTGATTGACAGGTCGTCTATAGCTATGTCGCTTGTGTAGCTGCTTCCTCTAATACCTTCTATAACAATCTAAAATAGAAACTCGATGAATAATAAGTCTAAGGTAAAATGATTTTCGAAAAAGAAGAAATCACAACAGCCTGCAACATTTGCGTGAATGGAGAAAATCTGGAACAAGTAGATGATTTTGTATATTTAGGAAGTATGTTTACACGCGACGGGCCAGTGGAGAGGGATATTAAATGAAGGGTTGGGAACAGGCAACAAAGTGAATGGTGCATTCAAATTTGTCATTGCAAGCGAAAGCCCGAGGAACAAGAGGAAGAAGAGGAAGAAGTGGAAGAAGAGGAAGAAGAGGAAGAAGAGGAAGAAGAGGAAGAAGAGGAAGAAGAGGAAGAAGAGGAAGAAGAGGAAGAAGTGGAAGAAGTGGAAGAAGTGGAAGAAGATGAAGATGAGGAAGAAGTGGAAGAAGAGGAAGAAGAGGAAGAAGTCGAAGAAGAGGAAGAAGTGGAAGAAGAGAAAGAAGTGGTCGAAGAGGAAGAAGAGGAAGAAGAGGAAGAATAGGAAGAAGAGGAAGAAGAGGAAGAAGAGGAAGAAGAGGAAGAAGAGGAAGAAGTGGAAGAAGTGGAAGAAGAGGAATAAGAGGAAGAAGAGGAAGAAGAGGTTAGAGAGAAGAAGTAAAGTTACAAAAATAGAGTAGTGTAAACGGAGTTCATAATAATTTTTCATACACTAGGCGCCCCTGGAAATGATATAAAGTCGGAAAAACCTTACACCACAAAGGCAATGGTTTGATATAAAGTTACTAAGACACGTAGAGAAGGGTGCTTACTTGAAAATCTTCCGTGAGGACATCCAGATCAAAGAATCCTTTAAACCAAGTGTCCCCCTGATCGCCCGACTTCTCGAACATGGTGTACTTGACTCTTAGCTCGGGATCGCTGAGGATAGCACCGAGGTCCTGAGAGACAGGGTGCACTAGAACCCTCAAGGTGCCCGTGGCGCGACCGTACATGTGGTAGTAGAAGATGAAGCAGCCATCCTGCGTCAGCGAGGGAGAGAACAGCGGAGAGATAAGTCGGGCAGAGTCGTTCACCTCCCGCCCCGTACTCTCGATGTACATGTAATAACCTGCATCAAACGGTTATAACAATTTTAATATTCATTTCTTTACCACGATGCAAACTTAACACTAGCCATATGCAAACTTAACACTAGCCAAATGCAAACTTAACACTAGCCATATGCAAACTTAACACTAGCCATATGCAAATTTAACACTAGCCATATGCAAACTTAACACTAGCCATATGCACAGTGGCGGTACTACCATAGAAGGCCAGAAGCCCGGCTTGCGTAAGAAATTTTGAATCAAAACCCCAAAATCTAATAATATCGTACCCCCGCATAAACCTACAATCCACCAAATCACATTTCAACAATGTTCCCATCAAACGTAAGAGGAATAGTCACAAGAGCTGAACCTCTGCAAGCCAGAAGAGGTTGTGATAAAACATTTCTTACGCAAGCCGGGTTTCTGGGCTTCTATGGCAGTACCGCCACTGCATGTGCAAACTTAACACTAGGCATATGAAAACTTAACAATAGCCATATGCAAACTTAACACTAGCCATATGCAAACTTAACACTAGCCATATGCAAACTTAACACTGGCCTTATGCAAACTTAACACTGGATTAAATATATATATTTAAATATAACTTAAGAGGAATAATTTTGTACCATTTTATATGTAAAAAAAAACATATTTAAAAAAAAGGGAAAAAAATCTGAGAAAATTGCGAATTCAAAATTAATCGATTTATTGTTATTTTTACATATATATAATATATATATATATATATATATATATATATATATATATATATATATATATATATATATATATATATATATATATATATATATATATATATATATATATATATATATATATATATATATATATATATATATATATATATATATATATATATATATATATATATATATATATATATATATATATATATATATATATATATATATATATATAATTTTTTACGTATACAACAGGTCGCTTGAACCCAATTACTGTATACAATTTATTTTTAAGCTGATATATTGATTCTCGTGACGTGTGATAGCTAGCTAAACTATCGCCATTTTATTGTCACGAGAATTCTACACCAGACCAAAGATAGTGTGACAATCACACTGCGATCGCCGGGAATCGAATCCGTATGGTATGTCAGTCAATCGGTATGTCCGTCAGAGCTCTTACCACTCTGCCACGAAGGTCGTATCATACATACCAGCATTCCACTCTCCTAGGGTGTGATCATACGAAGGGCCAGTCTTCACATGTCCACTGGGAGTGTTCTTGTTTTTCCTTATCCAGTCGAAATCGTGATATTGGTCATGTTTCCATCCGCACAATCCCTGATCTTCGAAGTCACAAGACGTTATCTCGGAACGCGATTCTATTTCTGAAAAAAAAAAAAAATTAATCCGTTAAGTGGGGCAGGCCATACAAAATATTTATGAAATACATGGCTATTAGACGAGAGGTCGTGAATGATTCCGGCTCCAGAGACCCAGACTTGAAAGTACGGAGAAAGGTGTTTTATACAGAGGATTTAAGTTATATTAGGTCCTTACATATGAAATTGGCGTTTTGTATGGGAGGAACATAAAGTTGATTTTTTTTAAATATAATATATTTATTTAATCAAAGTACTCGTATGTACCATTGCTATCTATGCACTTTTGCCATCTCATAGGTAGTTCATGGATCCCTTTACTAAAAAAACCATTCGGACGGGAATCAATAAAATCTTTGAAGTCGGTTTGGACTGCCCCATCGGAGTTGAATTTTTTCCCTTGCAAGAAGTTATCCAAATTTCGAAAAAAATAGCAATCTGTTGGGGCAAGGTCCGGAGAGTACGGTGGATGTCTTAGACATTCCAATTGAAGCTCTTCTAATTTGGTAGCCGTCTGTTGTGCAGTGTGTGGTCTAGCGTTATCATGAAGCAGCAGTGGCCTAGAGCGATTGACCAGCCTCGGTTGTTTAGCAGCTAGCTTTTCCATCATGGTTTGCAGTTGCTGACAATAGACATCTGCCGTAATCGTCTGGCCAGATTTAAGAAAGCTGTAGTGAACGACACCAGCACTAGTCCACCAAACGCTCACAAGTAACTTTTTTGGAGTCAATTTTCGCTTGGGGCATGGTTTGGCTGGTTCGGCAGGGTTCAGCCATTGCGATGAGCGCTTCCGATTATCATACAGGATCCACTTTTCATCACAGGTAATGATTCGATTCAAAATCCCTTCATTATTGTGCCGGTTGAGTAATGCAACGCAGCAGTCAACGCGCGTTTGTTGATTTGCTTCACTCAATTCGTGAGGTACCCACCTTTCAAGCTTTTTCACCTTCCCAATTTGCTTCAAGTGGATTAAAACAGTTTAATCACTAACACCGCAGCCTGCAGCTAACTCGGACGTGGTTTGCGATGGATTCGCTTCCACAATAGCCTTCAATTCTTCATTATCAACTTTGGTCTCCGGCCGTCCACGGGACTTATTCTGCAGGTCGAAATTTCCAGAACGAAAACGTTGGAACCAAAAACGTAAATGGCTGTAGCCTTTCACATTGCGTTAAAAAGATCTTCTGCTTAATGCTTAAAATACAATTTTCATAGATGGCGTTAGTGTGTAGATTGAATATACTACCATGTAAAGGGTGGTGTTGGAGATTAGCATATATACAACTTCTAAAAATTTGTCAGACATGGTGGTCATAAGAAAAAATAAGGTCGAATGGGGAACGTTGTATTACATAAAGCGTGCGCTTAACCCAACTAATGACGGGTTATAAGTTCTGTTAACACCTTAATCAACCATATTCAGTTTCCAATTTGCATCTTCGTCTCTATTGAGATACAATTGATTCTTGAATTGATAGCCCGCAATGGGTGAAATCCAGTTGTTCGTCTACAAGTATTTGTATACATTCAAAATGTTGATTAAAATAGTCTTCAAATTTACTTTCGCATGTCGGAGTCGTTCCATTCCAGTGCACCCCATCGCAGAAGATGTTACTTTCGCCAGCCATGGAGTATCCGGATTTGCAGAAGAACATGGCCACCGCCTTTCTCCTGCTCAGCACCAGAATACCGTTCTCTGGTTCCGCCAAGTTTTTGCAGCCCGGTCCTGAGATAGTAAAAACAATATTATAGCATTATTAAAAATATTCTATTAACATAAATTAAGTTAAATTAAGTAACATAAATTAAGTAACATAAATTAAATAAACACAAAAGTCCGGCTCGTCCATGTCAACATGTGCAACATCGAAAAAAACATTATGTGTTATTACATTATGTGCTAAATTAAAAAAAAACGGTAGATTCGTGGAACATAAATTAAATAGACAATATGTGCACCATCTAAAAAGAACATTTTGTGTTAAATTATTATTATTTTGTTATTTTATATTATATCATTGTATTTTATATTATTTGTTTTAGATATATTTTGTGGGTGTCGGACGATCGAAGTGTGCGTGGGAGATGCCTAATGGTGGCGATGAGGTTCGCAACCCATCACACCGCGTCTCCCGCGGGGCGAAAAGAGAAGGATGGAGTGCCGCATCAGTAAAAGTGTGACAGTCCATTCTTTCTGCCTACCCTTTCGGGGAGACGGCGTGATGGTTAGTTAGTTAGTTAGTTTTAAAAATATATCTTTTTTATTTATTTATACATAATACACAAATATTACCATATCACGGCACCTCCCTCAAGCCTGCTTCTGACTAAGGAGTTATAAAGAGTTCTTAAGGTTGGAAGGAACAGGATTTTATGTTGCTGCAGGAATGTATACTTACGGACGCAGATGGGCGGAGGACCATCGAGGAGTCCCCCCACGCAGCCGACGAACCGCTGACCAACCAGCTCGTACCCGAAGCGGCACGTGAAGCGCACTATCCTCCCATTCTGCCGGAACCTCATGCGACCATTTTGAAGCAACGCGCTCATGTCGCATTTGTTGGCATTAAAAGAATAGTCAACTGAAAAAAAAATTACTCACACTTCATCATTAACACTACATTTATGGGACCTTTCACTTCACATCATCTTTAATACTATATTTATGGAACCTTTCATATCACATAGTATCACCGCGTCACTAGAATTATGGAACATCATTTCGTATCGCCTTTATAATTTGACCCACCCTTAACATTAGATAGGTATGAAACCTTCATTAACACTACATTTGTGGGACCATATTTTTTTTTATGCATTTTGTATACAACATTATCACTTTTTAAACAAATTAAAATAAAATATTAAACATTTTTCGGACTACCCAGCCCTTCCTTAGTGATATTATATATTGTAGATATTAAAAATATTATAAATAATAAATTGTTTACAAATATGGTCAGTTTTGACAGATGTCCGATGACATTTAAAACATCCGTCAAAACTGACCCATTTTTGTAAACAATTTTATAATATTTTAAATATCTATATAATATCACTGAGGAAGGACTGGGTAGTCCGAAACATGTTTGATATTTAATTTTAATTTGTTTAAAGTGTTGTTTACAAAGTATATAAAAAAAGAAAAATATAAAACATCTACAACACGAAGTATGGCGAACATAGAAGAACATTCATGAGACCATTCGCCTCACTGCGTATCATATTTAACACTATATTTATGGAGCCTTTCATATTACTTCGTATCACCCTTAACATTAGATTAAGGTATTGAACCTTTCATTTCAGCATTAACACTAAATTTATGGGACCATTCACCTCACTGCGTATCATATTTAACACTATATTTATGGAGTCTTTCATATTACTTCGTAACTCCCTTAACATTAGATTAAGGTATGGAACCTTCTACTTCATCATTAACACTACATTTATGGGACCATTCACTTCACTGCGTATCATATTTAACACTATATTTATGGAGCAACATTGAATTTGACACCATAAAAATATTCTATTGCTATGGCAAAAGGTTTGAAAATTATTAGTTTTTTTTAGTTAAATAACTTATCATCTTTTATAATAAACAATATACAGACGATGGATATGAAAACGAATAATATAATCAGACATCCGTTTTTCTCTTTAAACCGGAAATTATAAAGCAGATTAGGAAGAAATTAAAAAAAATTACGGTATTTAAATTATATAAAAAAACGAACAAACTAACTATCACTCCGTCTCTCCGAAGGGGTAGACAGAAATAATAGACCACCACACTCGTCATACCTGACATAATTTTCTTGATTTCTTAACATTTATAGATCGAAATTTATCAATGAAAGCGAAAATGGCCGTTCACAATGAAGTTCTGGTCCCAACCCTTATGTATGGAAGCGAAGCATGGAACTGGCAGAAGAAAGATGAGAGATGAGGTCCCTAAGACGTATGTGTGGTAGAACGATGTACGACAGAATCTCAAATGCTGATATTAGAAAGGAATGTAGAGCGGAAGTAGGTATTATGAACAAAATTATGAAAGGATCGCTGCGTTGGTTCGGACATATAGAGCGCATGGGTGAAGAAGAGAGTACGGAGTCGAGGTAGACCGAGGAAAACATGGCATGACCAAATTTATAAAATTTTAAAGGTTGGTCATGTCAGAAGCCGGAAGAATCGACGTGCGTGTATGACTCGCTGTATGAATGTGGAGGAATCTAGACAGGTATGTCAGAATATAGTAGTGTGGCGGTCCATTCTTTCTACCTACCCCTGCGGGGAAATGGCGTGATGGTTTGTTGTTGTTGTTGTTTATAGATCGTGTTAAGCATGCACGTCAATTTCTCCAGCTCCTCGCTTAGCTGACATTTAATATTTTATTGATTTGATTATGGAGCGGTGGAGTCATTGATGATGAAGGCAACACAGCTACCATGAATGGAGAACGATACAGAAGCATGATACATATTGTTTGTAGTGGGAATTAGAGAATATTGATCAGTAGAAGTAGAGATCTACAGCCAAAATGACCTTTATCCCGAAGTACGCGACAAGTCAGTTAAGCCTCTGCCGTGTCAGGATGCCTGAAGAATCTGGTCTGGAAGAACAAGAACATACGTGTCGACAGCATGATCGGAATCTATAAAACATGCGTGCGACCTATCATGACGTACGCTGTAGAGACGCGGGGTGACACTGTGCGAACCAAGGGACTACTAAGAACATCGGAGATGAAGGTCCTAAGATCAATTACTGGAAAAACCCTCCGAGATCGTGTCCGTAACGTAGACATAAGAAAAACTTGCGAAATAGAGGATATCGTTCAGTGGAGTAGATCCAGAAGAAGATACTGGAGGGACCATGTAGCCCGAATGGATGGTGACAGACTTGCGTATACAGCCGCTTTAAAAGACTAATACCAATGATTTATATCAATGATATTAGAATTTATTTTACAATCTGCAATATGGTCTAGTCTACATATCATGGTCGTGGACATATCTGTCGGAGACCCGACGGTCGATGGGGGAGACGGGTTCTGGAGTGGAGACCGCGTACAGGATTCCGCAGAGTTGGACGTCCCCCTGCCCGGTGGACTGATGATCTGAAGAGGATTGCTGGACATAGATGGATGGGAGCGGCAATGGATAGAGGGCGGTGGCGGGCTTTGGGAGAGGCCTACATTCAGCAGTGGATGGCAGACGGCTGATGATGATGATTAATATGAGCAGAAAAAACCTCATTATTATGAAGAAGGAATCTGGTCGTGTCCAAGCTTGAACCCATGTCCCCTGGATCAAGAATCAATCGTTCTATCCCCTAGACCACAACCCGGTTACTTAATAATAAAAACAAAAAATATTAATAATAAAATAAACAATAAATAAAAAACAGTGGATAACGTGGAATAAAAATTCAATAAACACAAATGTCCGGATCGTCCAGCTGACGACAAGTGCACCATCTAAAATAACAATATGTGTTAAATTATTTTTCTTTGTTATTTTATTTTATATCATTGTATTTTATATTATTTGTTTTAGATTTATTATGGAGATGTTGAACGATCGAAGTGTGCGCGGGAGATGCCTTTTGGTGGCGATGAGGTTCGCAACCTATCACACCGCGTCTCTCGCGATGGCGAAAAGAGAAGGATGGAGTGCCGCATCGATTAAAGTGTGGCAGTCCATTCTTTCTGCCTACCCTTTCGGGGAGACGGCGTGATGGTTAGTTAGTTAGTTAGTTAAATAAACAATACTCACATCTGCCATCAACACCCAAAATCATTAATATGATCAAACATTTAAAATAATTAAAATACTGCATTTTATTCATAGTTATATTATCATAAATTAAAATGAAATCACTATATATGTCACTCACTATTTCAGATAAAAAATTTATTATTTAAAATATTATTCAAATATAAACTTAACATTTTATATTACAATATTATTTAATTACACGATGTATTAGCTTGTTGCAATTATTAAGGTATATATCAAACAAATATTTAAATAATGATAACTATGAATTATTTATATAAAATCAATTTAAACAAATCACTTTATTTTGAAATGTGCTATTTTTATTAAATTATATTTGAACTGTAAACAGCCGGGCGTAAGGACACGCTTGTGTGTACTGAAAGGATTTTAATGTATTTTCCTTAAACGCTAATCGTACGAGTATTATCACAATCGGAAGCTCTGTATGGTACGTTTCCCGCAAAAAAACTGTTTCCTTTATAATCTCACATGAATTATAAATGTGAGATAAAACCCAAAGTAATCTTGAAATTAATAAAAAAAAATTACCTAACTATGAACAAAATTATGTATGGAAGTGAAGCATGGAACTGGCAGAAGGTTGAAAGTAGAATAAATGCGGTAGAAATGAGATCTCTAAGACCAATGTGTGGCAAATCTGTATATGATAGAGTGACAAATGCAAGTATAAGAAGTGATGTGGTGCGAATGAAAGTGTTATGAACAAAATAAGGAAAGGGTCATTAAGATGGTTTAGACACATGGAAAGAATGAGTGAAGACAGAATGGTAAAGAAGGTATATGTAAACGGTGTGAACGAAGCTAGAAATAGAGGAAGGCCGAGGAAAATGTGGCACGATCAAATCAATCAAATATTGAATGTCGGACACGTGAGTCGGACGTGCGTGCATGACAAGATATATGAATGTAGAGGAATCGAGAGAAGTATGTCAGGACAGAACAGTGTGGCGTTCCATTCTTTCTGCCTACCCCTCCGGGGAGACGGCGTCATGGTTAGTTAGTAATGAACAAAATTATTATTTTATTTTATTATTTTTTTTCTTCTTCTTCTTCAAGTGCCCTGTCGGGTCCCCCCAACGTTGGCGATCACCTCGGCGAACCTGTCCCTGTCCTGCGCCGCTCGGAACAGCTCCTCCACATTTCGGATGCCGGTCCACTCCCTCACGTTTCGCAGCCAGGACATCTGTCTCCTTCCGGGCCCTCGGCGTCCCTCAATTTTCCCCTCCAATATCAGTTGGAGAAGGTAGTACTTTTCCCCACGCAGTATATGACCCAGATGTGAGATCTTTCGAACCTTGATAGTTGATAACAACTCCCTGTCAACTCTAGCTCGCCTCAGGACTTCGGTATTGGTAGCCATGTCTGTCCAGGGGACTCTGAGCATTCGGCGATGGAGCCACATTTCAAATGCTTCCAGTCTGTTCATTGAGTTAACTTTCAAGGTCCAAGTTTCACACCCGTACAATAAAACGGACCACACATAGCATATGATCATTCTCTGGCGGAGTTTCAGGTTTACGTTATCATTGCAGAAGAGTGATTTCATTTTATTAAACGTAGCTCTTGCTGCCTCAATTCTGCATTTTATCTCTACATCTGGGTCAAGAGATTGTGTTAGTATGCTGCCGAGGTATTTAAAATTTTCCACCCTTTCAACGTTACGGCCGTTCAAATGCAATACTGACCCACTGTAGTCAAGCCGTCCGAATGTCATCCATTTGGTACCTATCCATCTTCTATCTAGATTAACTTAAGGCGTTACAACAGAATCTCAAATACTGACATAACTAACTAACTAACTAACTAACCATCACGCCATTTCCCCGGAGGGGTTGGCAGAGAGGATGGATCGCCACACTGGCCTGTCCTGGCATACCTCTCGAGCTTCCTCTACATCCATACATCTTACCATGCACGCACGTCGATTGTTCCGACTTCGAATGTGGCCGCCTTTTAGTAATTGATTAATTTGGTTATGCCATGTTTTCCTCGGTCGTCCTCGGCTTCTTTTCCCACTCACGCTGCTTGTGTACAGCTTTTTAACCATTCTACTCTCATCCATTCGTTCCATATGTCCGAACCACCTCAGGGATCCTTTTTTAATTTTATTCATGATGCAGTCATCTGCCTTACATTTCTTTCTTATTTCATCGTTCGGTATTCTATCATACAACGTTTTCCCCGCACATTCTTCTTAGTGATCTCATTTCTACGGCGTTTATCCTGCTTTCATCCTTCTTTTGCCAGCTCCAAGCTTCACTTCCATACATGAGGGTTGGCACTAGAACTCCATTGTGTACTGCCATCTTTGCTTCTGTGGATATATTTCTATTTGCAGTAATGACTTTGAGTGCGCCATTTATATTATTCCCAGCACCAACCCTCCTTTCGATGTCTTTCTCCATTTTTCCGTCCCTTGTAAACATGCTTCCCAGATACGTAAATTCCGTAACTTGCTCCAATTTCTCGCCCATCGCACTTATATCACAAATCGTCATACATTCTTCTTTCTCGAAAACCATCACTTTATATTTAGACACATTCATCACCAAGTCACTATTTTTGCATGCCTCATACATCCTTGACACTAAGGTTTGCAAATTTTCTTTACTGTCAGCGATTAACACAGCATCGTCTGCATATAACAAACAGCTGACTGACAAAAAATTCATCTTAGCACCAGCGTCTATGCCTTCAAGTTCTTTCATACACTTGTCCAAGTATAGATTGAACAACCACGGGGACATCACACAGCCCTGTTTGACACCTTTGGTGATGTCAAACCAAGATGTGACAGCCCCATTTTTTTTGACATAAGAAACTGACATAAGAAAGAAATGTAGAGAGGAAGAAGACACTATGAACAAAATTATGAAAGGATCGCTGCGTTGGTTCGGACATAAATTCGGACATATTGCGGGAGTGGTAACGGACTGAATTATGGTGGATAACTTGGTTGTAAACTAACTAAACTAACTAACCATCACGCCGTCTCCCCGAAAGGGTAGGCAGAAAGAATGGACTGTCACACTTTTACTGATGCGGCACTCCATCCTTCTCTTTTCGCCCCGCGGGAGACGCGGTGTGATGGATTGCGAACCTCATCGCCACCAATAGGCATCTCCCGCGCACACTTCGATCTTCCAACATCCACAAAATAAATCTTAAACAAATAATATAAAATACAATTATATAAAATAAAATAACACAATAAAAATAATTTAATACAAAATGTTATTTTTAGATGGTGCACATTTGTCTATTTAATTTATGTTCCACGAATCCACCATTTTTTAAATTTAGCACATAATGTAATAACACATAATGTTTTTCCGATGTTGCACATGTTGACATGGACGATCCGGACTTTTGTGTTTATTTAATTTATGTTACACGTATCCACCGTTTTTTAAATTAGCTGTTTTATGATTTATATGATTTACTGTTTTGATGTCAAAATTATACAAGTTTTTTCGTTTATATAAAGAATTTTGACAGGTGTAAAAATAAATTTTTCATTTGTTCCAATGACAATTTGAATAATTTCTTCAATATTCTTTTAAAGTTCTTGCTGGTGTTGGTTGGTTTTAAGTGCCTAATTACTGCCAAATAAAAAAAGTGGATACGTGGAACTTGGTTGTAAAGGGTCATTATTGATAAGGAAGACGGTAATAATTTAGGTCGTGGTCTGGAAATGAAAGAAATGAAGTTGGAGTAGCGCAAGGAATAATAGAGCTGGAGTCGCAGTATTCTGATGTACCAAAGGAGTGTGGTAACGGTGGGCTGCCATCGGGCAAGGACGCTAACATTACTCATTAAATGGTATGGACCTGTCTTTGATCAATGCCAAGAAATTCGCTGAAAATTTGAACATCGATGTTCATATACCGTTTCGAACTCTCTAATTTCACTGAATTAGTCCATGTGATTCTAACAACGGCGTATATTGGTATTTGACAATGTGAATGATTGTTTGTGCGATTAATGAAGTGTTAAGTTTTATTAGATGAAAATATATGTGGAATAGTTAAAAAAATATACTTATATTCTACCACAAAGTGAGTATTTCATATGAAAAAAATTTCTAAATATAATATTTAACTAACTAACTAACTAAGCATCACGCCGTCTCCCCGAAGGGGTAGGCAGAAATAATGGACTGGCACACTTTTCTTTCCTGACATATTTCTCTCGCTTCCTCAACATTCATACATCGTGTCACGCACGCGCGTCGATTTCTCTGACTCCTCACATGGCCGACATTCAATATTTGATTTATTTGATCGTGCCACGTTTTCCTCGGTCTTCCTCTATTTCTGGTTCCATTTACATCATTAACATATAATTTTTTACCATTCTTTCTTCATTCATTCTTTCCATATGTCCAAACCATCTTAATGATCCTTTCATTATTTTGTTCACGACACCATCATTCGCACCGCATTCACTTCTTATATTTTCATTCGACACTCTATCATACACAGAGTATCCACACATTCGTCTAAGAGATCTCATTTCTACTGCATTTATTCTACTTTCATCCTTCTTTTGCCAGTTCCATGCTTCGCTTCCATACATAAGGGTCGGTAGAAGAACACCATTGTGCACTGCCATTCTAGCTTATTTGGATAGGTTTTTGTTTGCGATGACAACTTTAAGTGCACCATTCACTTTGTTGCCTGCCCCAACCCTTCTTTCAATATCCCTCTCCACTCGCCCATCTCTTGTAAACATACTACCTAAATACACAAGTATAATATTTCAATCCCATTATTTATTTATTTATTTATTTCTCTCTCGAATGAAGGTCCATATGCTAATTCGAAGTATTCTTATCACGACGGAAAGGAAATACAAATCGCTGGTCACCTTATCTACTATCGTACACTTCTTATCACACAACACATTCACACGTCCCCGCTGGGATAGCCAGATAAAACTGCAGGCAAAAGCGTTAACGTTTGTTTACCTATCTTGGAATTAGAAGATAACTCACCCCAAACAGATAGTGAAAGGGGATGTGATTGACAACAGAGGATTGAGATTACCCTCGACGACCTTCGTGGCCGAGCAATTCGAACGTCCCGAGTTCGATTCCCGGCTTTGCAAGTGTGATTGTCACGTTGTCTTTGGTCAGGTGTAGAAATCACGTGACAATAAAATGATAGATTTGCTATCTATCACATGTCACGTGTGTATGAAAGAACTTAAAGGTATAAATGCCGGTGCTAAAATGAGTGATTTGTCTGTAAATTGATGAAAAGATGCCGTTCTCGTTGCGGATAGTGCGGACGAATTACAAGTCTTGGTGTCGAGAATGGGAAGAAAGGGAAGAGCAAATGACAGTTTGTAATATAAGTGTGAACGAAGAGACCTTGGAACAGGTGAGAGAATTTGTGTATGTAGGCATGTTCACAGCGGATGGCCGAACGGACATTGGTGCAGGTAACAAAGTGAATGGAACTTTAAAAATAGTTATTGGAAATAAGAATTTATTAATGAAAGCAAAAATGGCTGTTCACAGTGGAGTTCTAGTCCCAACCCTTATGTATGGAAGCGAAGCATGGAACTGTCAGAAGAAAGATGAGAGCAGAATAAATGCGGTAGAGATGGGGTCCCTAAGATGTATTGATATTTGAAAGGAATGTAGAGCGAAAGAAGGTATTATGAACAAAATTATGAAAGGATCGCTGCGTTGGTTCGGACATATGGAGCGCATGGGTGAAGAAATAATGGTTAAAAAAGTATGCGTTAACGATGTAAATGGAGTACGGAGTCGAGGTAAATCGAGGAAAACATGGCATGACTAAATTAATAAAATTTTAAAGGTTGGTCATGTTAGAAGCCGGAAGAATCGACGTGCATGTATGACTCGCGCTGTATGAATGGGGGCTAGAGAGGTGTGTCAGGATAGAGTAGTGTGGCGATCCATTCTCTCTGCCTACCCCTGCGGAGAAACGCGTGATGGTTTGTTGCTGTTTCTCATGTCACGAGAATCAATATGATAGCTATACCCTTTACATCGATTTGGCTCGCGCTGTAATGATGTAAAGAACGATTCAACGAAATAATAATACTAAACAATAAAATGGCGTCGTAAACAAAGTAATGCGCTCTATGTCAAAGATATACATAAGCGTATTAGCTTAATTATTATAATATAATTCTCGGGAACTGGTTGTGGTAAACTTTTTATCGCTATTATAATAACTTTGATTAAAATTGCAAAAAAAAAGTTTCCTAAGTTGACCACAAAATGGCGCCAAGGTACGAAATCGGATTAACCACAAACTTGAGTTTATTTTCTTCTTTGTGTCAACGGCAATGGCTCCAAAGTGGGCATTATATCGCTTTGCTCGTCTTGTGTCGTTTCCTAGCGTTTCCGGGTGTTATTATGTCTTCCTCCATATCTTGTTCCATTTACATCGCTACACAATAGTTATCTATGAGAGTAGGCTGACTTTCGTGCTTACGAGTATATCGAGAGGATTTGTGACATTCCACCGAGGATGTGGAATGGGCTTCATCTTTCAAAGATCCCAATGTGGTTATCAAAGATCCCAATGTGTCGGAGCAGACTCCGACACGGCTGGAGAGGGTTCAGAAAAAAAATGTGACTATAATCATGAGCTAGCATTTTTTTAAACTATTATCTGGAGGTATTTACAATCCAGGAATACTGAGAGAACTAAATCTATACGTTCCCCATAGTTATACCAGAGGTAGGAGGCATATATTATTTTATGCCCCAAATTGCCGCACAGAGGCCTTTCGAAGTTCTCCTGTATTGAAAGCGATTCGTCTTTTAAATGAGGTTGCAAAAGAGATAGACCTCTTTGGATGCAATTATGGCGAATTTGTGAATACCCCTACGATAAAGGCACCAAGGAAATAACTGGCATATTCCTATTCATAAGGTTCTATGTTTATTTCCTTTGATATTCTTTTTTTTCACCCTTAACATCGATTTGGCTCGTGCTGTAATGATGTAAGGAGTTTTTTCAACAAAATAATAATATTAATAATAATAATCAATTCATTTCTTTAGATTAATCAGAGGATATTTCTAGAACTCGCCCATGCTATATAAAGTTGGTCCTTTTGTCTTCTTAAAACGTTAAGGTCCTCCTTGCACGCTTCAAATGCATCGACAATCCGACTGATTTTAAATCTCACCTAAAAAACCACCTTTTTAAAATATCACATAATAATAATAATAATAATTAGGCTAATTTGTATAGCGCCGTTTTCGTGAATAGCTCACCTCAAGGGCGCTTTGACAATGTTTTTAGTCATGAGAGCTACATCGGACACCAGCAATCAGGTAACCGTTGTTTACATTTTATGGGATATTTTGAAAAGGTGGGTTTTTAGGTGAGATTTAAAGTCTGTCGGATTGTCAATGCATCTGAGGCGTGCAGGAAGCATATTCCAGGCGGACGGACCTGCCACTGCGAAGGCCCGATCTCCGAAATTTGTCCGGGGGTTGCGCTTTGGCTCAACTAATCTGCCTATTGCCGAGGAGTTTGCTGATCGAAGCGTAGATTGCCGCAAGTTAGGGCTATCAGCAACACAAAGTTCAGATATATAGGCTGGTGCCATTCCGTGAAGCGCTTTAAAAACCGTCCAGCATAGTTTATACTGGATTCTTTCAGGACACTTGAGCCAATGAAGATCTTTTAGATGTTGTGAAATATGCGAGTTTTTTGGAATACCTTTTATAAGTCGTGCTGCCGCATTGAAAACGGATTGAAACATACATTATAAACATACATTATAAGCATACATTATAAACATACATTATAAACAATACATTATACATTATAAACAACTATTATCTGATTGCTGGTGTCACATGCAGCTCTCATGACTAAAACATTGTCAAAGCGCCATTGAGTTGAGCTATTCACGAAAACGGCGCTATACAAATTAGCCTAATTATTTTTATTATTTGTTCTTGATCCTGATCTCCAACAACGACAGCTTAGAATATTTTGTCTATCAGCCGCCATAGCCAACCTGGCTCTGGTGACACTGGTGGGAAGAGCAATCAGTCTGATGAATCATCGGCTGTCTCTCGTGTCCGAGGAAGACTGTCCTTCACGGTTGTGGGTCCGCATGTGACTGAAGAGCCCGATCCTGAACCCAACAAATTCTGGGGCATCTGTGGCAGGGGAAGGCGCTTGTAATGGAGCCGTCAGCGTCTCCCAGTGGTCTCTCCTTTCTCCTCCTCTTCCTCTCTGCGACATCTTCAAAGTCTTGCGTGCCTTTATGTACTGTTGTTCTCCACCTAGGTCTGTCTTCTGCAGTATTTTTCCAGCAATCACAGTCGATGCCATTCTTTTGTAGGTTTGCTTTAAGGGAGTCCTTAAAGCGTTTCCTCTGGCCACCGTGTGAGCGTTTCCCTTGGGTAAGCTGAGAGTACATAATCTTCCTTGGGAGTCTTGTCTCAGGCATTCTGATGACGTGACCAGCCCAGCGCAGTTGTCTTCGAATAATGGCAGCCTCAATACTTGTCATATTGACCTCAGCAAGTATGCTGTCATTTGTCCGTTTGTCCTGCCATTTCACATTTAGGATCCTACGTAGACAGCGTTGGTGATATCGCTCTGATGAGTACGATCTCCTCGGAGATCGACGTCTTTCATAATAGTGAAAGTACCTTCAGAGGACAAATTCTCTTTACTTTAGACAGTATCTTGTCTTCCTAATATCGAACCATCTCTCATGCGTTCCTGGTATTCTTACACTGGCATGCGCACGTGCAGAGGATGGATCCCTTCAGAAACCACACGTTGTGATGCATCAGATATCTGTTGGCTGCGTCCCCCAAAGATATGGAGGGATACCTGGGAGTCAATTTCCCAAGAGAGGTCAGTCTAACAGTAAGGGCAGACCAATGGTCTAAAAGAATAAGAAGAAGGTAAGCGAATATTCGTGCACTCTTCTTAAAACACGTAGGATTCACCTGTTACTGTATTGTAGCCGTTTGCATGTTTTTATCATACAATGGTAGGTGCAAGATATGCATTTTTCAAACGAAAAAAAAACGGAAACCGGCACCTGCCGTTCGTTCTACTCCACATTCTAAATTTATATTCAAATCCCGGGTTATTTCGGGATTCTTCGGCAGTAGTCGTTAGCGAGGGCTCTTCTGCGAACGGTGGCTGAAATATAGAGAAAGGATGCGCCAAAATCTCTTAATTTTTATTTCATAATACAAAAAATAATCTATCTATCTATCTATATAAATAAAACTCATTGTGTGTTATTGTGAAGACCATTTATTCGGCAAATAGACAGCAGATCGAGCTAAAACTTTCAGAATTGATTAAATGGAATCCGGTGGTGGTTATAGGCATACTTTTGTTACGAATCGAGCTCTAATTAACTTTATAAATTAATAAATAAATTTCACATTGAGTTAAAAAGATGTTCTGCTTAATGCTTAGTAAACATAAATCTCCATAGATAGCGTTAGTATGTAGATTATATATAGAGTAATCTTAAAAAGATTAACATATGTAATCAAAATCTTCATAGATGGCACATTGAAACTGACATGTGAAATCTGGTATAGGACTTTAACATATATACAACTTCCAAAAATTTGCCAGACATGGTCATAAAGAAATGTGGAATGGGGAATATTGTAATTACATAAAGCGTGCGCTTAACCCAACCAATGACAGGTCATAAGTCCTGTAAACACCTTGATCAACCATATTCAGTTTCCAATTTGCATCTTCGTCTCTATTGAGATACAATTAAATCATGAATTGATAACCCACGGTGGGTGAAATCCAGTATTCGTATACAAGTATAAGTATACATTCACAAAAAATAATTAATAAATTGATAATTTTCGTAGTACAGGCGAATATAGACCTTAATAATCGAGATTATTTATTTACATAAAGATTACAAACATTACAGATGCCTTAAACTAAGTCGTCTGCAACCTCACAATTACATAATAAGAATTATATCCAACATAACATTAAAAAAAAAAATACTACGGCATCAGAGATAACAATCACAACATATATATTGCAACCCTGAGGCAACTCACACTATCACGAAATATGTTCACCTCCGAGGCGATGATTAAGCAATGAGATTGCTCTACCCACAGGCATAACCATTGGAAGGTTGGTTCTGCAGCGTAGCAAATAAAATAATCTATGCTAAATTTCCTCTAGTTTTCTTAATTCATTGGAAATGAGACAAGATAATGAGTCAGAATTTGTGAACTCTTCGTGAAATTTCCCGAGCTCCAGTACGGACTTGGCGAAATCTCATACTGCCATTTAGTTATTATTATTTTATGTTCATATTTATATTGAAATTGTGAAGTATTTTTGACAAATCTGCATTGCCGCAGTGGTAAAAATGTGTGTTTTGAATGGTTTTCATGCATTATTGTGGCGTTGATTGATATAACAAGGTGAGTCACGCAGTCATGGGAGAAACGTCAAATTTTTATAAGATTCCTTTTTTCAAAATATTTTATATTATAATTATCCAATTGTCAGTACCTACTCGTGCTAAAAAATAAAACATGTATCTCTAATATGCGTACCTACCCATAAAGGTGCGTAATTACATGTGGCAAATGTAAGATCTCTCAAACTAATGTGTAGTAAATATATTTATTATATTTGAAGATAATGCAGAGCGGATAAAATTTATAAACAAAATACTTTGGACGTGAATACAAAAAAAAAATCTAAAGAATATATGGCACCAGCCTATATATCTGAACTTCGTATTGCTAATAGCCCTAACATGCGGCAATCTACGCTTCGATCAGCAAATTCCTCGGCAATAGGCAGATTAGTTGAGCCAAAGTGCAACCCCCGGACAAATTTCGGAGATCGGACTTTCGCAGTGGCAGGTCCGTCCGCCTGGAATATGCTTCCTGCACGCCTCAGATGCATTGACAATCCGACAGATTTTAAATCTCACCTGAAAACCCACCTTTTCAAAATATCGCATAAAATGTAAATAACGATTTTCTAATTAGGTACTGGTGTCCGATGTAGCTCTCATTACTAAACACATTGTCAAAGCGCCCTTGACAATTAGCCTAATTATTATTAAGAATTTGGGAAGTGTATTGAACATTTTTTTTAAAACGCATTCGCTTCAACGAACTCTTGTGGTTGAGTGGCAAGTGCTATGGCTGTCACACCGAATATCCCGGGTTCGATTCCCGGCTATGGCAGTCTGATTGCCACACTGTCTTTGGTGTGGTGTAGAATTGACGTGATAATAAAATGGCGATAGTACCTACCACATATCAAGATAATATGATAGCTAACATATAACCTTTACATCGATTTGGCTCGCGCTATAAGGTGTAAAGAGCTGTTCAACAAAATAAGAATTCTACTGAATTAAATAAATTAAATTAAATTAATACATACTAACGAATTTTTATTTATTTATATATAGGATGACCCAACGACCTTATTTTTTCTCTTTTCAAATCAAACATTTAGAATCGCAATTATTTTGAGCACTTTTTAGCGTATTGGAACGATAAATTAGGTGGTTCTGAAGTAAGCATGACAATAAAATGACACAGGATAGTTTGTCATGTATTAGACTTCGAAGGAACATGCAATGATACAGAATCCCAGGCAGACCCCTGAAGAGATGAAGAAATAGCCGAGAGTCAACATCCCGGGAGGGTGAAACGGTGGCACACACAGATTTACAGAATCTATAGACAGAAGAAAAACAATATAAAAAGGCTACTGTAAAATAAGACGCGAAATAGAAGTTGAATTATGTTTTTACTGTCGGCATGAATTTTGCAACAAATCAATTAAATCCCCATAACACATATTTTACCATTAAGGAGAGAATTATTTAATAAATAAAATCATATATTATTAGCTAGGTCCTAAGATCAATTACTAGAAAAACTCTCAGAGATCGTGTCCGCAACGCAGACATAAGAAAAACTTGCGAAATAGAGGATATCGTTCGGTGGAGTAGATCCAGAAGAAGATACTGGAAGGACCATGTAGCTCGAATGGATAGTGACATACTCGAATAAGCCGCTTATGAAATCCCCTCCGGACACCGCCCACCTGGAAGACCGCCTAAAAGATGAAGGGACATCTGGACCTCACCATCCCATGAGACATGATTTCTGTGTCACAGATCGTCAGATCTATTACAAGAAGAAGAAGAAGAATTATACTTAGTTATTTTGTAAATACCCCAATTATCAGGGGTAAGTTTGAAAATAATCAAAACAACATAAATGATATTCCTTAAATCCAATTAATGCATTCCATTCCGTTTCAAATTCGAACGGCCGCCGTTCTGCTTATAAACATATCGCAAATGACGCGAAGCAGATATGTTATCGAATTAAAATGCTTTGGCGAGAGGCGCGAGGAAATTTTAATTAGAGGCGGGAAACTTCGGCTAGGCCATTTCCAGAAGTGCACGCAATAAAGGCGAGTGTATGACCGCGGGAGCCACAAAGATCTCCGCCGTGACTCGATCCGATGGAGACTTGTGAATATTTGACCTATTTTTAGCGCTCCACCTAATAATAATTGGAAAGGTAACGTGAACCTTCCTGGCACAGGAATGCCGCAGGAATGTCATAGCGGGAAGGCGGCTCCAACGCTCAAAAGCGGATTTAAACGTCAAATGTACTGGCAACATTTTATGCGCTTTTGCATTAAATAACACAATTTTAAGCGCAAAAGTAAACATTTATGTGCGAATCACAAATTTGAATGAGGATTGATTGTAAAATATAAAGCTTTCGTATAAAAAACTTAATTGAAATTGTGTTTTGCTTGTTTGTAAGCTTTGGAACAAAGCCGGTGAGCAAAACATTTTATACAAGTGGCAGCACTGAAATTTTCACCAATTTATTTTGACAAAGCCGACGCGAATGAACTCCGATTAGTGGTGATATTTTATTTAATATCTTGTATAAAAAGCGTGTTTAGACAGCGTGTGTAATAACAATAGTAAGTTGATGTCATTAGATAAGAGTGCCGACTTTGCATTGTTCTACTAACCGCCTAACGCAAGTTTTTCGAAGTCCAACTAATCATGCTGGAACTTTTCCGGGTTGTTAATTATAGACCGTTTTCCTAGAGATTTTCTCGATCCGGCGTGTATGTGGAAGATTTACTATTTATTCCCATTTGTTTTGACAATAAAGCCCATTCGTCCTTTCGCCCCGCGAGTGCATTTTTAATTAAAAAAAAAAAACATTTCCTGCATGCGTGGGTAATGTTAGCACCGGCTAATATTTTATATTATTGTATGCATATTTGTAGGATATTAAAATAACTTTTGAGGACATAACCGAGTGCGTCGGTTATTTAATTTATTTTCGTTTGAATTTCACCCGAAACTTCTGAATAAGTCGTCATTGGAATGTTCCCAACTTCTGGAATCGTCATGCCCAAACGAATTTATGGCGATGATAAATTTGAAATCCAAACAAATTCGAAATCCGAACTTATTTCCAATATTTAGATTTCGACGCTCTTTTATTTAGACCTAACAAAATAAATCTATAGTCATGTTTTTTATTCTATATCTATAATTATTGTATGTTGTATTTTTATGTATTAATAAAGCATTTTGTAGACAATTTGTGTTTGTTTTGCATTTACTCCCTTCCATTTTGTTTATAATTTCAAATGAAATGTTTACTAACTAGCATGGTTTGTATCTTTTATTAAATATATAAAAAAAAAACAGTTAATTAATTGCTATTCAAATAGTAATGTAATGAATATTGAATTTGTATTATGTTTATAAGATTCTCTTTTAAGCTATTCCAAAAGGTCACTGTTCTTAAATAAATGTTCTCTCAGCCATAAAAATAATTTTATTACACCATAAAAACAAATTTAAAATAAGTTTACAACATTTTAATATAGCTATAAAAATCCATTCTTTAAGACTCATAAACAGAAAACAAACACACGTCACCATTTTGATAAACTGGTCCATTTATTTTAAATTCTTTTTATTGTTTTGCATTATAAGATTTATAATTAGTAATTATTACTTTAACCGCCCTACCTTTTGGTTATTTTCTGAGAAACATGCAAAAAACAAGCAGGTTTTTTATTAATGAAATTTAATTATATACTAATTTTATTATTTTTAATTACGAAACGTCAAATACTCATCCGCACACTTGGCCTGCCCCTTGTAAAACTATCATATTTATGAAGACTTGTGCTCAAGTTTTGATGGCACACGCGCGTATCCCTAAAACTTTGTACATTTTAGGTACATTCCTTTTTCTCAAGCCCGTACGTGATACGGGATATCGTAGAATGGTACAGTCAAAGTGAACGTATCACATACGTTAAATAGGTAGGGTGCTTAAATTAAAATTAACTATTTCATAATTGAGTGTACAGTAAAAAATAAGTCAATAAAATTAAATGTCAGCCAAGCTAGGATTCAGAAATTGACACAATGTATGAATGTTCAGGAAGCCAGATATGTATGTCGGGTTTTGTTGCGGTCCATTATTTATGCCCAACCAACAAAAGAACCCATGTCATAAATAGTGTTTAAAAGAACTCATGTCATAAATAGTGTCAGGCAAATAACTAGTGTCATAAATAGTGGAGTGTCAGTAATGAGAGTCATCTCACGATACTCCCATATTAAATCGTACAAAATTTAAAAAAAAAAACCTTCGGGGAGAGACGGCGTGATGGCTACTTAGTCAAATTGGGTGTAAAATAGAATAAAACAACTATATTTTACAATGGAAGCAATTTTTTACAACCCTTATGTATGGAAGCGAAGCATGGAACTGGCAAAAGAAGAATGAAAGTAGAATAAATGCAGTAGAAATGAGATCTCTTAGACGAATGTGTGAATATTCTGTGTATGATAGAGTGCCGAATGAAAATATAAGAAGTAAATGCGGTGCGAATGATGGTGTTATGAACAAAATAATGAAAGGATCTTTAAGATGGTTTGGACATATGGAAAGAATGAATGAAGAAAGAATGGTAAAAAAAGTATATGTTAACAACAATTTAAATTGAACTAGAAACAAAGGAAGACCGAGGAAAATGTGGCACAATCAAATAAATCAAATATTGAATGTCGGCCAAAGGGTCAGAGAAATCGATGTGTGTGCATGATACAATGTATAAATGTTGACGAAGCGAGAGAAATTAGTCAGGAAAGGAAAGTGTGGCAGTTCATTCTTTCTGCCTACCCCTTCAGAGAGACGGCATGATGGTTAGTTAGGAAGTTAGTTTGGTCTTCTTCTTCTTGTCCTGTCACACCTCCGTGGTGCATAGGGTCTCGCAGAGCCTCCTCCACCCGACTCTATCGCATGCCTGATGCTTAAGATCATCCTAAGTGAGGCCTGCTGCTTTGACCTCGGCTTGTAGGGCTCTTCTCCAGGTGGCTCTAGGTCTGCCACGCTTCGCGATGCAGGCTGGGTTCCATCTCAGAGTGTGACCGATCCACAGCCATTTGCGTCTAGCGACTTGTTCTCTGATTGGCTTTTCGTCTGCCATGGTCCAGAAAATAGCATTTGACACTGTTTGGGGCCAATAGATCTTGAATATTGAGCGAAGGCACCAATTTATAATCACCTGGAGTTTTCCAATAACATCCGCAGTAGATTTCCAAGTCTCACATCCGTAGAGCAGTACGCTTTTAATGCTACTGCTGAATATTTGGAGCTTGAGCTTTCTCGAAATGATACTGGAACGCCATACAGGGCGAAGCATTGCATTTAAATATTACTTCCTCATTATTGTATATACTGATCATGAATTTGCATTTAATTAAATTCTGATCATGAATTCAATGAAAACATGATCTTCCACAGTGTTAAGGCATTAAGTTTATCAAAAAGGGTATAATCAAATTTAAAAAAAACCCATCATGGTTGTATAATTTGCTGTATGAATGCGGAGGATGCTAGAGTAGTATGTCAGGATAAAATAGGTCAGTCATTATTCTGGATACCTTTATAAGAATATTGCGAAGGTCAGGTAAATAGGTTGATTACTGATATTAAAATATATCTTTCGACGGATTACTACTTGTGGCATTCCATGGATACGTGATACCCAGTTGGAGGATCTGTATTATGCTGATGACCTCTGTTTGCTTTCGATAAACCGGGTGGATGCAGAGCAGAATCTGTGTAGACTTCACGAGGAAGCGGCAAAAGTAGGTCTCAAGATTAACATGTCCAAGACAATAGACCTACGAGTGTCCACAAATGACTCCACCCCAATCTTGCTCCACGGTGTCATGGCAGGCGAAAAGCCAATTAGAGAACAAGTCGCTAAACGCAAATGGCAGTGGATCAGTCACACTCTGCCTGCATCACTTAGGGCGCACTAGACTGGTCCCCTATGGGGGGAAAGAGAAAGCGAGGCAGACCTAGAGCCACCAGGAGAAGAGCCCTGCAGGACGAGGTTGAGGCAGCAGGCCTCACTTGGGATGATGTTAGGCATCAGGCATGCGACAGAGTCGGGTGGAGAAGGTTCCTTGAGGCCCTATGCACAACGGAGGTGTGACAGGACTAAAAGAAGAAGAAGAATACTGATATTAGAAATTGAAAAAAAACACTTTCGAGAAGATTTTGCTCCACCAGGTTTTACGATACAACAAAAATAGAATCAAAATAAGCAAAGGTAACATGAAAGAGCTATAGGAGATGCATATATGAGTCAAAGCTATGTTTGCCAGACAAAACGAAAGGAGTTTGCAATGTTTACACTGCAGAAACCAGCTATAAACATCAAATGCTTTCTAAACATTTAAGTCAGTTGATTTCATACACGCAGCTCTGATATTACTGGTAGCTATTGTGCATAAAGAACACTTCATTTGAGGGGACTTCTGCAGTTGCCTTTCACAGTGTAAAATCCCTCGCAAGTCAACATATGCAAGTTACATAGTTTGAGCAACTTGTCGCAAATAAGTGCATGTCATCTTGCAGGAGATGTTCAAAAGTCTCTTGCGTAAGTTTTATAGCAAGTGAGTAATAAAGTTTTTAATATATCACAAGTTTTTATGTGTTCAAAGGAATGTTAGAATTCATTAGAAAAATGATTTCTTCCAGCGCCAACGTATATTTCGGACCTCTGCGTGACATCCATGCCAACAGAAAGGCAACGTTCACTCTGATCAGTAGAAACAAATGCAAACAACGTAACAATTCCAGTCAGAGCCAATAAAGCAAGTTTCTATGATCGTGCTTTCAGCGTTGCGGGTCTGTTGGCGTGGAATAGCCTCCATGTTAGTATTAAGTATAAGGATAGTGACATTAAATTGGGGAAACTTCTAAAGACCACACTGTTCGGTCAGTCTTTTCCTAGTGTGCCTTTGGAGTAATTGATTTTACAAAAATGCCCACTTAAAAATATCAAACAAACACAAACAAACCATCACGCCGTTTCTCCGTAGGGGTACGCAGAGAGAAAGGACCTCCAGACTACTCTATCCTGGCACACCTCTCTAGCTTCCTCCACATTCATACAGCGAGTCATACACACACGTTGATTTTTCTGAATTCAAACATGACTAACCTTTAAAATTTGATTGTTTTGGTCATGCCTAGTTTTCCTCGGTCTTCCTCGACTCCACAATCCATTCACATAATAAATGTATGCTTTTTAAACTATTCTTTCTTCACAATTTTATTCATAATACTTTATTCCGCTCTACATTTCTTCTTAATATCAGCATTTTAAACTCTGTCATACATCGTTTTACCACACAAACGTCTAAAGGATCTCATCTCTACCACATTTATTCTGTTTGCCAGTTCTATGCTTCACTTCCATACATAAGGGTTGGAACTAAAACTCCATTGTGAATGGACATTTTTGCTTTCATTGATTATTTTTTGTTTCCAATAACAGTTTTTAAAGCTCCATTTGATTTGTTACACGCATCAACCCTTCTTTCGACGTCACAGTCCGTTCGGTCATACGTTGTGATCATGCTACCTAAATGGAAAATGGAGAAATGGCGTTATGGTTTGTAATTTATACATCATTTTGAGAAATATTTTAAGGGAGAAATCCCCACCCTCCGTATTCCGGTTCACTCTTTGATGATTTCCATCCAGGACATCTGGGGTCTTCCCACACTGCGTCTACCCTCAATCTTCCCTTTCATGATAAGGTGCAGCAGACCATAGTTCTCGTTGCAGAGAATGTGTCACAAATATGCCATATTTCTAGTCATTATATTTATTATAGACAACAATTCTCTTTCTAATCTAGTAAAATAATTCTTCTTCTTCTTTTAATAGATCTGATGATCTGTGACACAGAAATCATGTCTCGTAGGATGATGAGATCCAGCTGTTCTTTCATCTCTTAGGCGGTCTTCCAGGTGGGCGGTGTCTGGGTGGGATTTCTTAAGCGGCTGTATATGCAAGTCTGTCACCATCCATTTGGGCTACACGGTCCCTCCAGTATCTTCTTATGGATCTACTCCACTGAACAATATCCTCTAGATTTTCATCCATTTTCCTATGTCTTGTTGCGGACACGATCTCCAAGGGTTTTTCCAGTAATTGATCTTGGGACATTCATCTCCGATGTTCTTAGTTGTTCCTTGGTTCGCACAGTGTTGGCCCGCGTCTCTACAGCGTACGTTATGATAGGTCGCACGCATGTTTTATAAATTCTGATCTTGCTGTCGATACGCATGTGCTTATTCTTCTAGACCAGATTCTTCAGACATCCTGACGTGGCAGAGGCTTTACTGACTTGTTTTCGTACTTCGGTATAAAGGTCATTTTGGCTGCAGTTCTCTACTCCCAAATATCTGAAACTCATTACTTGCTCCACAGGTATATCATCAACAGTCAGCTTACATCTTGTAGGTTGCCTAGATATAGTGAGACTTTTTGTTTTGTTGACTGATATAGCCATATTTAGCCTTTGCGATACTGTGTGGAGTTTGTACAACATTTTTTGCAGATCATCTTCAGTCTCTGCTATTATTGCGGCATCATCTGCATAGCAAATGACATTCACAGTTTTACTGCCCATTTTATAACCTAGTCACAAGCCAGCTACCTCTTCTATGATTTCGTCCATAACAGAAAGGAGGTCAAACTATATCCCTGTCTTACACCATTGCTTGCAGGAATTTGCCTAGACAGTTCATTGTCAACCTTAATTTTTGTTTTGCAATTGGTATACAGATATTGGATAGTCTTTATTAATGTATTGGATATTCCTCCTTCCTGTAATTTTGTAAGTTAAATAATTAATAAATTAAAAATACATACACATGTTTTTTGTTGAAACTAGTAAATTCAATACATGATGTCATTATGAATTATTTAATATTGTATATTAGCCAAAGCATTACTAAATGTTATGGTTCAGAATGTTGAAGCATTTCTCTAAAAATAAACTGTTCTAGAAAGATCACTTTGTAGCTTGATGTAAACATCTTTCACACTTATAATTATTTGTGGAGGATAAGCAACAGAAAAGTAAGTATATTAACAAATTACTGTTTAGCTTTACTCTATTACACTTCAAATATCATTTGAACCATAGATTACTTTAATCTCTTTGCAATTTACCTGTTTCAATGCTGCCCGTATCATCTTAATAATCAAAAGTTACTCTTTAAGGGTTTCGGACAAAAACTTGTGGCAATACTTATTGTTCTTACTATGGCCATACAACTTTTGAAGAGTTGAACCTCCTTGATGATTTTATTTCAAGCTTCTCGGTCCTAGTTTGCTTTGTCCAACCTAGCCAGATCAGCTAGAACATTATCCATTAGGCTCTGTTTAGGCCTTCCTAGGTCTTAACACATACAGGATCTTGATTGCCCTGGTCTCTTCGGCTCGTCATACGTGCCCAATCCATGCTAGAGACTGATATTTCTAGAGACTGATCTTTCATTGAAAACTCAAATCAATAAAACAGTCGGCAGTACCTAGCTTCTTTCATCTAAGGCAATTAAGATTCATAAAAATAAATATTCCCGTTGACAATTTTAAAACATTAATCAATTCCTTCGTTGTATCACGACTACATTACTGCAACGGAGTCTACGCTAACATCCCCAAACAGCAAACTAATAAACTCCAGTCTGCATTCAACGCAGTAGCTAGACTGATAAGAGGTGTGCCGAAGAGTTGCCACATAACACAGCATCTTGAGGAGCTCCATTGGCTGAAATGTCCAGAAAGGATACAATACAAGCTCTGCTGGACGGTTTCAAGGCGTTGCATGGAATGGCACCAGCTTATATATCTGAACTCTGCATCAACGAGAACTTGAATGCCAGACAGTCTACATTGCGATCAGCAAGACTTCTGCGATCGGTAGATTGACTGTGCCAAAATGCTGTTCTAGCACAAACTTTGGCAACCAAGCCTTTGCGGTAGCCGGCCCTTCAGCCTGGAACAATCTTCCAGCAGACCTTAAGTGTATTGAGAATCAGTCAGAGTTTAGATCAAGACTCAAAACGCACCTTTTCAAATTATCCTTTCCTGATTGATAATGATGCTGCGTTGGGTGCAGCCCTCATTCTAAATTTGTTTATTTTAACTAGTTCATAAAACAGAGCATTTTCTACAGGGTCCTTGAGATGACTAATTCATAAAAATGGCGCTCTATAAATTATCCAATTTATTATTATATTATTATTATAGGCGACAGGCTCTCATGGCGCTCGTTATAAGGGACTGCTGGGTCATCGTACAAATCTCTCGGTTGCTCCTGTGTCTCCAAGTTCCTGCTGCAACACCAGATTGGGTCTAAGGATTATTCTTGAAATCCTATTCTCAAAAAGTAGATTCTTTGTTGTTCTTGAAGAGTCATTTCAATTCTGAACCATATGTTACCACTGGCTTGATGATGATGATGGCTTGATATAGATAAATGCGCAACTTGGTATTTCTGGATACAAGTTTGAACTTTAGGAATGTCTTTAAGGAGGCTGCAGCCCATAGGTTTTTTTAACTCTATGTTCCAACTACGCGTGCATATCATTGGATCATTAATACAAATTAAAACGCTTGTTTTCTAGAAGTTTTATTATATTTTATGTAAATGACATGTTTCGCCTGTCTAAGGCAAATCACACAGGGCAGCATGGGCACTCCGTTATGTGCAGCATGGATTGCTCCATGCCACAGATGCTGAGAGCGTACCATTTAGAAGGATACGCCATCCATCATGTTATCCCTGGATTTACCAATGTGTGTTGGCATTCGGTTTAGGGTCAGAGAAACATTGTTATAACGGGGGAACAAAGTTTATATCTTGTAAAGTGGACGGTGACTTGAATAAATTTGGGAAACTATAATGTAATGCATAAATACAAATGTTTTTCGCATAAAACTATTTATTGTCATGGACCTCCTCATTGGGATGATGTTGTGTGGGTTGATGACAGTTTAGCCTCTCTCAAGATGATTAATGAGGTTTAATCATATAGTCAGGTCAGTCATATTTAATGGCAGGCGAAAAGCCAATTAGAGAACAAGTCGCTAGACGCAAATGGCAGTGGATAGGTCACACTCTGAGAAAGAACCCAGTCTGCATCGCTCAGGGTGCACTAGACTAGACTGGTGCACTAGACTGGTCCCCTATGGGGGGAAAGAGAAAGCGAGGCAGACCTAGAGCCACCTGGAGAAGAACCCTGCAGGACGAGGTTATGGCGGCAGGCCTCACTTGGGATGATGTTAGGTATCAGGCATGCGATAGATTCGGGTGGAGAAGGTTCCTTGAGGCCCTATGCACCACGAAAGTGTGACAGGCAATAAGAAGAAGAAGAAGAAGAATCATATAGCATTGACACCGACAAAGACATCGGTAATTTTCGCCTCGTCTCGTATACGAGTATTTAATGTTTTCTGATAGGCTCACTGAGATGATCTGGCGATTCTCAGATTAGAAAGGGCTATATAAAGACTACAGATAAGAAGGTATACTTCCCTTAAATAAGGGTGCGGTAAACAAAATGCTTAAAGCCGATCGGTAATAATTCCGATCATCACCTATGCAACCCTCATCTGGGGTCACGCAGCCTCAACTCACACACATAAACTCCAAATCCTGCAAAATAAGGCGCTCCGGCTCGCGCTGGGCGCACCCTTCTGGAGCAGGATTACTTAACTACACCTGGAGGCCGGAATCCCGACTCTAGACGAACACATCCACACATTGGCCGAGCGATTCTTTCAGGGGGCCGCCTTACACCTCAACCCCACAATTCAAGAAACCACCAACTACTCTCCACACACTCACACTCGATACAAGCACCCAAAACACATCCTCCTTCAGAGGAACACCACGGGCCACACCAGACAATCCTTACCTTCACTCCCGCCCCCGCTAACCCCACCACCAATCCCACCTGACCTGCTCAAATTAATAAACTAACCATTCCCCCCTTGCAAACCCAAACTAAAAAAACCTACCACGTCCCAAAGTAAATGAACTTTTCATTTCACACATTATTCCTAATTGTGGGGGAGTAAAAGCCCTAGGGCTGAGACTTCCTTAAACAAATGACCAAAGTCAAGTCAAGCTTACAGCCGATATGCATTAATCTTAAAGGAATTTGGACATTATCAAATCAAATCAAATCAGTTAATTTACTCAAAAGACATTACAAACAGCTTAAAAGTTTAAGGCATCTATTGAGTACAGGTATTTTTAAACAGGAACGCATTAGTGATGGTTCGACATTAGGAAGACAAGATACTTTCCAAAGTCAAGAGTATTTGTCCCCTGAATGTACTTTCACTAACATGAAAGACGTTCAAAGTTTTAGAGATAAGCTCCATCCGCCATTTGGGACACCCAAGATAAACCAAAGTACATTACAGGGCTAAAGTACATTACATAATGATGTACATCTCTTACTTGGATCCGGCGGTGAGTAAGGAACAAAACATTAACATCGATAGGGGAAAACAAAACATTAATAGGGGTTAATTTTTTCCACAAAAACAACAACAACAACAAACCATCACGCTGCTTCCACGTAGGAGTAGGCAGAGAGTATGGACCGCCACACTACTCTATCCTAGCACATCTCTCTAGATTCCTCCACATTCATACAGCGAGTCATACACACACGTTGATTCTTCCGGCTTCTGACATGAACAACCTTTAAAATTTGATTAATTTGGTCATGCCATGTTTTCCTCGGTCTACCTCAACTCCCTACTCCATTTACATCATTAATGTATACTTTCTTAACCATTCTTTCTCCAACCATGCACTCCATATGTCCGAACCAACGCAGCGATCCTTTCATAATTTTGTTCATAATACTTTCTTCCGCTCTACATTCCTTTCTTATATCAGCATTTGAGATTCTGTCTTATATCATTCTACCACACATACGTCTTAGGGACCTCATCTCTACCGCATTTATTCTGCTCTCATCCTTCTTCTGCCAGTTCCATGCTTCGCTTCCATACATTGGGACCAGAACTCCATTGTGAACGGCCGTTTTCGCTTTCATTGATTTTGATTTTTTTCCACAAACTCCTTATTAATGTAACCGGTTTTGAGAGCATTGATGATACATGTATTCAAGATTAGTTTTTTTCTTAATTATTAAGTCTGTTTGACATTTGACAGCTTAAGATGGAGTCTACTCAAGTGATGGAGACCTCTGCCATGAGGACGGAGACGTTCATGGAGACACGGACAACGTCCTCCGTGTCGGTCAAGAAGTCACACTCCCTGCACAGGAAGAAGTCCAAGAAGGAAGACAAAAACATCTCTGTTGTAAGTAATCCCATTATACGATTTTGTATTTATTGCATATAAAATGAGTAAAGGAAATTTATAATGAAATATTAATAACTTTCGTATGAAGTACTTAATTTGTGGTGTGACATTATTAAATAAAATAATAATACAATTTTAGTAATTTGTATTAACACCACTTTATTTGGTAACACCAACCGGTTTCTCTCCCGCCAGAGCTTCATCTCAGCTTTCATCTCTCCAGCGGGAGTGAAACCGGTTGGTGTTATCAAATAAAGTGGTGTTAATACAAATTACTAAAAGTGTATTATTATTTTATTTAATTATTAATTAATACAAATTAAAATGTCAGTTTTCTAGAAGTTTTATTATATTTCATGGGAATGTGTTTTGCCCTTCTAAGGCATTATCAAATGTCTGAAACAAACAACTAACTAGCTGTCTAAAAAACATTTGATAAAGCCTTAGAAAAGCGAAACATGTCATTCCCATATAATATAATAAAACTTATAGAAAACTGACGTTTTCATTTGTATTAATTATTTAATATGGAGTTTTACATCATTCTTCAAGAAACAATAAATATTATAATGAATTATTTGTTAATGAAGTGACTTGTAAGTTATTTTTTCAATATTTAATTTCATGTATAGATTAAAGAAACCTATTGCCTGTAATTATTTTAAATATAATTAATTAAATGTCATAAATTATGTCATTGTAAATTTGATTGTCAAAAAAACATTTTTATTTATGGATTAAATAGGTACAGGTGGTACCTAATTACAGTACATCACTAATTCTGTAAACTTTAAAAATCTATGGACCCAAGGCTTAAAATAATTAGTGTACTTCTTCTTCGTAAAAAGAACCATATTTCTCCCCTTCTCTTGCCATTGTGGTGGAAGATTTGGCCGACTTGGTCGATTCCAGCCACCATTATTATATAGTATGCTTGCGTATTACGAGGTGTATAGAAGAATGTGTTCATGGAATATGTGAGGTAAGAACTGTTAAACAGTCCATCAGAAATATGGCCTAGTGCAGGGATGGCGAACCTTTTTCGCAAGTGGGTCAAATTTATGACCCGTTTAGTAGGCAGAGAAATCGGCGGCGTCTTTTTTTTAGGGGTCGACAGCGACTTCCGGTCAGTAGGTAGAGGATTAGTAGGTAGGATAGGTAGGATCGTACTGGTGCTGGGAATAAAATAAATGGCGCACTCAAAGTGATTACTGCAAAGCAAAGATGGCAGCACACAATGGAGTTCTAGTGCCAACCCTCATGTATGGAAGTGAAGCTTGGAGCTGGCAAAAGAAGGATGAAAGCAGGATAAACGCTGTAGAAATGAGATCACAAAGAAGAATGTGCGGGAAAACGTTCTATGATAGAATACCGAAAGAAGAAAGAAATGTAAGGCAGATGACTGCATCATGGATAAAATTAAAAAATGATCCCTGAGATGGTTTGGACATATGGAACGAATGGATGAGAGTAGAATGGTTAAAAAGTTGTGCACAAGCAGCGTGAGTGGAAAAAGAAGCCGAGGAAGACCGAGGAAGACGTGGCATGACCAAATTAATCAATTATTAAAATCGACGTGCGTGCATGGTACGATGTATGAATGTAGAGGAAGCCCGAGAGGTATGCCAGGACAGAGCATTGTGGCGATCCATCCTCTCTACCTATCCCTCCGGGGAAATGGCGTGATGGTTAGTTAGTTAGTTAGTTAGATAGGTAGGATTCGGCAGCGATCAATTCGATTTTCCGGACTACTGACCCCTAAATATTCCTGAAAACGACCCAGAATCCGTTATCGAATTTGCAAGTCCCTCGTTCGCCATCCTTCGCCTAGTGGATGGTGAGTTAGTAAGTGACGGGTAATAAAATCATCGCTGTTTCCTCAGAAATCCAGCTCGGAGAAGGTCCAGAAGAAGCTGAAGCAGGAGGTGTCCCACGAGGCGAACCCCAACTGCCAGTCCTGCGGCAAGCCGGTGTACGCCATGGAGCGCATCAAGGCGGAGAAGCTCTCATGGCATCGCGAGTGCTTCCGATGCATCGAGTGCAACAAGCCGCTCAAGTAATCCATTTCTTAACTTAACTTAACTTCATTTTCAATTTGTATGCCTCTAAAAAAAAACATTTATTAGTTTCATTCGTGCCGAAAGGTTTGCGATCATTTAAACAAAATTGTTCCTCTTCTACAGCCTATTCCCGTCCACTCCTGGACAAAGGCCTCCTCCATTCGCTTCCATGTCACTCTGTCCTGTGCAGACTGCATCCAGGTTATTCCGACGTGTCTGTTCAGATCATTCTTCCACCGTAGTTGCGGTCGCCCTGCACTTCTCTTTGCCGTCCACGGTCTGTAAGTCAGCAGTCTTCTTGTCCACTTTCCGTCCGAGTTTCTGGCTACGTGACCTGCTCATTGCCAATCTAGAGTCGCCACCCGGTGGATGATGTCAGTGACCTTTGTTTTTTCTCTCACCGTATTGTTTCTGACTCTGTCTCTTAGGCTTATTTCTAACACGGCTCTTTGGGTCACTCGTAGTTTCTCGGCACTTTGTTTGGACAATGTAACAGTTTCAATACCATAAGTACCAACTGACATATTTCTCTCGCTTCCTCAACATTTATTCATCGTGTCATGCACGTGCGTCGATTTCTCTGACTCCTCACATGGCCGACATTCTATATTTGATTTATTTGATCGTGCCACGTTTTTCTCGGTTTTCCTCTATTTCTGGTTCCATTTACATATAGTTTTTTACCATTCTTTCTTCACTCATTCTTTCCATATGTCCAAACCATCTTAATGATCCTTTCATTATTTTGTTCGCACCGCATTCACTTCTTATATTTTCATTCGACACTTTATCATACACAGAGTATCCGCACATTCTTATAAGATTATAACTGCATTTATTCTACTTTCATCCTTCTTTTGCCAGTTTCATGCTTCGCTTCCATACATAAGGGTCTTAAAAAATATTAATAATAAAATAAACAATACTCACATCTGCCGTCAACACCCAAAATCATCAATATGATCAAACATTTAAAATAATTAAAATACTGCATTTTATTCATAGTTGAATTGAAATTCTGAAATGAACATCATAAATTGAAATTAAAAAATAATTATTTTTAATGTGGTTATATTTTGCAGTGTCGAAGGGTTTCAGAGCCACATGAGCAACTTGTACTGCAAGCCACACTTCAAATTACTGTTCGCGCCCAAGGCCGTCGAAGAAAACGAACAAGAGAAGAGTGAGTCGTCATTTGTTTTTAATTTGAATCCATTTGCACATGTCATATTTTTGCTTCTTGTATTCTATTTAATTCTAATTTGCACTTGTTATATCATTGGTTCTTGTCTTATGTTTTAATATACTTTCAGTTATTTTATTATGTTCTTCTGATGATGATGATATATACCTTTGAAACATGCCGATAAAATTAAGCTTGACACAATCCACGCGGGGAATTGACAAATACGCGTTACACCATGCGACACATTTGTTAAATGCAATGTTTTGTTATATATCGCACGTTTAATACTAAACTGACCGATTATGGATTAGGTCATGATTGAGTTAACATTAGACAGAGGCTTGTGTTAACGCTATCCATCGTTTAACGTTCAAATTAAGTAGAAATTCCGTCAATTGACCTCCATTACACTATATCGGTCTTTTTCATTCGACTATTTTTGTTAAAAAACCGACTCATATCAGATTGAGCAAAACTCGCATTTTTGAGTTAAGCCAGTGTTCTATTAAGCGTGCGATATGTTATTATGCATTATTTTAAGATATAAATGCGATCGATAAAAATAAGTATATAAACACATGTTTGTACATACAAAAAAATATCTTTTACCTTATATTGTATGAAACGCTCACGGGTGTGTCGCCGGCATAAACGGCAAATTATAATAATATCGGAGGACTCACGGGTGAGTCGTCCGCAGTCATAGGGTTAAAAATTCATAATAATTACTGTACCTGAGAGTCTTAATGCCTCAAGTGAGTTATTTCCATATTAAGTTATCATCGACACAGTATCTAGTATATTGTACAGGGTGTTTTTTTGGAGGTTTGGTTTTTAAACTGGCAACATTGTTTCTACAGACTATCAATTTGAGAGTTGAAAGTTGATTGGATGGATGAATTGGATCTTCTGGCTTACAGAGGTTCAGCTCATGTGGCTATTCCTCTTACGTCTGATAGGAACATTGGAAAGTGATTTGGTGGGTTGTTAGTTTATGCGGGGGCATGATTTGTGTGGCCCGGAGTGTTCCTCTGAAGGAGGATCGATTTTGGGCGCTTGTGGCGGCTGGAGGTGTTTAGGTCGTAATTTGAGAGGTCTTTTATTGTGGGGTTAGGATGTGATGGGAGTCCTTTGTAAAAACGTTTGCAAGTTTCAGAATGAATTCATCTATCATCGGGATTCCCGATTCTAGCTGCAGTTGTGTGATCCTGGTCCATGAAGGCGCACCAAGCGATAAACGGATAGCCTTATTTTGCAGGATTTGGAGTTTTCGTATGTGACTCGAAGCTGCATAGCCCCAGATTGGGGCTGCATAAGTGAAGATCGGCCTTATGACCGTTTTGTATATCAGGAGTTTATTGTCGTAGTCAGTACGTTTTGTCCTGTTAACATTATTTTCATGTTTTTTTTTTTTCATTTTTGAATTTGAATACCTCTAAAAAACACCCGTTATGTAACAATATGCATAAGGCTGTTTTTTAGAGGTGTACAAATTCAAAATTAAAAAAAAATACATTGAAATAATGTTGATGTCTATGATATTGGCTTTATTTAATAGATAATTTTATGCCATTATTGTTTAAATATGATTTCGGGCATATGAGCGCCACGGCTAGCTCGAATGAAGCGCAATTGTAAAATCCAATTTTCGACAATTGTCGTGTTTGTGGATGCGTATTATCCACTAGAGTGTACGTGGTGCGAAAACGATCCACCGAATAACTTGCTCGGATGGACGATTATGTCGACCGTAATATGGACGTACTGCACCGAACCGAACCATGATTTTCAAAATAAATTTGCACAATTTGTAAGCGCTGTTCTGACGTCAGTCTATTTATGATGAAATGGCAAAATATACTGATTACAAATCAACTGTCAACTGTCAAATTGACAGTCTGTAGAAACAATGTTGCCAGTTTAAAAATCAAACCTTAAAAAAAACACCCTTTATTATATTTTACCTTTTGAGCAAATAAACTGATTTGAAATGTGTGTTTGCTTATAGAGAGACCGAAGAAGCATCAAATGATAATATGCGAAAGCAGCCCAGTGGAGTTGCCGCCGGATGTGGTCAGAGGTGAGCATTATCCAACTATCATACCTACAATAATAAAACCCGTATGTGTACTGTACACACGTAAAAAGTTATATAGTAGAGTTCATTCACAATTAAAGATCTCGTATCGATGTATTAGTGCGGTGATAGTTTTTGCAATTTGATTGGTTACCGAGTCAAATAGGCCGCGCCGCGTCAGTACGTTCTGAGACATGGAGGGAACCGCACGCATTTGGCATCTCTAATACTCGGTGATTCGAAAAATATTCGTTTTGCTGGAGTATTTTTGAAATATTATTTTTATTGATTAATCCCATATTGACTGAGTCGCCTCTGTACAGTTTAAACACATAATCCAGAAAGAAACTTTAAATGAAATTTTTGAAAGAAAAACAATTTACAAAAAACATTATGGACTGCTTATAGTTTTGCATAGTATAGTACTTTTTACAACAATCTCCAGGATGGAGACCAGGTTTTCTGGAACAGGTCTCACAAAACCACACTGATTTCCGTCTTCCCCTTGGAATCTTTCTGTTACTGCACACAGTACAGCCTTTAGAACCTTTGTCCAGTTTCGCAATAAACTGGGGCTTGTACTCTAATCGCTCCTCTGCATGACGTATCACGCGAAGTTCCTGCCATTTTAGGTTATGTGAATTCGCAAGGATTATTTTATAGTAAAATAAAAACGGAAAACAGTCAAAATCTTATTAAAACGTGAAATTAAATGTTTTTTTTAACGAATAATCACAAGAAACAACGATACGTGTCAAGTTTTGCGCGCGAAATACACCGCGCGCGCAAGTCTTATCTTGTCGGCCGCCAGCCGACAACTGAGTTGTAGCGTACAAATAGCGATGTCGGCTGGCATTCGACAAAGGAGTGGTAAGGGTTAAAGAAGTATAACATACAAAATGTAGGACCCTTTCGTCCAAAACAAAAAAGTAAATATCTCGTCAATCTCCAACAAAAATAAACCAAGTGTCATCACTGTTGCTGCTGACTTAGGTCTCTCAGTTGGACAGAAGCCAAGAAGGAGAAGAGAGTCTGATACATTTGATTTTTTGACAAAACCCCTTTCTTGGCACTGAGCAAACTTAAAAAAAAACATGAAGACATGTTGTACGGTCATCTCTTAACATTTTATCTCCTTACAAAACGTTCCCTTGGTATTTCATTAAAGTATCCATATTTAACTTCTTCTTCAGCCTATTCCCGTCCACTCCTGGACAAAGGCCTCCTCCATTCGCTTCCACGCCACTCTGTCCTGTGCAGACTGCATACAGGTTATTCCGACATGTTGGTTGGACCTGTGACCTGGCCTCCACGATCGTGTGATCACACACCATTAGATTACTTTCTTGGGGGTATGTGAAGTCATTAGTCTATGCTGATAAGCCAGAGACGTTGGACCATTTGGAAGTCAACATTCGACGTGTTATTGCCGATATACGACCCCAGTTGCTCGATAAAGTTGTCGAAAATTGGACTTCACGATTGCGCTTCATTCGAGCTAGGCTTGACGCTTATATGCCCAAAATTATATTTAAACAATAATGGCATAAAATTATCTATTAAATAATGCCAATATCATAGACATTTTCATTATTTTTATATATATTTTTTCATTTTGAATTTGTACACCTCTAAAAAAAACATATTTTATTAGTTTCATTCGTGCCGAAAGGTGGTGCGACCATTTAAAAAAAAATACGTTCGTTCAAATGTAAAACATCGATGTTAGCTATCTATCACATGTCAAGAGAATCAATAGCTACATAGTTGTATGATAGTATGACAGGTTCGGTACGGTTACGCCTATTTATAATGTATTATTTTTTTTCCCCGAATACTGAATGATATTGACATCTGTGAACCATTTGTCACAAATGTTCGAAGTTTTTAGCAACGTAACAATTATTCCCACGGAGTAATCCACATTTTAAATATTTCGTGACGTCACCACTCTCATGTTGCTTGTCAACTTTTATTGTCAGGTTGCGATTTATGTGAAAATTAACAATAAAATTCTTCTTCTTCCTTGTAGACCTATGTGGTCTGTTCTACAGTGTTGCTCCTCCTGTGACGTAGATTCCCAGCTGTCCTTCCATCTTTAAGAGGTCTTTCACGAGGACGAGTCCCGTGAGGCTGATTATGCAATGCAATATAGGGGAGTCTGGTGGTGTCCATTCTTTGAACATGACCGTACCATTCCCTTTTTCGCTGTCTGCTCCATCTTATAATATCCTCAACCTCACATATTTATCTTATTCTGGTGTTCCTCACGCGATATTCAGTGTCTTGCCTGCTATCGTCCTCAATGCCTTCATTTCGGAAGTCCTCAAAACTTGTTGTGTTGATAGACCAAAGGTTGACAATTTATGAAATAGTATTTATTTTTTCCCCTCTAAATCGCTTAATATGAATGGCATTAAATTATTTTATTTTAGTGAAGGATTTAATTTTTTTTTTTAAAGGAACATAGAAGTTCCCGCCACATACCCGAGGCTGTTAAAGGGCGTAGCGGCGCTCTTTTATCAGCCTCGCTCGTACAATCCCTGGGCCTATCCCCGGTCCATCCGGGACTTACATTTAAATACGGCAACAACAAGGGGGTGCCAGACCACATTTAATCTACTCAATCTTACTTCTATGCTCCGCTGTACTTTATTAAATAGGAAGGATTTAAATTTATTTTCTTCCAGCTTCTGACAAGCCCGACCTCGGTCTGGAGGAGATCGCTTCCCAGGACGTGAAGTCCAAGTTCCAGATGTTCCAGCAGGGGCCTCGGGAGCCCGAGTTAAAGCCCTTGGAGCACCCCCTGTCCAGAGACAAGAGCTCCACACTTCTGTCCAAGCTGGCCAAGTATGTATCCCAATAAACGCTGCGAAATCAACGTGAAAAAAAGTAATACAAAATGATGAATTTGAAAGTAGTGGGATTTCGATTTTTTACTTGCTGTGTTAAAAAAAATCAACGTTTTATAGTGCTATGTGATCACTTACTTACTTAGGCAGCCGTTGTCGTCCACTGCTGGAAATAGGCCTCCCCCATACTTCTCTACGTACAATCGCCAACAATTCTTCGAATATCATCAGACCATCGTGTGGGAGATCTCCCTCTGTTTCTTTAATCTTCACGGGGTCTCCACTCCCCTTCTGGTCCATTCCAATCCTGGACAAAGGCCTCCTCCATTCGCTTCCATGTCACTCTGTCCTGTGCAGACTGCATCCAGGTTATTCCGACGTGTCTGTTCAGGTCATCCTTCCACCGTTGCACTTCTTTTTGCCGTCCACGGTCTCCAAGTCAGCAGTCTTCTTGTCCACTTTTCATCTGAGCTTCTGGCTACGTGATCCGCCCATTGCCATTTTAGAGTCGCCATCCGGTGGATGATGTCAGTGATTCTTGTTCTTTCTCTCACCGTATCGTTTCTGACTCTGTCTCTTAGGCTTTTTCCTAACATGGCTCTTTCCATGGCTAGTCTATCTATCGTCTGCCAATCTGGTAACACGTCCTGCAAATGACCATTTTAGCTTAGCTATCCATTCGACGACATCAGTTACTCCCGACCTTCTACGTATTTCAGCATTTCTTATCCGGTCTGAGAGTCTTACATGTAGCATGGCTATTTCGTGTTTCCTCTGTGCTACACAGAGTCGACTTGGTGAGGGTTGTATGTTCACTACACGTTTCAAAATGAGAAATATTACTATCTAACTAACAATCAAACCGTCTCCACGAAGGACAAGGCAGAGCTAATGGACCTCTACACTACTCTATCCTGACACCTTTCTAGCTTCCTCCATATTCCGACATTTAAATTTGATTTTTGGTCCATTCATATTGTAGTTTCGGGTGTGCGACACCACAGTCGAAACTGTTGTAGGACGCAGCGGCGCTCTTACACTTCATTTTCGTCTCCCGTCCATGCGGGACTGACTATATTTATGATCAAAGCAAGGGGGTATTCCAGACCATATTTAATCTACTGACTCTAAAAATATTATATATCTCACACTGTTATATATATCTTCTTCATATCGGCGTTACATCCCGATGTGGGATTTGGTCTTCTCTCTTCTCCATGCTCCAGATCTTTCTAGTTTCTCCCAGTCCTCTTCCACGAAGCCCATCTGGACATAATCTTCTATGATCTGCCATCTGGCATTCTTTAACATGACATCGTTACATAGTATATCCAAACTTATATTTAAATTGTCTTAATTTCAGGTTTAAATCGAAAGGAATGGACATAGGAGTCACGGATGAATATCTTAACGGGATCCCTATTGAACCAAGCTCCAGTGAAGGAGAAGACGATGGTAAGTCAAAGAAATCAACAGCTATACATCGACAGCTAACCATAGGATGGACATCTTTCGAACAGGATAGTACATATTTGATGCATCACAACGTGTGGGATCCATTTTTTTATAAGTGCGAATTGTCAGTATCTTCTGCATTGTCTGCCCCTTATGAAAATATCTCCCACCATGCAATGGATAGTCGTGTTCCTCACTCTATACCGAAGAGCTTTGCCAGGTATTGTCCTCAGCGTCCCATTTCTGCACTTAAGCCTTCGTTCCTGTGGTATCCGCTCTGGTCATCATGACCCGCATTGATGCCATATGTCAATTAAGGCCTTACGCAGCTTTTGTATATTTTGACCTTACTGTCAGTTCTTGTATGTTTTTTCTTCCATATGATCTCCTTGAGACAGCCTTATACCGCCGAAACTTTGTTAACTTGTCCCATTATTTAGTTCACAAGGTTTTGGGGTTTGAGGTGAGGGTTGAAAGGTAAAGGGTACTACACTAATGGTAACTCTTAATGGAGCGTGATGGACGTCGGCGTAACTGCGCAGGGCGTAGATAGCAGCGGGGCGGAGTCAGGGCGGTGAGCAGCTGAGGACGATGTTACGCTGGGCGGTAGTGTCGGTCAGCTGGAGCGAAGGCTCCCCAGAAGCTGCGTGACGTAGCAGAGTGGCTTCCTAGATCCCTCGTGACGTAGACGTGATAACTTAGACTCGTGTCGGTTAGAAGTCGTATTAATGACTGACGTGTAGGGTGGTTGACTGTACGGCTTTTATATGTTTTGCGCCCTTTGCACACGATACTCTACCGGACTTCTTCTTCTTAAAGTGCCCTGTCAGGTCCCCCCGACATTGGCGATCACTCTGGTAAACTCTTTCCTATCCTGCGCTGACCGGAATAGCTCCTCCACAGTTCCGATTCCCGTCCATTCCCCCACGTTGCGCAGCCAAGAGATCTGCCTTCTCCCTGCACCCCTGCAGCCCTCAATTTTTCCCTTCAAAATCAGGTGCAGCAGGCGATACTTTTCTCCTCGCAGAACGTGACCCAGATATGAAATCTTGCGGACTTTGATCAATGTCAGCAGCTCTCTATTTACTCCTGCACGATTCAGGACTTCTGTGTTCGTCACTCTGTCTGTCCATGGGATCCTGAACATTCTTCGGTGAAGCCACATTTCAAATGCCTCTAACCGGTTCATTGTATTTACTTTTAATGTCCATGTCTCACACCCATATAACAGAACAGACCACACATAACACCTTAACATCTCTGCCGAACAACCTTTAGTAACCTTTGTGTATGAACCCGGGCCCTGATTCATCATTTTTAGCATACGATCCCCTTCGGTCATCGGCTTCGTTACGCTGAGAATCTATTGTGTCAGATGTTTTGATTGTCCATGCAATGTATTTCGCCGTTGTAATATGCTGGTACAGCAGTCTGAGTCTATTGACTCCACTTGTGTGGTCTCGTGTTTTTGGACAAAGTCCTGCATGGTTTGTTAACCTCACAAGGTCATTGTGACTGAGCAGATCCACTCTAGATTTTAGAAGTTAATTTAAATATTATAGGAGTTGTTTCTCTTGCACATTTGATAATGCCCTGTATGCCCTAACGTCTGTACGACTATCGCAGAAGACGGCGACGCCACACTGCGCAAGTCCTACAAGCGCACGGCCCAGCGCGAGCAGCCCGTGTCCTTCTGCAACATGTCGGAGATCGTCGGCAAGTTCGAATCCGGGGACGTCTTAAAAGACAGGAACACCGAGAGGAAGCAAGAGATACAGTCAATTCGCAGCCGCCTGTTCATGGTAAGTCTTGTTTAAGTCATTTGGTAAGGTCATTTTTGGTAAAAAGCAATTTTAGGTAAAGTCATTTTAAATCCTAGATTTTTTGGTAAAAAGTCACTTTAGGTAAAACCATTTTAAGTCAAAGGTTATTAGATAATTGTGTTATTTTAGATAAAGTCATTTAAGGAAAAAAAATTGGTAAAAAATCATTTTTGGTAAAAAGTCATTTTAGGTAAAGGCATTTTAAGTAAAATGCGTTTTGGTAAAAAGCCACTTTAGGTAAAATCATTTTCGGTAAAAAGTCATTTTAGTCATAAGAAAGCTAAAATGGCAGTGCACAATGGTGTTCTTGTACCGAACTGGCAAAAGAAGGATGAAAGTGTTATGAATAAAATAATGAAAGGATCATTAAGATGGTGTGGACACATGAAGAAAGAATGGTATAAAAAAGTATATGTTAACGATGTAAATTGATCTAGAAATAGAGGAAGACCGAGGAAAACGTAGCACGATCAAATAAATCAAATATTGAATGTCGGTCACGTGAGGAGTCCGAGAAATCGACGCAGTTCCATGCTTCACTTCCATACATAAGGGTCGGCACAAGAACACCATTATGCACTGTCATTTTAGTTTTTTTGGATAGGCTTTTGTTTGCGATGACAACATTAAGTGCACCATTTACTCTGTTGTCTGCCCCAACCCTTTCAATGAAATTGTATAATCTTTCTTTCTACAGGGAAAACAAGCGAAGATCAAAGAGATGTACCAGCAGTCTGTAGCGCAGAGCGAGCAAAGTAAGACATTAAAAAATCTATTACAAATCATATATAAATTATATAAAAATAAACATTTTTAACTAGCAAATTTTGCAGGTATTAACATGAGAACAGGGCTGTTATTTTACGGTGATTAAAGTCTTATGTGGTCTGTTCTCCAGAGTGTTGCTCCTCCTGTGAGGTAGACTCCCAGCTGTCCTATCTTTTAGGAGATCTTCCACGAGGACGAGTCCCACGAGGCTGATTATGCAATGCAATATAGGGGAGTCTGGTGGTGTCCATTCTTTAAACATGACCGTACCAGAACCTTTTTCGCTGTCTGCTCCATCTTATGATATCCTCAACCTCACGTATCTCTCTTATTCTGGTGTTCCTCAAGCGATACCTCAGTATCTTGCCTGCTATCGTCCTCAGTGTCTTCATTTCGGAAGTCTTCAAAACTTATTTGGTCCTTAATGTGTCTGCACTTGCTTCGACGCCATATGTTATTATTGGTCTTACGCATGATTTATAGATTCTCATCTTATTCTTAATGGCCATGTCTTTGTTTTTCCATATTGTGGATTTCAGAGCGCCAGAGATTGCAGCTGTCTTGTTTACTTGGGCTTGTATTTCTTCCTGCAGATCAGCTCTCCCCACCAGGTCTATGCCTAGATACTTAAAGGTCCTGACCCGTTCTATGGGTTGATTTTATATAACCAGGTTATATGTTTTAGGTGCTTTGGAAAAGGTCATACATTTTGTTTTTTCGATAGAGATCGTCATGTTGTATTTCTTGCAGGCGTGATGTAGTCTATCTATCATTTTTTGTAGGTCATTAATGTTTTCAGCTTTGATTATAGCATCGTCTGCATAATGACAGTGCCACGCTGTTTGAAACAAGCTCTCCACAGGGGTGACCTTGGTGGAGAGCTGTGGAGCCCACGGTTGGTGTAGCGTCCACACACTGTTGTAAACAAGCTCTCCACATGTGGAATGCGTGTTAAAATGGTGGATCCACACGCATACTATGCGCGTCCCTCCCCAAAGTTTGTTGAAGGTCAAACGAATTTTGGTTTCAAACAAGTGTCTACATAGTTTTAAACCGCCGGTGGAGACCGATGTGGAGAGCTTGTTTAAAACAGTGTGGCACGGTTTCAACAGACCACATTGACAATTTGCTGATTAAAGTGATTAAGGTCATTTGAAATATTGTATAATTCTCAACTTCTGTCCGATGAAGGAACAGAGTACTAAAAGATAACAGTGTCGTTACGGCATTCCACATTATAATTCCAACTTCCACAGGTGTAACTTCCGCTGACAAGATCGCCAAGGAGCTTCAGCTGGACAGCGAGAAGGCCAGCTCCATCAAGGAGAAGTTCGAGAACGGAAAGATATTCAAGGACGATGACGGAGGACATAAAGCCAGGGATATTCATGACGAGGGATTGTTCAACGCGGGTAAGATACAAAATTAATAAAAATAGTAAAATCTTAATGTTTTGAAGAAGAAAAATAAATATATTTCATTGACAACATTTTTTTAATGTATACAAATACTTGTAAATGAATACTGGATTTCACCCATTGCGGGTTATCAATTCGAGCAATGGGTGAAATCCAGTATTCGCGTACAAGTATTTATATAAATTCAAAAAAATGTTGTAAAAACATAACTGGTCCAAGTTTGGCATATAGATAGGAGTGACATCTCCAGGCGGCTTCTAACAATGCGCTAATGGCAGTAGCCTTTCACATTGTGTTAAAAAGATAAAAACAAATCTTCATAGATGGCGTTAGTATGTAGATTGTTAAAACTACCACGTAAAGAGTAGTCTTACAGATTAACATATATACAACTTCCAAAAGTTTGTCAGACATGGTGGTCATAAGAAAAAAGGTGGAATGGGTAATGTTGTATTACATAAAGCGTGCGCTTAACCCAACCAATGACAGGTCATAAGTCCTGTAAACACCTTGATCAACCATATTCTGTTTCCAATTTGCATCTTTGTCTCTATTGAGATACACTTAATATTTCATTGAAACCAAATTGCTGAATAATGACCCTCACAGCGATGTCGGTATACACTGGATATCGTCCTGCAATATCTTAACTCCCAGTTATTCCATTATTCCACCCTAATGACCAGAAGATGGCAGCGAGCTGTTGAAAGCGGTCGAAACTAGAAGAACGAGTGGAGTAGAAAATAGATTATACGTAATATGGAATAACACAATGCAGTTTCCTACAGAGATGAGTCGACGATTTTTTGTTGTTGGGAATATCAAATGAATATTATTAGTTTAAAAAATACATGTACTAACTAACTGTTCATATCTTTAGTTTTTATACATACTAAACACTAGCATACAGGCAGCTTGCTAACACTTCTCTCATTTTGGCACCTGCATCCAACCCTTTCAGCTGTTTACGTGTCCATGTATAGATTAAATAACCATGGAGACATTACTCTACCCTGTTTGAGACCTTTGTTAATATTAAACCAGATGTAAGATAAAGACATCAGCAGTGCTATTCTTTATTTAATTTAACTTCTTGCAGGTATCAGCAAGCAGTCTAGGTCCATATTTGAAGAGATTGATGCCAACATCATGAATGCAGGCCCTCTATCTCCGCCTCCTAAGAATATCGAACCCAAGCGCAAGGAAAAGGTATAAAATAATTCCACCTAACCTTTATATAACTGAATAATAAGTCAATTGACACTAGTACAGACCCTAAAGAGTAAATCAAGTGTTGCTATAATATATCAAATATATTTGTTACAAAGATCTGTTTATCCAATGACCTTTTGGGGGATGTGGTGAGAGTTAAAAGCAATGGAGGTTTCAGCGTTTATTGCAGATCACAAGTAATCATACGTTAACAGTATTATGCACTCGTGATAGAGCGTGCGTGTGAATAAATCTGGGCCCCGATTCATCACTTTTGATAAGTAGGTCCTAAGTCAGGCGTTTTCGGTTATTCGTGTAATATATTTCTTCATGAAATATGCTGATTCAGCAGTCGAAGTCCACTTATATGGGTTATGCATTTAACCCCGACAACCTTATTATTATTCTGGGTTGAGTAAAATCCAAATAAATTGAAACCTCGTGGACTCCACATCACAGAACCATTTTCGAATCTGCTCCAAAATTATTATAACCCTGAAACCGGTTGGTTCGATAAAACAAAATGAAATAACTTACACAATTCGAAGGCCTTCATCATCGGGAGAACGATATAAATTATCGTTCTCCCGATGATGAAGGTGTAAGCCTTCGAAACATGTCGAGAAAAATAAGCTCAAAAGTGAAACCAGTGTTTAAAACTAACTAACTAACCATCACGCCGTCTCCCCGAAAGGGTAGGCAGAAAGAATGGACTGTCACACTTTTACTGATGCGGCACTCCATCCTTCTCTTTTCGCTCCGCGGGAGACGCGGTGTGATGGGTTGCGAACCTCATCGCCACCAATAGGCATCTACCGCGCACACTTCGATCGTCCAACACACACAAAATATTATAAATCTAAAACAAATGGTATAAAATACAATGATATAAAATAAAATAACAAAATAAAAATAATTTAACACAAAATGTTCTTTTTAGATGGTGCACATATTGTCTATTTAATTTATGTTCCACGTATCCACCGCTTTTTTTTAATTTAGCACATAATGTAATAACACATATTGTTTTTTTCGATGTTGCACATGTTGACATGGACGATCCGGACTTTTGAGTTTATTTAATTTATGTTCAACGTATCTACCGTTTTTTAAATTAGCTGTAATTAGGCACTTAACCAGTGTTTTAATTTATAAAAATTCGTTATTATGGAATCCCACAGTGTTAACGCCTTAAGTTTATCTATAATTCAAAATGAAGTGGTGTAAAAACAATGCATAAAGTGTTTTAAATTATGTTTAATAATGCCACACCACTAATGAAGTGCTTCCATACGAAAGTGAAAATTGTTTTTTAATTTTCTTTCCGGTAAAAAAGTGGGTTTTTAAAATTTGTTTATTTTCAGCCATTCGTCCCCAAGGATGTGGTCCGTGCGGCCGACCGGGTGGACGACGTCAAAATCGAGACCAGCGACATCTCTAACAAGTTCAAGTTCTTCGAGACCTACAAGCCTAAGGAAGAGAAGAAGCAGTTCCGCATGACCCCTCCGCGCTCCACAGACAAGGTATGCTGAAGTCCACTGCTGAACGTAGGCTTCTCCCAAAGCACCCTACTTCCCCGTATCCATCACCACTATCGTCAACCCACGGCCAGCTTCCTTCCTGTGCGCGGTCTCTACTCTAAAACCCGCCTTCTTCATCGGCTGTCGGTTCACTGGTTATTATTATTATTATTATTATTTTGTTGAATCGCTCTTCATCATGACAGCATGAGCCAAATCGATGTAAAGGGTATTATAGCTATCATAGTGATTCTCGTGACATTTGATAGGTAGCTAATCTATCGCCATTTTATTGTCACGTGAATTCTACACCAGACCAAAGACACTGTGACAATTACACTGCCCTTGCCGAGAATATAACCCGGAACCGTCGGGGTGGTAGTCAATGCACTTACCACTCGGCCACGAATTGCCCACCCTTTCGAAGATATGGCGTGATTCTTATTTAGATTTGTTGATCTTCTTCGTAGTTTTAATCCAAGAGATTGATCTGCAGCAAAGACTTCGGTCTCGTTTTCCATAGCTCTTAGTCTTCTGCAGCCCTCTTCAACCCAACAAATGAGACGTCCTCTCACACCTGTTTCAGATATTCCCATCAGGAACGCCTCTATAATTTCTTCCCTAAACCATCCTCTATTTTATGTCGTGCAGAAGACCCTCATAGTCGCAATTTATGGCTCGTCTTTCTGAAATGGATTTGACTAGTTGCCTCCTTCCTTCGATTCTGGTGAGAACTTCGTCGTTCGAGGTGTGGTCTCTCCAGAAAATTCTCCTGTAGCACCACATATCAAAGGCATCCAGTCTTTTTTTCATCTCTTTCGGTTGGGCACCATGTCTCACAGCCATACACCAAGATGCTTCATAAACATGTTTTAGTAAGGTGTTTTCGGAGCTTCAGATTTACGTTATTTGACTCGATTTGTTGAACTCAAGCTTTGCTTGGTGTATTTGTCGATTTTGGATGAAATCCGGAATTTTGTTTCAAAATAAAATTCGATTATTATTATTATTATTATTTTGTTGAATCGCTCTTTACATCATGACAGCATGAGCTAAATCGTTATAAAGGTTATTATAGCTATCATAGTGATTCTCTTGACATGTGAAAGGTAGCTAATCTATCGCCATTTTATTGTCACGTGAATTCTACACCAGACAAAGGACAGTGTGACAATCACACTGCTCTCGCCGGTAATTGAACCCGGAACCTTCGGAGTGGCAGTCAATGCACTTGCCACTCGGCCACGAAGGTCGGTCGTTTGTTTTTACCGTACATTATTGTTGTTTGTTGTCCAGTTATCTGATGTGATTTGTTTGTTGTTCAGCGCGACTCGCCGGAGCTTGAGGTCTACCGAGACCCGACTATCGTGCGCGAGGACGACCCTGGACTCAGCGACTCCACCATCGCGCAGCAGCGCCACACAGCCTCACGCATGATCTCCGTCTTCAAACAGATGGAGGAAGACTCGCAAAAGGACCCCAACCAAGGTAGTCCCCTAGGCCCCTCTTATCTCCATGTTTTTGTATCAACTGGTGATCGTTCTTCAAACTAACATCACAATGTTCTTATGTACAATAAAAGAAAACAGAGATAATTGACCACCATATTATTATTTTTTTTTATTACATTTATATATTGCACAATGGTGTTCTTGTGCTAACCATTATTTATGGAAGTGAAGCATGGAACTGGCAAAATAAAAATTAAAGTAGAATAAATAAGATTTCTTAGATAAATGTGGATTAATCTGCATACGAAGTGTTGAATGCAAATAAAGAGTGTTTTTAAGAGGTTTGGTTTTTAAACTGGCAACATTGTTTCTACAGACTGTCAATTTGACAGTTGATTTGTAGTCAGTACGTTTTGCTATTTCACCATGAATAAACTGACGTTAGAACAGCGATTGCAAATTTATTTTGGAAATCATGGTTCGGTTCGCCAAGCGTCCACTACGTCCATTTTACGGTCAACATAATCGTCCACCCGAGCAAGTTATTCGGAAGATCATGGATCGTTTTCGCACCACGTACACTCGTTGATGTCATATAGTAGAACAGACTACATATAACGTTCAATCATTCTTTGTCGGAGTTTCAAGTTAAGATTATCGTTGCAAAATATCTATTTTTCGAACGACAACATGAACGACAACAGGCTCCCCAAAGACATCTTATGTAGTGAACTGATAGAAGGGAAAAGAAAGCACGGAGGACAGCGCAAGAGATACAAGGACAACCTGCATACTGCATCAAAGAGTAGACAGACAAATGGACTGGGAGCAGTTGACAACCGATAGGGCGGAGTGGAAAAGAGTGCACCCATTGGTGCACGGTGCTCGTCGGCCGTTAGTAGAGGTGCCTCTTCGCTCTGTGGTTGGTTGATTCGGCCGTCCGTGGCCCGGCCGGAGCGGCTAAGTTCGGAGCTCTTTTCTCATTTATTAAAATTGTGTGGCACGCGCGGAGCTCCGAGCCGTTACCGTGTGGCAGTGTTTCGGCCTTCTATCTACATCTTCTTCTTCTTCTTCTTCTTCAGCCCGTATTGACCGTCCACTCCTGGACGTAGGCCTCCTCTCGCATTTTCCATTCTCTTCTATTCTGAGCGATCCGCATCCAGGCACTTCCCGCACTTCTCCGGATATCGTCGCGCCAACGCAACTGTGGGCGCCCAACTCCACGCTTTGCCGTCCTTGGCCACCAGCACATCAGTCGCCTTGTCCACCTTTCATCTGGATCGCGAGCGACATGTCCCGCCCATCGCCACTTGAGGGTTGCGGCCATCTTGACAACATCGGAAACCTTTGTCCTGACTCTAATGTCCTCATATCTGAGTCTGTCCCGTAAACTGATACCCAACATGGCTCTCTCCATTGCTCTCTGAGTGACTCTTAGCTTGTTGGCACTTTTTTGTGACATTGTGACTGTCTCAATACCATAAGTGAACACTGGCAGGACACAGGCATTGAACACTCTCCTTTTCAGGTTGATGGGTATTTTCGGATTTTTCAAAATGTGACCAAGATTTTTGAATGCTGCCCAGCTTAGTCCGACTCTTCTATTCAGGTCTGCAGTCTGGTTTTCTCGCCCAAGCTGTATTTTGTGACCCAAATAAATGTATTCACTGACAGATTCAATGCTGGCATTGTCCAATACGATTTGTGCTGGTTGTGACGTCATCAACTTGTCTACATACGAATCATTATTATTATTATTATAATTATTATTGCAAACGTGTCCTCATCAGGTCCCAAGCCGCTGAAGTGCTTCACACCCCCGCCTCCAGGAGCCGACTACCACGCGCCCTCTTCCTCTGAAGAAGACCAGGATTACAGCAGCGAGGAGTACTCGGACGAGGAGAGCGAAGAGGAGCACGACAGGGAGCAGAGGCGGTACAGCAAAGAGGACGAGACTCTCAAACAGGTCGGCTCACTCATCTAATTCACCACTTGTAGTTATCGCAGTCCATAGATATATTAGTTGAAGCAAATTATTAGTATACTTTCGTATGAAGCCCGTCATTTGTGGTGTGGCATTTGAAAAAATAAATTTAAAACACTTTTACTATTTTAATTGTATCTCAATAGAGACGAAGACGTAAACTGGAAACTGAACATGGATGATCAAGGTGTTTACAGGACTTATGACCTGTCATTGGTTGGGTTAAGCGCACGCTTTATGTAATTACAACATTCCCCATTCCACCTTTGTTATTTGTGATCATGCATGACAAATTTTTGGAAGATGTATATATACTTCAAAATCCATATTTATCTTCACGTGTCAGTTTCAGTCAGCCATCTATGTAGATTTGGTTGCACTAGTGAATTTTTTCAAGAATTAACCTATACAACCGACCCACTAACGCCATCTATGGAGAATGATTTTCGGCATTTAGCAAACTACCTTATTAACACAATGCGAAGGCTGTCGCCTAACATATTGTTAGAAGCCGCTAGGAGTATTATTCCATTCTATATGCCAAAGAATTTTGACCAGAATATTTTATAGTTTTTACACCACTTTATTTTTATAATAGCGAAGCATGGAACTAGCAAAATAAGGATGACATTAGAATAAATGCAGTAGAAATGAGATATCTTAGACGAATGAGTGGAAAAACTGTTTATGATGTGTGTTGAATTAAAATATAATGCAGTGCAAATGAAAAGGTTATGAACAAAATAATAAAAGGAACATTAAGTTGGTTTGGACACATGGAAATAATGAATAAAGAAAAAAGTAAAAAATATATATGGTAACGATGTAAATGGAACTAGAAATAGAGAAAATTAACTGACTAACTAACTAACCATCACGCCGTCTCCCCGGAGAGGTAGGCAGAAAGAATGGACCGCCACACTGTTCGTTCGCATTCCAGTATCTTCTGCGTTGTCGGCCCCATCTCACGACTTCCTCCACCTTGCAGATCTCGCGGGTGGCCGTGTTCCTCACCCTATCGCGAAAAGTTCTTCCTCAGCGTCCTCATCTTTGCCACCCGTACTTTAGCCTTCGTTCTTGTGGTATCCGCTCTGGTCTCAATGCTATATGTCAGTATAGGCCGGTATAGTCTATCGGCCAGTTTAGTTTTAATTTGTATTTATGTAAAATGTAGGTTAACTAAATATCTATCCTATCCAAAAACCTATCCAAAAACCTATCCAAAAACCTATCCAAAAACCTATCCAAAAACCTACCCAAAAACCTATCCAAAAAAGCTAGAATGGCAGTGCACAATGGTGTTCTTCTACCGACCCTTATGTATGGAAGCGAAGCATGGAACTGGCAAAGGAAGGATGAAAGTAGAATAAATGCAGTAGAAATGAGGTCTCTTAGACGAATGTGTGGATACTCTGTGTATGATAGAGTGTCGAATGAAAATATAAGAAGTGAATGCGGTGCGAATGATGGTGTCATGAACAAAATAATGAAAGGATCATTAAGATGGTTTTGGACATATGGAAAGAATGAATGAAGAAAGAATGGTAAAAAAAATATATGTTAATGATGTAAATGGTACCAGAAATAGAGGAAGACCAAGGAAAATGTGGCACGATCAAATAAATCAAATATTGAATGTCGGCCATGTGAGGAGTCAGAGAAATCGACGCGCGTGCATGACACGATGTATGAATGTTGAGGAAGCGAGAGAAATATGTCAGGAAAGAAAGGTGTGGCAGTCCATTCTTTCTGCCTACCCCTTCGGGGAGACGGCGTGATGGTTAGTTAGTTAGTTAGTTATATAAAATGTATACAGTAATGGGTTCGAAAGACCTGTGGAATACAATAAAAAAATAGTGGTTAGATTAGGTTTTTTAATGCTTGGATGTGTTTGATTTATTTCCAGGCCCAAGCTTTGGCTAAAGCCAAGCACATGCGCACCAAGTTCGAGAACTGGGCAGACAATGAACCCAAAGTGAACCAGTCTCCTTCTGTCATCTTCGGGCATCAGTCCAACGGAGATGACGAGTCACAGATAGAATCTGCCAAGAGGTATTTGCAAGAATAATTTATTTAATTATAATTGTCAGAAAGTCAAAGAAGATGGTTTTTAAAAGGGAAGAGGACATGACACCTTTTAACATAACAAGTGTAAATCAGGAGAGCCTAGAGCAGGTCTATTTAGGTAGCATGTTCAAAGCAGATGAGAATCTATAAAGCATGCGTAAGACTTTGGAGGAATCATGTCGGTTAGAAATCGGAATAATGACTGACGTGTAGGGTGGTTGGCTGTACGGCTTTTATATGTTTTGCTTCCTTTGCACACGATACTCTGCCGGACAACCTCTAGTAACCGTTATGTATGAACCCGGGCCCTGATTCATCATTTTTTCACACGATCCCCTTCGGTCATCGGCTTCGTTAGGCTGAGAATCTATAATATTTTGTCAGGTGTTTTGATTGTCCATACAATGTATTTCACCATTGCAATACTTGTGCAGAACAACATTTATTTAATTGGCATAAGCCTGCGTTCTGCCAGTTGGTACTTATGGTCTTGAGTCTGTTACGTTGTCCAAAGAAAGTGCCGAGAAACTATGAGTGATCCAAAGAGCCATGTTAGGAATAAGCCTAAGAGACAGAGTCAGAAACGATACGGTGACAGAAAAAACAAAGGTCACTGACATCATCCACCGGTTGGCGACTCTAAAATGGCAATGAGCAGGTCACGTAGCCAGAAGCTCAGATGAAAAGTGGACAAGAAGACTGCTGACTTGGAGACCGTGGAAGGCAAAAAGAAGTGCAGGGCGACCGCAACTACGGTGGAAGGATGATCTGAACAGACACGTCGGAATAACCTGGATGCAGTCTGCACAGGACAGAGTGACATGGAAGCGAATAGAGGAGGCCTTTGTCCAGGAGTGGACGGGAATAGGCTGAGGAAGAATAATAATTAGAAGAAGCAGTGTTTTTACAAAGGTGCTGGTCTACGTGCGTCTCGAACGGCGGTCGGCAGAGAAAGAGAATTAATTCAAGCAAATTGTCCGCAGAGTTCACCAGTATCAATATGTCTTTGTAGAGGCGGTTTAGGATTCTTTTACCTTCGAATAGCGTGCTGCCGAATTTCAATTATGTTCTTAACCATTTTTTTAATGTTTTTAATGTATTTTGTTTTCTTGCAGCCTCCGAAACAAGTTTGAGTCCATGCGTACAACTACGAATGTCAAAAACATTACTCAGGCTAAAGTCAACAGGTTTGTGGTAAGTAACCATGCGCTCTATGATTAAAAATATATTTATTTTATAAACTTAAGATATTATCTATTCTAATAGGAGGGATGAGGGATTTCATAGTGTGCCCTTGGAGTAATTGATTTTACAAAACGGCACACTTAAAATACAAATCTTCATACTAATAATAATAATGAGCCTGATGCTATGATATCGAAATTTCAATATTCGACTTCAATTTAGTTTAACCATCTCGTGGGCCCCTATTTACATCTCATGCACCCATAAGTTTTTTTCCAATTGTCGTAGACCCCTTGCAAGTCGAAATCGACCCCTGGGGTCGATATAGACCATTGTGGGAACCTCCGATTTATACCAATATCCAGAAATATTATTTCAATGCCCACTCACTATTATAATTATTAGCGAAATATTATTTCAATGCCCACTCACTATTATAATTATTAGCGAAATTAATTCTAACTAACTAACCAACTTACCATCACGCCGTCTCCCCGGAAGGGTAGGCAGAAAGAATGGAACGCCACACTGTTCTGTCCTGACATACGTCTCTCGTTCCTCTACATTCATACATCTTGTCATGCACGCACGTCGATTTTTCCGACCCCTCACGTGACCGACATTCAATATTTGATTGATTTGATCGTGCCACGTTTTCCTCGGCCTTCCTCTATTTCTAGCTCCGTTCACGCCGTTTACATATACCTTCTTTACCATTCTGTCTTCACTCATTCTTTCCATGTGTCCAAACCATCTTAATGACCCTTTCCTTATTTTGTTCATAACACTTTCATTCGCACCACATTCACTTCTTATACTTGCATTTGTCACTCTATCATAAACAGATTTGGCACACATTCGTCTTAGAGATCTCATTTCTACTGCATTTATTCTACTTTCATCCTTCTTTTGCCAGTTCCATGCTTCACTTCCATACATAAGGGTCGGCACAAGAACACCATTGTGCACTGCCATCTTAGCTTTTAGCGAAATTAATTCAATTCAATTAATTCAAAAAAATTATAAACATTACAAAATAACATCAATTCCAAATCGTTTATAATCACAATATACAAAATTATAACAACAATTAAAAAAAATACAAATAATATGATAAGAAAACAAACAGACGACAATTTAAAAAAATATTCGAGAACAATTTAATAAAAATAAAAAAATTTGTACAATAAGTAGCGAAGCAAATAGCAATTTAATACATAAGAGATAGATGCTTTCTGAGGGTAGCCTCACTATCGTGAAAAATGTCCACATCCGAAGAGATGCGGTTTAATAGGATTATTGCCCTGCCCACGGGCATTACCTTAGAGATAATTGTCGGGGACAAACAAAGTTAAGTCATTCAAAATGTCAGGGTTATGTATTCGACCACGAATCAGTTGAAAAAAATGAACACCCAGGTGGATAGTTCGTGTAATTTCCAATGATTGGTAGTCCAGCATACCCAGCAAGAAATCAGTTGGGTACAGCCAGGGGTAGTAACCGTTTTCTTTGAGGTACAGAAATCGTAAGAACTTTTTCTGTACCTTCTCGAGTGTAACCACCGAGTGTACCTAAGTGTAATCATGAATTATAACTAATTAATATGAATGAAAACGACAGTTTTCTAGAAGTTTTATTATATTTCATGGGAATGACAATAACGTAACGCCCTTCTAAGGCGTTATCAAATGATAATGCATTTGAAGGGCGAAACATGTCATAAATGGGCCATAAAATATAATAAAACTTCTAGAAAACTGTCGTTTTCATTCATATTAATTATTTAATATGGAGTTTTACATTACTGTTCAAGAAACAATAAATATGAATTATAACCTCTATTTACCACTTGTTAATTTTACTGTTTTTTTATTATTATAGTAAAAATGCGGAGAACTTCAGCTTGCAGAAGATCGGTCTAAAAGTCTGAAAAACAAAAACATTTTTTATACTCCCTGTAGTAAGGAAAGGAGACTCTATTATTTTGACAATATTCTGGCTAATAAATCGCCTTCGATGTGTTTTCTATTGGTTGTATTTATTTATAATATTTTCAAATCGATCGGTTAACTATGCAATCCTGATAAATGTATAGTTTTTGTTAATTTTCACCAAAATCTCTCGATCATTATACCGATAAAAATAATTATCTTTATAACATTGTGACAATGACATGACTTTTTTTACAATATATAAATAAAATATCAATGTGTTAGCTTGATTATTTCTTAATATTTATAAAATTTATATTTGGGACACATTCTCCGCAACGAGAAATACGAGTATGATCTGCTGAACCTCAACATGAAAGGGAAGATTAAGGGTAGGCGCGGTGTGGAAAGACCCCAGATGTCTTAGCTGGAAAACATCAAAGATTGGAGGGTGGGGGAGTTGTTCCGTCTAGAACAGAACAAGGAGGCCTACGCCAGGGTAATAACCGACACTTTGAGAAGAATATTCAAATACTTCTGCTTCGCTGGCTCTACAGCTCATATCGAGCCTTGGTCTTCATCAGTTCTTGCCACCAGCACTCCTGTCACCTGTAGCGGCCTTCCAGTATCTCCATTTGCAGTAGTATCATCCTCCCATCGAAGTCTAGGCCTGCCCATCTTTTTCCTTCCACGCGGATATCCCACAAGGGTTCGCATTGGGGCCTGAGACGTCGGCATTCTCTCCACATGTCTATCTCATCTAGACCCACTCAGTTTAGCATTTAAAGAGGACTTGGGTGCTTTATAGATGTTATACAGCTCATCTTCTACTTCTTCTTCCTTATTGTAGACCTACGTGGTCTGTTCTCCAAAGGGTTGCCTCTCCTGTAAGGTAGATTCCCAGCTGTCCTTCCATCTTTTAGGAGGTTTTCCGCGAGGACGAGTCCCGTGAGGCTGATTATGTTGTCCAATATAAGAGAGTCTGGTGGTGTCCATTATTTGGACATGACCGTACCAGTCCCTTCTTCGCTGTCTACTCCATCTTACAATATACTCAACATCACTAAAGTCTCTAATTCTGGTGTTTCTCAAGCGATCTCTCAGTGTCTGTGTCTTGCCTGCTATCGTTTTCATTGTACCTTATTCTATAGGTTCTACCATCCTTCAAGGGTCCCAGAATTTTTCGTATCACACTTCTCTCAAATGACTCATATATTCTATACATATCAAGAAGTTAATACGAATGAAAACGTCTGTTTTATAAAACTTTTATAATATTTTATGTTAATTAAACGTTTCCCCTGTCTAAGGCATTATCAAATGTAACAAATGTATATTTGATAATACCTCAGACATCCGAAACATGTCATTTACACAAATCATAATTTAAATCAACAAAAACACGATTATCATCAAGAAAGAGTACCAGAATATTTCGAATACTTGAACAAGAAAGCGAGGGAATTTGAAATGCACACTATGCACATGCCCGAGAACGTTTGTGTTTCTTAAAAGTTAAAACTTTTTACTGATTACGATTGTACAGTGAACCAATATTAAAGGGTAGAAAATCTTTTATTTCACGTGTTTTTTTTATTTCATTTTTTATTTTTATTTATTTTTTTAAAACCCAATTGGGTTATATGGATACATATTTAGATCTTACTATTAATTATGTATTGTTTCAGATATATTTTATATTGAGTTGTAGTGAGACTCCTTGTGTCTTTTGGTAGTTCATTGTAAAGTTTCAGTCCATTGTTCAAAATCCTTGATTGTCCTGTCTTAGTTCGTGCATTCGGTAAGTGATATCTGTCACAGTTCCTGGTCCAGTGTCATTTTCAGTTAATTTGTAGGTGTGTCTGTTGTCTTTTCCATGGTCACTCTGTGTACAATTTTCAAGGTCTCATATTTGGTCAGGTCTGATATGTCCATTTAACTTTGGTTGCAACTAGTAATAATAAAACTAGTATAAAACTGACGTTTTCATTCGTATTAATTATTTAATATGGAGTTTTACACGATTGTATAAGGAACAATAAATATATACATATTATTTATAAGTAAACTTTTTTATATAAATCTTTTATATATTTTATAAGTTTTATATTATTGTGTTTTTAATATGTTTAACGATATGTTTGCAATATTAAATACTATCTCTTGTTATACATAATAAATATATTTCTATACATGTAAATTTGATTTAAATAAGTTTTTTTTAATACTTACAGGCATAATTACCTTCTTACTGTTGAAATTCTGTTTTGAAATATATTTCTGTTATTTCCTGTATTAATTGTTTAACTATGTATGGACATTAACTTCTTTAATAAATAAATTATATTAAAATAAAAATAATTTTTTTATACGCTCACCTTAGTCCGATTTTAAAAGGGAAGATCAACCCAAAAATATTATTTAATTGTATCTCAATAGAGACGAAGATGCAAATTGGAAACTGAATATGGTTGATCAAGGTGTTTACAGGACTTATGACCTGTCATTGGTTGGGTTAAGCGCACGCTTTATGTAATTACAACATTCCCCATTCCACCTTTCTTTATGACCATGTATGACAAATTTTTGGAAGTTGTATATATGTTAAAGTCCTATGCCAGATTTCACATGTCAGTTTCAATGTGCCATCTATGAAGATTTTGATTACATATGTTAATCTTTTTAAGATTACTCTATATATAATCTACATACTAACGCCATCTATGGAGATTTATGTTTATTAAGCATTAAGAAGAACATCTTTTTAACTCAATGTGAATGGCTACCCCGCCATTAGCGCATTGTTAGAAGCCGCCTGGAGATGTATCTATATGCCAAACAATAGACCAGATATGATTACAATATTTTTTGTGAATGCATACTTATACTTGTATACGAATACTGGATTTCACCCACCGTGGGTTAATTCATGATTTAATTCTTCGTCTCTATTGAGATACAATTAAATCATGGATTGATAACCCACGGTGGGTGAAATCCAGTATTCGTATACAAGTATAAGTATACATTCACAAAAATATTATTATCATAAGGCAGATGAATGCGTCCTTAATATAATTAAGAAAGATGGTTTGGACATATGTAAAAAATGGATGAGAGAAAAGAAGATTGCAGTACATAATGGAGTTCTAGTACCAACTCAACCTCAAACCAGGAAATAAAGCTTAGAATTGGCAAAATTAAATTAAAAATGAGATTACTCAGAAGAATGTGCAGGAAACGATGTATGGTAGTATTCCGATACTCGGTATTTCGAGCGACGAAATAAGGTAGACATGTAAGGCAGATGATTGCACCCTTAGTAAAATGGAAAGGATGAATGAGGGAAGAATGGTTAAAAATAAATATTAATAGGAGAGCATGTTCAAGTTTATATAGATTACCAGACTGCGTTGGCTAGGGCACGTGTACCGCATGGGAGATCTGGAGCCCCCCAATAGAGTGTTGTATGACAATCCAGCAGGGCGAAGAAGCATCGGTAGGCCGAGACTGCGATGGCTGGATGGTGCCGTGGCAGATTGTCGGGTCCTGGTGCAGCAAGACTGGGAGGTGGCGGCCAGAGACAGGACGGGATGGAGACGTTTCTTGGAGGAGACCAAGACCCACCAAGGGTTGTAGCGCCGGAGAAGAAGATGAAGTGTAAATGGACAAAGAAGTCGAGGAAGACTAAGAAATTAAAAAAAATAATAAAAATCGGAGCAATCGACGAGCGTGCGTGTCACGGTGGATAAATGTAAAAGTTACCTGAGAGTTATGTCACCTTAGCTGCAGCCTGGAGACTGAGGGGTGACAGGAGCGCATGGCGTGCCATGGTCAATGGTTTACAGGATGGATACGACCCTCAATCATGAGGAATACGTACTTTATTAAAAACTTAAATTAAAATACTAACTAGTTTCGGACACAGATGCTCTTCATCAGTGTTTCGTTAGTTTTTGTACATACAAAATAAATATTTAAAAAAAAAACTGAACACATTCAAAAAAAATGTGTTGACATATTTATTTTGAATATATAATACAAAAACTAACAAAACACTGATGAAGGGCGAAACTGTCCGAAATATGTAAGTATTTTAATTAATATTTTTTTCGGTGTTTGTGTTGTTTCCAAAGTTATAAATATGATAATGAATCCACAAAACAAAGTAATGGCGAATATAGAAGAAATTTTACACCATTGGTTCAAGAAACAATGAATATGTCGACTGAAGTTTGCCGCAACGGGTTTTTCTTGAACTTTTCCCTCTTTAATTAGGCGCCATAACTCTAACAATAAAAAGTTTGTTTATTTGAATAAATATAATTATACTTTGTATTACAACCCTTTTCATTTTTCACTGAACTCAGACATGTTTCGGTTACAAGTTACCTTTATCAATGTATACAATTTTAACAATCAAATAAAACAGAATCCTTATATTTATAGAGATTGAGTTTTGTATAAAGATGTAAGGGGTATAATTGGGATTGAGGAGAAGGGAGTTGTAACGGGAACATAGACACTTCCACTCGATATGTTCCCGTTACATCTCCCCTCTCCTCAATCCTAATTATAACTCTTTCACTTTTATACGTAACTCGATCTCCATTATGTAAGTGACCGCTCTGTTTTATTTTATGGTTAAAATTGTATACATTGATAAAGGTCACTTGTTACCGAAACTTGAAATAGAAACACAACACTGTATATTTTCCACTTTAGTGGAATGTAAAATAATTCGTCATCATCAGCCTTTAGTCATCCGGTGCTGAACATAGGCCTCCCTTCCCGACTTCCACAACTCTCTATCTCTTGCCGCTCTATACCATTGACCTCCTGCCACTCTCTTGATGTCATCAGACCATCTGGCTTGTGGTCTGCCAGGATTTCTATGGCCGGTTCTCGGTCGCCACTCCGGAGTGCGTCTTGTCTTACTTTACTAAAGATTTACTAATATGGAAAATATAGAGTGTTGTGTTTCGAATTCCAATTTATTATTATTATTATTTTGTTGAAAAAAACTCCTTACATCATTACAGCGCGAGCCAAATCGATGTAAAGGGTGAAAAAAAGAATATCAAAGGAAATATACATAGAACCTTATGAATAGGAATATGCCAGTTATTTCCTTGCTGCCTTTATCGTAAGGTATTTACGAATTTGCCATAATTGCACCCAAAGAGGTCAATCTATTTTGCAACCTCATTTAAAAGACGAATCGCTTTCAATACAGGAGAACTTCGAAGGGCCTCTAAATAAAATAATATATGCCCCCCTTGCTCTGCTATAACTATGGGGAACGTAAAGATTTAGTGCTCTCAGTATTCCTGGATTGTAAATACCTCCGGATAATAGTTTAAAAAAATGCTTTCCTAGAAAGATCATTCAACGAGTTTCAAGAGTGTTGAAATCCAACATTCCCGAGAGAAATAGTGAGGGGTACAAAAAAGGATAATAGTTATGCTCCCTGAAGTATTAATATCTTAAAATTCGTTTCTGGATTCTTTCTAGTTCAAAGATGACTGTTCTTTCTCTTGGGTCCCAAATAATAGAGCACTACTCCAAGCTACTACAAACCAGCGCTTCAAACAGTCGACGAATCGCCGTTATGTTGGAAAAAGATCTTGCGTTCCGTACAACAAAACTAAGCATTTTTTTTTTTTTTTTTTTAAATTTATTTTTTTAAAAACCCAATTGGGTTATATGGTTACATTTTTAGATCTTACTATTAATTATGTATTGTTTCAGATATGTTTTATATTGAGTTGTAGTGAGATTCCTTGTGTCTTTAGGTAGTTCATTGTAAAGTTTCAGTCCATTGTTCAATATCCTTGATTGTCTTGTTTTAGTTCGTGCAATCGGTAAGTGATATCTGTCACAGTTCCTGGTCCAGTGTCTGTGTATGTCTGAATTTTCAGTTAATTTGTAGGTGCTGTCTGTTGTCTTTTCCATGGTCACTCTGTGTACAATTTTTAAGGTCTCATATTTGGTCAGGTCTGATATGTCCATTTGTTTTGTTTGTCTGTAAACTTGTATGGTTGGGGTAAGGTAGTCAATGTTATATGCTAATTTTATTATTTTATTTTGTTGTCTTTAGAGTCTGGAGATGTCCTTTTGGTTTCCTGTCCCCCAGAAGGGAATCATATATGTCAGTCGGCTTTTAACATACGCTTCGTACATCATAACTTTTTCCCTTCTTGGTATGTAATTCTGTATTTTGTAGAAGAGGGAGTATAGCGATGCTAACTTGTCTGTTAGGTTGTCTATGTGTTTTGTCCATTTTAGTTGTCTGTCCATTGTTAGTCCCAGGTACTTTACATAGTCGAGTTCAGTTATTGCGTCATTTTTTATTTTTACGCACATGTTATGGTTTTTCTTGCTTGTTTCAAAATGTATAATGTTACACTTTTTTACATTTAAGGTCAGGTAGTTGTTGGTTGTCCAGTTGGTTAGTGTCTCTATATCTATGTTCATTTGTTTACAGGTCTCATTGTCGTTGTCGTTTTTGTAAAATATAGCAAGGTCGTCTGCGTACATAATTATTTTCCCTGTCATTTTGTATCTTGTTATGTCGTTAATGTAAAGTATGTAAAGTAGTGGTCCCAGGATGGACCCTTGTGGCACACCAAATTCTGTCATTGTTTCGTTGCTGGTCATTCCTGACACAACTGTGTATTGTTTTCTTTGGGTGAGGTAGCATTTGTACGTGTTGTACGCCTTGCCCCTCACCCCTGCGGATGTCAGTTTGTCAAGTAGTGTGTCCAGATGTACGGTATCAAATGGTTTTTTGAAGTCCAGTATTAGTCCTGTTATGCATTCGCCCGCATCCAGTGCTGACTGAATGTAGTTACATATGTTGGTGATAGCTGTTGCTGTTCCCTTCTGTTCTTGGAATCCATATTGCTCTTCAGCTATGTAGTTGAATGCTTTGAGGTGCTGATACAGTCTTTTGTGTAGTATTCTTTCAGTTAACTTTGCAAATACTGTCAGATTTGAGATCGGTCGGTAGTTTGATGGTTGGTTTTTTTCACCGTCTTTGTACACAGATGTTTCAAATTTGTTGTTTTTTCATTTATCAAAATGTTATATCCTCCTATCGCTTTCCTAATTCAAACAATATTAACTGATCGCAGATGAAAGATATTTTTATCTTCAATCAAGATTCATTAGCTTGAACATAATGTAAACATCAGATTCCGCCATTTGCTTTTCCTCGTTTGTTAACAAGATGGCGGATTGCAGATACAAGTTAAAACAATTGAGTCCGCAATCAAGATGGCTATCGTAACATCAAGTACACTTATTGGCTATTAGATATGACATTCAGACCATAGATATGATCTAATATACTCGTAGTAATGAATAAATTACTTTTTTAGGGCGTTGGCAAGAAATGTCGTACCGTGATATCTAGCTGTTTATTTTATTTATTTTATAGACATACGATAGTTATACTCTATTCTCAAGAGTGCAATCATCATCACGATCAGCCGTCTGTCATCCACTGCTGAATGTAGGCCTCTCCCAAAGCCCGCCACCGCCCCCTATCCATTGCTGCTCCCATCCATCCATGTCCAGCAATCCTCTTCAGATCGTCGGTCCAGCGGGCAGGGGGACGTACTCCACGTACGCGGTTCTCCACTCCAGAACCCGTCTTCCCCATCGGCTGTCAATTCTCCGACAGATATGGCCAGCCCACTGCCACTTCAGCCCGCCTATCCGTAGAGCCACCTCAGTCACTTTGGTTTGTTGTCGAATAAATTCGTTTCTAAATCTGTCCCTCAAGGTTATTCCAAGCATGGCTCTTTCCATGGCGCGCTTAGCAACCTTGAATCTGTAGACTACACCTTTTTTCATTGTCCACGTCTCGGCTCCGTACGTCATGACTGGCAAAACGCATTGGTTGAAGACTTAAGTCTTGAGGCATTGTGGTATTTTGGAAGTGAGAACATGACGTAATTTCCCAAAGGCCACCCAACTCAACTGAATTTTTAGGTCGGCTTCTTTCTCTAAATTTTTTCGTCCTAATTGTATGATTTGGCCAAGATATGTGTATTCTTGTACCACTTCGAGAGCCGACCCATCGACGGTTACTGATCCCGGGATAATATGTTCATTATACATGACTTTCGTCTTGTCCAAATTCATCCCGAGACCCACTCGTCTGGATGCAGTGTTCAGTTCATCTAGCATGCCTTCTAGCTAGCATGAGTACAATACTTATATCTAACTAACTAACCATCACGCCCTCTCTCCGAAGGGGTAGGCAGAAATAGAGGTAGGCCGAGGAAAACTTGGCACGATCAAATCAATCGAATATTAAATGGCGGTCACGTGAGGAGTCAAAGAAATCAACGTGTGTGCATGACAAGATGTATTAATGTAGATGAAGCGAGAGAAGTATGTCAGGACAGAACAGTGTGGCGGTCCATTCTTTCTGCCCACCCTTCCGGGGAGACGGCGTGACGGTAAGTTAGTTAGTTAGAAACTCAAACGGATACGGAAGCGAAAGTGTAAATACTATGAATAAAAAAAGTAAAGGATTAATTGTATCTCAATAGAGACGAAGTTGCAAATTGGAAACAGAATATTAATGGTTTACAGGACTTATGACCTGTCATTGGTTGGGTTAAGCGCACGCGTTTTGTAATACAATATTACCCATTCCACCCTTCTTACGACCACCTAACTCGCAGTGGGTAAATAAAATCCAGTATTCATCTACAAGTATTTGTATACATTAATGTTGGACTCTGTATACATCATTGTTAGACTTGTATACATCATTGTTAGACTCTGCACTGTAAGTATTATTTTTTTCTGACACTGTGATTTATAATGTTCACAAAACAATATTAAAAAAATATAACACAGTTAAAATAATTTTTAGGTCAAAGAATATAATATGAAAATTCATGGGATTCCAACACTGGATTGGCCCGAAAATAGCCCTGACCTAAACCCTATAGAGAACTCGTGGCATAAAATGGCAATTGAAATAAATAAACTGAAGCCTCCGTCAAAGGAAAACTTTAAAAACTTCATAAAAAAAGTGTGATTAAAAAATTTATCCAAGACTACATATATAATTTTGTGAAATCCATGCCTAAACGTATTGAAGCAGTTATTTAAAAAAAAGGAGGAACAGCAAAGTACTGATTTTGTTGGTTTTTGATAAATCAAGCACAGAGAGTGGTTCGGGACATGATGTTATTTCTGGACCTCCATCAACATAATTCTGTGCGAAATGACAATAACCGAACGTTGGATTTGGTTTTCTCAAATTCTCGTACTGTGGGGATCGAGACCTCGAGTGATTTATTGATTCCAGTAGATAAACATCATCCACCTCTAGATATATCTCTAATTGCACAAGCCGTTGTTCAACCCAAGCCCCCCAATTATAGCCGAAACTTTTACAAAGCTGATTATAAACTATTAGAGGAACATTTCAACTCTGTTGACTGGTCTCTTACACATAATGCAAACATCAATGAAAGCCTTGTACAATTCCATTCTGTCATTAATAATGCCATTGAAAAGTATGTTCCGCTATGTAAATATGCTCCATCCTCCTACCCTGTCTGGTTTTCCAAAGAATTAATTAAGTTAACCAAGAGAAAAAAATATACTCACATTAAATTTAAAATAACTAGAACTTCTGAGGATTACGTTAACTTTAAAAAAATCAGATCTCAATGCAAACAAATATCAATATCTTGTTATAATGACTATATTCATAGGGTTGAGGGTGCAATGTTGGATGATGTAAATTATTTCTGGAAGTTCACTAAGTCGCTTAAGAAGGACAGTTCAAATGTTCCTAGGGCAATGGAATATAATGATACCCGGAGTGATAACAGAGAGGGTATTGTTAATCTATTTGCTGACTTCTTCAGTAGTGTCTACAGCATAGACGAAGCTACAAACGAAGTTTTGCCCAGTGTTAAACATAGCAATGTTCTTAATCTGTCTCAGATCACCATTTTCCCAAATGAGGTTGTAACTGGTATAAAAATGTTAAAAAATAGTAAATCTTCCGGTCCGGATAATATCCCTTCAATTTTTCTTAAGTATTGTGCAAATTGTTTAGCTGTCCCAATATGTAATTTATTCAATTTATCTCTTTCTACCGGTATTTTTCCAGATGACTGGAAAATCAGTTTTCTCACTCCTATTTATAAGAAAGATGATAAAAGTATTATTTCTAATTACCGTCCTATATGTATCCAATCAACAATTCCTAAACTTTTTAAACGTATTGTCTTAAATAAAATTGAAGTTCCAATTAAGCAAGTAATAACTACTCACCAACATGGTTTTGTAACTGGTAGGTCGACTCTTACAAACCTGACACTATATGAGGACTACATCTCTAAGGCTTTCACCAATAAAACTCAAGTAGACTCTATCTATACAGATTTCAGCAAGGCGTTCGACAAAGTAAGTCATGACATTCTCATTCATAAACTAAAACAGCTGGGATTCCACGGTTTTCTATTGGATTGGTTTCACAGCTACCTATCAAACAGATGGCTCACTGTCAGAATTGACAATTCCTTTTCCTATAAATTTAAAGCCACCAGTGGGGTCCCGCAGGGTTCACATCTCGGCCCTATCTTGTTTATTTTATTTATCAATGATATCGTTGATGTATTTCGCGATGTCCAGGTATTGCTCTTCGCAGACGATCTGAAACTTTTCAGAACTATAAAGGATAGTAATGACTGTAGAACAATACAAACTAACCTTGATAGATTAGATGCCTGGTGCAACGCAAATAAACTTTACCTAAATCATAGTAAATGTCAAGTAGTTAGATTTCACAGAATAAAAAAGCCGATTATTCATTGCTACTATCTTAATGAAACTGCTCTTCAATCTGCATTACTGGTCCGAGATTTGGGTATTATATTTGATCGTGAACTCTCATTTACTAACCATATTAACCAAATTGCGAATGATGGAATGAAAATGTTGGGTTTTGTGATAAGATCGACAAGAGGTTTCAACAGTGCTTATTGTGTCAGACTACTTTACTGTTCTTTTGTTGCAAGTCGTATCGAATATTGTTCTCCTGTCTGGTCGCCTCATTATGATTCGCATTCAAAGACCCTGGAGAGGGTACAAAATAAATTTCTAACTCATATAAACTTTAAACTTAATATTCCCAGAGAACAAAAAGATTATGCTCTTTTACGATCAGAAATGAGACTATTGCGATTATCTGACAGGAGAACGATATTTGACCTCCTACTGTTGTACAAAATTTTAAACTCGTTGGTGGATTGTCCTGAAATTGTTGGCCTTATTTCTCTACGGGTACCTCTGCGAGGAACTCGGCAGACTGACACTTTCTGGGTTGACAACTTTCACACGAATCACCGAATGCAGTCCACAATACCTCGAATGCACAGACTTGCCAATGTATATGGACAATCGTTGGACATGTTTTGTAAGAGTCTTCCTATTTTTAAAAAGCAACTTCATGCTCTTTTTGAATTCACATAGATTTTAAACTTTATTTATATTAGTATTCGTCTCCTATTCGCTCGCCCCACATGTACATCATCCGGTCACATATTGGACTGGTAAATTACCATCCCTTTGTTTCTTTACTGTTGTTCTTTTTTCGTAATTTCTAATTTCTATCATGTTATGTTCTTTTCAATCCTATGCATGTAAATTCTAATTTATATTATGTTATGTTCTTTTCTATCTCATGTAATTTCTAATTTCTCTTATGTTATCCTTATTCTCGTTTTTGTGTTTTGCCGTTATATGTTAGTTGTCTGTCTATTTGCCCAAACTTTTATATTACCTTTGTAACTAAACATGTCATTTTTGTAAAAGCCCTTGCGGCGTTTATGTCAAAATAAATAAATAAATAAATAAATAAATAATTGTTAGTGTTATATACCTATGTAATTTTATTTGAAATAAATATGTGTTTTATTTGAAAATAATGTGAGCATTTTAATTTTAATTAACTCTAAAATTAAGAAGAAAAAAAAATTGTTGATCCCTAAAAAGGCACTTTTCTTGCAGATCATCTTTAAACAGTGTTGCTTAATAATTAGGAGTGAAAAGCTATCAAGGAATCACAAAAAAATTATATAATTACAAAAAAACTATACTTTCAGTGTGGAAAGATTTCTGTGCTCGCTACTGTATATTTACTAACCTAGTGTCAGAGTAAATGGGGATCTTACAGCCTGGTTTGATATCAATAAAGGTGGTGTACAGGGGTGTGTAATGTCTCCATGGTTGTTTAATCTATATATGGACAAGTGTATGAAAGAGCTGAAAGGGTTGGAAGCAGGTGCAAAAATGGAAGGTGTGTCAGTAAGCTGTTTGTTGTATGCGGACGACGCTGTGCTACTTGCAGACAACGAGCACGAACTGCAAGCCCTGGTGTCTAGTATGTATGAGGTATGCAAGCGATACGATTTGATGATGAATGTGAATAAGTCTAAGGTAATGATTTTCGAAAATGAAGGAAGCATGACAGTCGGCAACATTAGTGTAAACGGTGAAAATCTGGAACAAGTGGATGAATTTGTTTATTTAGGAAGTATGTTTACAAAGGATGGGAGGGTGGAGAAGGATATTGAAAGAAGGGTTGGGGCAGGCAACAGAATAAATGGTGCACTTAAAGTTGTCATCGCAAACGAAAGCCTATCCAAAAATGCTAAGATGGCAGTGCACAATGGTGTTCTTGTGCCGACCCTTATGTATGGAAGTGAAGCATGGAACTGGCAAAAGAAGGATGAAAGTAGAATAAATACAGTAGAAATGAGATTTCTAAGACGACTGTGTGGCAAATCTGTTTATGATAGAGTGACAAATGCAAGTATAAGAAGTGAATGTGGTGCGAATGAAAGTGTTATGAACAAAATAAGGAAAGGGTCATTAAGATGGTTTGGACACATGGAAAGAATGAGTGAAGACAGATTGGTAAAGAAGGTATATGTAAACGGCGTGAACGGAGCTAGAAATAGAGGAAGGCCGAGGAAAACGTGGCACGATCAAATCAATCAAATATTGAATGTCGGTCACGTGAGGAGTCGGAAAAATCGACGTGCGTGCATGACAAGATGTATGAATGTAGAGGAATCGAGAGACGTATGTCAGGACAGAACAGTGTGGCGTTTAATTCTTCCTGCCTACCCCTCCGGGGAGACGGCGTGATGGTAAGTTAGTTAGTTAGTTAGTTTACTAACCTAAGTTCCGCATGAACGAGGAACGGGTCTAGGAATTGAATTAGTGAAACTGCCGAAATGTAAGCCGTAGGATTCCCGTATGGCAAGACGCACTGGTTGAAGAATTTGGTTTTGAAACATGATGGTAAAACAAAATAAAATAACACCCCATTAAATATATTTTTTGCGTCTGGTATTATATAGAAATTTCACGCCTTGCAACACCGAAATCGAACAGCCGCGAAAACATATGGAAATCAACCCCTGGCATATTTTCCCTCCCTGCTGCGCAAGCGTGCCACCCATAAAAACGTGTATAACCTTCAAAAATCAGTGATCGCCTCATCTGTCATATGAGTGCTACGCTCGGGTGGTTTTTGTGCTCGAAATTAACATCAACACCTTCCGGATATGTGGTGAGTGTTTTCCACTAATATTCACAATTTAAAATAGCATTATAGTTCATATTCTGCATTGTTTTTACGTTGTCACTTGTCATTGCTAAAAAGAGAACGATTTGGAGGTTAACAATACGCGCTAAATGTCAAAGGTTGCATGGTTTATTTCAACATATTTTTAAATTAAATAATTGGTTATTAAATCCACATTACATCATAATTAAAATGAATGAAAACGTCTGTTTTCTACAGGTATCATTATAGTTTATACGAATGACATTTTAATACTTTCTTAGGCATTATACAATGTGTCCTCGATCTTCTCTATTTTTTAATTCCATTTATATCATTAACATTTCCTTGTCTTCCTAATGTTCTTGTGCCGACCCTTATGTATGGAAGTGAAGCATGGAACTGGCAAAAGAAGGATGAAAGTAGAATAAATGCAGTAGAAATGAGATCTCTAAAACGAATGTGTGGAAAATTTGTATAATGTGGTGCGAATGAAAGTGTTATGAACAAAATAAGGAAAGGGTCATTAAGATGGTTTGGACACATGGAAAGAATGAGTGAAGACAGAATGGTAAAGAAGGTATATGTAAACGGCGTGAACGGAGCTAAAAATAGAGGAAGGCCGAGGAAAACGTGGCACGATCAAATCAGTCAAATATTATATGTCGGTCACGTGAGGTGTCGGAGAAATCGACGTGCGTGCATGACACGGTGTATGAATGTAGAGGAACGAGAGATGTATGTCAAGACAGAACAGTGTGGCGGTCCATTATTTCTACCTCGAGTCGCATGTTTGAATCGTTAAAATTATAATGATTAATGCGACTTCTTTATATATTTTTGTCATCGACGTGCGTGTATCCCCGTATGAATGTGGAGGAAGCTAGACAGATATGTTAGGATAGAGTAGTCTTCTTCTTCTTCTTCTTCCTCCATGTAGATCTATGTGGTCTGTTCTCCAGAGTGTTGCTCCTCCTGTGAGGTAGATTCCCAGCTGTCCTTCCATCTTTTAGGAGAGGACGAGGACGAGTCCCATGAGGTTGATTATACAATGCAATATAGGGGAGTCTGGTGGTGTCCATTCTTTGAACATGATCGTACCAGTCCTTTTTCGCTGTCTACTCCATCTTATAATATCCTCAACCTCACATATCTTTCTTATTCTGGTGTTCCTCACGCGATCTCTCAGTGTCTTGCCTACTATCGTCCTCAGTGTCTTTATTTCGGAAGTCATCAAAACTTGTTTGGTCCTGATTGTATCTGCCCTTGCTTTGACGCCATGTCTTATTATTGGTCTAACGCTTGCTTTATAGATTCTCATCTTACTCTTAATGGCCATGTCTTTGTTTTTCCACATTGAGGATTTTAGAGCGCCAGAGATTGCAGCTGCCTAGTTAACTTGGGCTTGTTTTTCTTCCCGCAGATCAGCTCCTCCCACCAGGTGTATGCCTAGATACTTGAAGGTCCTGACCTGTTCTATGGGTTGATTTTATAATAATAATAATAAATTGGATAATTTATAAAGCGCCATTTTTATGAATTACCCATCTCAAGGGCGCTGTAGAAGATGCTCCGTTTTATCAACTAGATAATAATAATAATAATGATGATAAAAAAAATAAACATATTTAGTATGAGGGCTGCACCTGACGAAGTCGATCAGCCCTTCCTGTCAGGAAATGATAATTTGAAAAGGTGCGTTTTTAATCTCGATCTAAACTCTGATTGATTCTTAATGCACTTAAGGTCTGCTGGAAGACTGTTCCAGGCTGAAGGTTTATATAACCAGGTTACATGTTTTGGGTGTTTTGGAAAAGGTCATACATAAAAGAACAAGTGGAACTAATTATTAATTATAAATATTTTATTTATTTCTAGATGGATTCTTGTTAGAATAGTAAGTTTTCTATTTTATTTCATTTATACAACTACAAACACTACCATGCCGTTTTCTCGGAGGGGTAAGCCAAGAGAATGGACCACCACACTACTTTATCCTGGCATATTCTCAAGATTCCTCCACATGCATACATCGAGTCATACACGCGCGTCGATTCTTTCGATTTTTTACGTGGCTAACGTTTTGATTATTTTGATCGTGTTTTATCTACTTTTATCGACTCCATATTCCATTCACATCGTTAACGTATACTTTCTTGGCCGTTTTTTCCTCATGGTTCCATATGTCCAAACCAAAGCAGTGATACATTTATAATTTCTTTCAAATTTAATTGTATCTCAATAGAGACGAAGACGCAAACTGGAAACTGAATATGGATGATCAAGGTGTTTACAGGACTTATGACCTGTCATTGGTTGGGTTAAGCGCACGCTTTATGTAATTACAACATTCCCCATTCCACCTTTGTTATTATGATCATGCATGACAAATTTTGGAAGCTGTATATATACTTCAAATCCATATCTATCTTCACGTGTCAGTTTTAATTGGCCACCTATGTACACAAAAAATATTTATAATTTCTTACATAAAATGGATTATATTTTTATTATTTATGGATTATTTAATATGGATTATATTTTCACATCATTGTTCAAGAAATAATAAATATAATATTCTTAATACTTACTTCTACTCTAATTCCTTCCTGTTATAAGCATTTGAAATGCTATTAGACATTGTTTTTCCCCACACACCTTAGGGATACAATCTACTTATTCTTTTTCTGTCAGTTCTATGCTTCACTTCGATAAATAAGGGATGGATCCAGAACTCCATTTTGAACGACCATTTTCGCTTTCACTGATTGAATTTAAATCATAATATTGTATAAATAATTAGCTGTTAACAACTCATTATTGAGTGACAATATTGTTTTTATGTATTTGAACTAGCTAGCTAAATAACCATCACGCCGTTTTTCCGGAGGGGTAGGCAGAGAGGATAGACTGCCACTACTCTCCTGTCCTGTCATACCTCTCGAGATTCTTCTACATTCATACATCATAACATGCACGCTTGTCGATTTATCCGACTTCGAATGTGGTAACATTTTAGTATTTGATTAATTTCGTCATGCTTTGCTTTCCTTGATCTTCCACTGCTTCTTTTTCCACTCACGCTGCTTGTATACATCATTTTAACCATTCTTCTCTCGTCCATTCGTTCCATATGTCCAAACAATCATGCAATCATCTGCCTTACATTTCTTCCTTATTTCATCGTTCTGTATTATATCATATAAAGTTTTTCCGCACATTCTGTTCAGTGATTTAATATATCTATTCATTCTACTTGCATCTTTCTATTGTAATCCTAGTTTCACTTCCATACTTAAGGATTGCCACTAGAACCCCATATTGTACTGATATCTTTGCTTCAGTAGATACATTTCTATTTGCAATGATGACTTTGAGAGCGCATTTTTATATTTGATTTGTGCAAATACTTACTATCAAATTGACTGCGTAAGTTTTGCTGGAAGTTTTAATGACGTTGTCTCTTTTAATATAGCCAGGTTCATAAAGCTTTTATTTTTAGCTTTACAGACAGGTGTAAAAGTATGGATTTTGAGTCACATAAAGCGTGATTTATATTTAAACTAGTTTATATAATCGATAACTCACAATTACAATGTATTTCTAACTAAATAACCATCATGCCGTCTCCCCGAAGGGGTTGGCAGAAGGAATGGACTATAACACTTTTCTTTTCTGACATATTTCTCTCTTCCCCAACATTCATACATCGTGTCATGATCGCGCGTCGATTTCTCTAACTCCTCACGTGGCCGATATTCAATATTTGATTAATTTGATCGTGTCACGTTTTCCTCGGTCTTCTTCTACTTCTAGTTCCATTTATATCGTTAACATATACTTTTTTAACTTATCTTTTTGCATTCATTCTTTTTACGTGTCCAAACCATCTTAATGATCCTTTCATTATTTTGTTCATAACACCATCATTTGCACCGCATTCACTTCTTATATTTTCATTCGACACTCTATCATACACAGAGTATCCACACATTCGTCTAAGAGATCTCATTTCTACTGCATTTATTCTACTTTCATCCTTCTTTTGCCAGAGTCATGCTTCGCTTCCATACATTAGGGTCGGTATCAGAGCACCATTATGCACTACCATTTTAGCTTTTTTGGATATGTTTTTGTTTGCGATGACAACTTTAAGTGAACCATTCACATTGTTGCCTGCCCCAACCCATTTTTCAATATCCCTCTCCACTCGCCCATCTTTTGTAAACATACTACCCAAATACATGAACTCATCTACTTGCCCCAAATTACAATTACAATGTATTTCAGAACTTGATGCCATTCCATGTAGCGCTTTGAATACTGTCCAGTAAGATTTTATATTGGATTATTTCTGGACATTTCATTCAGTGAAATTATAATTAATTACAAATATATCACTATACTTATCCAAATACTTAAGGATTTCGTTTTCTCTGCTTCAATTCTTCCCTTGTCACATACATGCAATTTTTAAAATATGTAAAGACAGTAATATAACATTTAATGATTTTGAAAATATATTTATCCTTGTATGTGCTGTCACCTGGATGATAAAGGGGTGAAATATACAAATGAATCCGGTTTAAATAAACCGGTTTGATTCCACTGGTAATATGGTTCACTCTTCATGATGGCTAACATTCAATATTTCATATTAGTGAAAGTACGTTCAGAAGGCAAATGCTCTTGATTTTGGAGAGTATCTTGTCTTCCTAATGTCAAACCATCTCTCATGCGTTTCTGGTAGTATACTATACACAATATATTATTTTACCTGTTCTCAATAGATGCCTTAAACCTTAATTTTGTAATGTCTTTTGATAAAATGAACTGATTTGATTTAATTTGATATTTGATTTATTTGATCGTGCCACGTTTTCCTCGGGCTTCCTCTATTTCAAGTTCCATTTACATCGTTAACATATAGTTTTTTGCCATTCTTTCTTCATTCGTTCTTTGCATGTGTCTAAACCATCTAAATAACCTTTTTTTCTTGTATACAACAGGTTGTTTGAACCTCGTACACATTATTTTAGCTATTATATTGATGATTCTCAGGTAGACAATCTATCACCATTTTATTGTCACGTGAATTCTACACCAGACCAAATACAGTGTGACAATCTTACTGCCATCGCCGGGAATCAAACCCGGGACCTTCGGTATGGAAGTCAGAGCTCCTACCACTCTGCCACGAAGGTTGAGGGTTTTGTTCATAACACCATCAAAATCTTTTTAAAATATAAACATATTTATATTTAAATCTACTGATGTGTGTGTCTTCGATCGGTTTCAGCAGCTCGAAGACATAAACGTCAGTGGATTTTAACTAAATATTCATTTTAAAAAGATTTTTTACTTTTTATTTTATTTTTATTATTTATAATGAACTTGCACCATGAAATTTTTAATAATATCATTCAGTTTTAAGTTAGTGTTGTTTACAAAGTAATAAACGTTGTTCCATTATAACATTTTTAAATTATATTTCATCTTTAATTATTCATTATTCCCTCATGTATGGAAGTGAAGCATGGAGCTGGCAAAAGAAGGATGAAAGCAGGATAAATGCCGTAGAAATGAGATCACTAAAAAGAATGTGCGGGAAAACGTTGTATGATAGAATACCGAACGACGAAATAAGAAAGAAATGTAAGGCAGATGACTGCATCATGAATAAAATTAAAAAAGGATCCCTGAGATGGTTCGGACATATGGAACGAACGGATGAGAGTAGAATGGTTAAAAAGTTGTACACAAGCAGCGTGAGTGGGAAAAGAAGCCGAGGACGACCGAGGAAAACATGGCATGACCAAATTAATCAATTACTAAAAGGCGGCCACATTCGAAGTCGGATCAATCGACATGCGTGCATGGTCTTCTTCTCTGGTTTCAATCCTGGGATTGGTTTGCAGCAATTTCCTCTATTATTCTCTTCCATTCTTCCCTGTCTTGTGCGGCTCTTTTGAGATCTGCATATGATGAGCAGCGCACGTCCACCAACAGGTCCTCCAGGTACTCTCGGCGTGGGCGTCCCCTAGAGTTTGTCCCCTCGGTCATATCCTCCATTATGGCATGCAAGAGACCTTCTTGACGTATTACATGGCCGATCCATCTTGCACGCCTTTCGGACAAGGTCCTGAGCAGGTACCTTCCTCCTTCGATTCCTTGAAGAACTTCCTCATTCCAAAGAGTCTTCTATAGGACCACATCTCAAAAGCCTCTAGTCTCCGCTTATCTCTTTCGGATAGGCACCATGTCTCGCAGCCGTACATCAAGACACTCCATACATAGGTCTTGATGAGGAGTATTCTCGTGCATGGTACGATGTATGAATGTAGAGGAATCCCGAGAGGTATGCCAGGACAGGCCAGTGTGGCGATCCATCCTCTCTGCCTACCCCTCCGGGGAAATGGCGTGATGGTTAGTTAGTTGGTTAGTTATTATTATTAGTATTACTATCATTCTCTTTAACTCACTAAAATATTATGTTACTTTACACTTCTTATATATTTATATATAATACATATATCAGTTGATGTATAATATTTGTGGTAGCATGTAATTGGCCTCGTTTTGGTGTATCTATGTGTTTGTATATGTATATTGAATTAGCTGTTATTATTTATGCTGCTTATCACATATATGGCAATCTTAACATAATCTATTTCTAGGTAGAAAGTGACAAAATAGAATAGAGATATGGCGTGATATCCTCTCTGCCTGTCCTCGCAGGGCACAATGTGTACTGAAACAGATTGTGAAAATGAATTGTTGTTTTTTATCCATTGGAGATAAGCGATGATTGATGGGACTGATTGACATATCTCATTATAAATTACAAGAATTAATAAGAAGTTTACGTACGATAAACTTTACATCTCTGTTTCTTGGACTGCAAAGGAGGGGAGAATGGTAAGTTGCGCATTGTTATTCGCACAGAAAATAAGAATGAATTTCATTATTATCAACAACAACAACAACAAACCATCACGCCTTTTCTCCGCAGGGGTAGGCAGAGAGAATGGACCGCCACACTACTCTATCCTGGCACACCTCTCTAGATTCCTCCACATTCATACATCGAGTCATACACGCAGTCCGATTCTTCCGGCTTCTGACGTGACCAACTTTTAATATTTGATTAATTTGGTCATGCCATGTTTTCCTCGGTCGTCCTCGGCTTCTTTTCCCACTCACGCTGCTTGTGTACAACTTTTTAACCATTCTACTCTCATCCATTTGTTCCATATGTCCAAAACATCTCAAGGATCCTTTTTTAATTTTATTCATGATGCAGTCATCTGCCTTACATTTCTTTCTTATTTCATCGTTCGGTATTCTATCATACAACGTTTTATCTGATAAATAAATATAAAATTCTATAATCTGTTTAAATGTATACATCAAATCATTAATTATATAAACATGTTTACATTTATGGATTTAAGCGAAGCATGGAACTGGCAGAAGAAGGATGATAGCAGAATAAATGCGGTTGAGATGAGATCCCTAAGACGTATGTGTGGTAGAACAATATACGACAGAATCTCAAATGCTGATATAGGAATGGAATGTAGAGTGGAAGAAGGTATTATGACCAAAATTATGAAAATATGATTATATGTTGGTCATGTTGAAAGTCGGAGGAATCGACGTGCGTGTATGACACTTATGAATGTGGAGGAAGCTAGAGAGGTTTGTCAGGATAGAGTAGTGTGGCGGTCCATTCTCTCTGCCTACCCCTGCGTGATGGTTTGTTTGTACTAATAATAACTAACTAACTAACTAACAATCGCGCCAATTCCCCGGAGAGATAATCAGAGAGGATGGACCGCCATACTGCTCTATTCTGACATACCTCTCTAGTTTCCTCTGCATTGATACATCGTAACATGCACGCTCGTCGATTTTTCCGACATAAAATGTAGCCGCCTTTTCATGTACCATATGCCGCATGTATTTGATTTATCTGGTTATGCCATGCCCTCCTTGGTCTTTCACGGCTTCTCTCTCCACTCACACTGCTTGAATAGAACATTTAAACTATTCATCTCTTCTTCTTTTTGTCCTGTCACACCTCCGTGGTGCATAGGGCCTCAAGGAACCTACTCCACCCAACTCTATCACATGCCTGATGCCTAACATCATCCCAAGTGAGGCCTGCTGCCTTAACCTCGTCCTGCAGGGCTCTTCTACAGGTGGCTCTAGGTCTGCCTCGCTTCCTCTTTAACCCATAGGGGACCAGTCTAGTGCGCCCTGAGCGATGCAGGCTGGGTTCCGTCTCAGAGTGTGACCGATCCACTGCCATTTGCGCCTAGCGACTTGTTCTCTAATTGGCTTTTCGCCTGCCATGGTCCAGAGAACGGCATTTGACACTGTTTGGGCCAATAGATCTTGAATATTAAGCGAAGGCACCTATTTTAGCCATTATTCTCTCGTTAATTCGTTCCATATGTCCGAACCATCTGCCTGGCCTTTGCTTTTGTGTTGATAAATTGTCACAAATTTATTTTAATCTGTAAATTTGATTTCAAATTCAGTATAAATAGTGTAAGCAAAAAGCATATGATTACGTTAATATAATATAGTTGGGGAAAATAGTATCTGAATATGGAATAAGTACAAAACTGATCACGGCAATTAAGTCGCTATACACGGAAAACACTGCTAGTGTCAGAGTAAATGGAGATCTTACAGCCTGGTTTGATATCAATAAAGGTGTCAAACAGGGTTGCGTAATGTCCCCGTGGTTATTTAATCTATTATATTAACCCCGTGGTTATTTATAGAGGAAGACCGAGGAAAACGTGGCACGATCAAATAAATCAAATATTGAATGTTGGACATGTGAGGAGTCAAAGAAATCGACGCGCGTGCATGATACTATGTATGAATGTTGAGGAATCGAGAGAAATATGTCAGCAAAGAAAAGTTTGGCAGTCTATTCTTTCTGCCTACCCCTTCGAGGAGACGGCGTGATGGTTAGTTAGTTAGTTAGTGTATAACTAGTGTCGATGGAATGTCAGCAGTCAGCAGTAAACTTTGCATATCGTGACAATTGAAATTGACATTATCAGTGGCCTTTTTAATATTCTTGAACATTCTCAATCAATCAATCATATATAATCTTTGTGAATAATGTGATTCAGTATCTAAAAAGATGTGAAAACAGCGTGACAAAGACACGACCTAATCTGTGTGAAAACAATTAAACCACCTAAGCCAGTTGCGCCTAATGATAGGCAAATTGACTTACAAGCGGAGCCATACTGACAAAACGCATAATACTTACTACCTGGTGATATTTTAATAAATCTTGTATAAAACAGACATTTTCATTCGTATTAATTATTTAATATTACATTATTGTTTTACATCATTGTTTAATCGAAATGGTCGACTCATATATATATTTGGGCCACAAAGAATTACTGAGTAGAGAAAATCAGAAGAATTGGTTTGGGTTGGGCTGCCTTCCGTAAAATAGACTATCTTTTGGAAAATGCACGCACCTCCGTTAACTTTAAACGAAAGGTGATTGCCTGCTGCGTCCTACCGGTGTTATCTTCTTCCTTCTTCTTCTTCTTCTTCAGCCTATTCCCGTCCACTCATGGACAAAGGCCTCCTCCATTTGCTTCCATGTCACTCTGTCTTGTGCAGACTGCATTCAGGTTATTGCGATGTGTCTGTTCAGATCATCCTTCCACCGTAGTCGCGGTACCTTCTTGTCCACGTTTCATCTGAGCTTCTGGCTACGTGACCTGCCCATTGCCATTTTAGAGTCCCCACCCAGTGGATGATGTCAGTTACCTTTGTTTTCTCTCTTACCGTATCGTTTCTGACTCTGTCTCTTAGGCTTATTCCTAACATGGTTATTTGGGTCACTCGTAGTTTCTCAACACTTTGTTTGGACAATGTCACAGTTTTAAACTGGCAGAACACAGGTGTTATTTTATGGGTTTGAAACTATAACATTGTCTCAGAAAAGCGCAAATAAGTCTATAATTGTTTTAAAAACTATTCAAAGAGAAATGTTGGAAATCAATACAGAGGAAAGGGTGAGAAACACCAGAACAGGAGTGTCGGATATCATCGGAAGAGTGGTAGTGCTAAGGTGGCGCAGGACAGGTCACGTTGCTCGCAGTTCTGATGATAGATGGATAAAACGCTTCGACCCGAAACCTAGTACGTCCCCTACTTCGATGGAGTAATGACATTAAAGAGATCGTCAGTGCGAAATGTATGCGTGATGCCCAGGATACACAGACAAGAATGCAGAGGGAGGAGCAATGGACAGATATAGGCTGATGATGATGATGTTCAAGAAATGGTTCATATATACTCTAATCAATATTGTACTTATTGGGAGGCATTAAGGCATTAATACTGCGGAATTCCATAGAAATATACTGACGAAATTGAAAAAAACTTTGTTTATCTTTCACAAGATATTGAAAAAAATATTAAAAAATAAGACATGTTTCGGAGGATACCTCCATCTTTAGGTATAAATATATTATATAATTAAAACTAAACAATGAAAGACGAACATTTAAAATACGTATCAACGAACACAAAAAAGCTTTCACCAAATACACTATGTTTTCTGAGATGGCTAACCATTGTATTGAATTTGATCATAGTTTCGATAAAAATGACACACTATTTCTACATACAATTAATAATAGCAATAAATTAAACAAACTTGTAACTTTAGAAATCCTCAAGTCGGTGAAATTGGGTGAAAACATAATTAATAATCAGATTCCTCATTTTATTCCTTTCTCCTTAAATACGTTGTCTACTTTTAGTCTCCTAAGCTTTCATTCCCAATCATGTGAAAATTAATCATTTATTAATTTCTATTATATATAAATTGTGTCTTTTCTAATGTACGTTTTTTCTAAATTACACTTTTAAAATTTTATATAATCATAATGTATTATTATTGTATAATATTATTTATTCGTTCTTACTGATAAAAAATATTCATTAGTACTTATAACAATAAGCCCAGGTTAATTTTTAAATTTAAATGTTTGTATCGAATTTTAAATGCGTTTTTTTATTATCAGTCTTTCTTTGTTTAGTTTTTATTATATATTTACACATGAAGATGGAGGTATCCTCCGAAACATGTCGTGTTTTTTAATATTTCGTGGAAAATAAACAAAATTCAATTTCCTAAGTAAATATTCAATATTGTATTATTCTTAATTATTTAAATTTCTAGAAAATATAATGTAATAATATATAATTGAAATATAAGTATAAAAATGTTTTTGTTCCAGATAAGGATTACTCATTATTATTGAATCGTGAAATTATCTTTTAATACATTTTGTATCTGATTGGAAGACAATTCAAAATGTATATTTTTTAAATATTTGAATAATTTGTCATAAAAATGCCGTATGACATAATAATCAATTCACATTGTAATAATGGTAGCCTTGAAGTAACATATTTATTGTTTCTTGAACAATGATGTAATACTTCATATTAAATAATTAATGTGAATGAAAACGTGAGTTTTCTATAGGCCGTTTATCCTTAGAATACCCTGTTACGGCCTGTGCCGCGCATACTCCGCCCATTCCCCCCTCTACTAGCTCTCAACACTTTTAAACCCAGGATACTAATAAAAGTGAAATATTTTAAATAATAATTTGAAAATTTATTCAACAATCTATTTATTTGATAATGGTTTCCTCCTATAGTTTGGTAAACTCCTAACGGGCGGCTTACATAAAAAACCGTCACGCTGGCCCAGGGGTCGGATTAATTTTATGACCCTAAGTACTTATTGGTGTTTTGCCGACAACATTGAAAATGTATACACAAATATAAATGTTCACATGAAATTGCATGTAAAAAACCTAAGAAATGCTAAATTAGTAAGTTCCGACTCGACACAATACAGTTAAAGTATAAAGGCCAATTCTTTTATATGTTCTTTGGGATAGTATTAGAAATCATATCTTCCGTTGCCAGACACTTTGCATAGTGGCAAACCCTTACTTCTCCCTTTTCTTCGAGCCACTTAATAATATTATTTTTGGTCCAATTTTTACTTAGAAGCTTGTCCAATTTGACAGAATGGTATGGGGCATTATCCATCACGATGATGCAATTATCATCTAGTGATGGCAAAGTATTTTTAAACCATTCCAAAAATGTTTCCCCATTCATTTCGTCGTGATAGTCTGCAGAATTTTTTTTTCAATTCAAAAATTAACAAACCATTCGGAACAAATCCTGCGGCACTTCCAATATGTACTATTATTAACCGTTTTCCCTTACCCGTTGGATTAAAGGGTCCTACGGAAAGGCCGCGTGCGAAAGCATCTCGTCTCGATTTGACGATTTTTTTTTTTTTTTTTTTATGTACACAACAGGTCGTTTCGACCCAATTACTGTATACATTTTTTTTATATTTTAGCTATTATATTGATTCTTGTGACATGTGATAGGTAGCCAATCTATCGCCATTTTATTGTCACGTGAATTCTACACCAGACCAAAGACAGTGTGACAATCACACTGCCATCGCCGGGAATCGAACCCAGGACCTTCGGCATGGAAGTCAGAGATCGTAACCACGAAGGTCGTCTTTTTTTTTTTTTTTTTGCCTTCAATCCATGCATACAAAAGTTCTTTCCGGCTCTCATAAACACCAGTACATCTATCGTTTGGGGAGCGCTCTGAGCTGGTCTTAACTGATTCATAACTTTCACCTTAACTATAGTATGTGACTCCGGAGCTACAGTTAATGCAGCTGCTTTAACAGTGTTACTCGATGCCGCTCCTTCATAGGGATTGTATACACCTGCTGTAGTACGGCGCATAATAGTGTCGTATATGTAAGGAACTCTAAATGAGACACTCTTCTGTTCACCGAGATGGAAATTCTTGGTATATGTCGAACTAGACTCACACTCTGAGGTAGAGCTTGTTTTACGCCCAAATTCTGCAGTTTTTTGTACAGTTCCGGTATGGAAGGTGTTGGATACAAAATCAAATCGCAATTCAATAGTACCCGACCAGAAACAAAAATTACTTACGGCATACTCCAGTGGTGTCATCTCTCCAGTGTAATCACTAGTATACGAGCGCAACGTGGGATCTATTGTCATAACAAGCAATTCCGTATTTTCATCATTGGTCGCCGCCCATTTAAAAGTCTTCTGCACTCCCCATATACGAGCCAAATCATAAAATGTCTGAGGTTCGTCATTAGGACAAAGTATGTTAGAATAGTTGGTCAATGTATGAGGATTCATCCTCAGTGGAACCACAGACATAGTTCCTTTTCCCCCTCCAAAATTCAATCGTGGTTGGGGAACTACAAAAGTAGCTTTTACGACTGACGGTTTGTCCTGATTGCGCGATTTACCGAGTTGATCAAACGCACGCTCCGCACCCATTAGAACCTCTTTTAAAGCTCGACTGGTCGTTGGGGTTATAATATCCTCTATCCCTAGCATTTGCACCGCTACTCTATAGGACATCCCTGTAAAGTCTGCTGTTTTCAATCTATAATAGGCTCGGAGTTCTATTTCAGACGCTCCATCTGGTCCCGTCTGTAAAGGGCTCAACACTTGTATGTAAACAGAACAATACTTACTAGGCCTCACACCCAGAGATGCTTTATCATTCTTCACTAACCTAAGGTATGGGCGGTGATAACGAAATGGTATTGCTAATACTCCCTCGTTGTTTGTTGATAGATCTATTATGGCATGATTGCGTGCCAGTGCGCTCTGATAACCATTCAATATAGCATCAGCCTGATATGAATCATATTTAGAAGATACTATTACCTTACCACAACAGAATTTATTGGCGTTTACAACTACTCGCACTTCCATATCCAATCGGCCATATATATAAGCTTCAAATGGGGCCAAATTAGGTGCACAGCTCGAAGTATAAAGTTCTTCTGACAAATAGTATGTTGCTATTGCTGTCCCTATTGCATCACCTGTATTAATGCGCGCCGTTTTTAGTGGCATCCATCTCTCGGTGAGAGGTCCAAATTGGCTTGTCTTTTCCGAACTAGCTATAGCAGAAGCGGAATCTAGAGCTCGATTGTGTTCTGATACACTCTGAGCCTGATCCATTGTTATAATCGTATTCTGTTGTTTATCACTTTGTTGTGTCGGATCTCCCTGCTCTGTCTCATTCTCGATTTGCACGATATTATATTTGTACGATAATTATATTTATATACGATTTGCACGATATTATCAACCCAAAACATCGCCTGCATTTATCCAAGTTTCACCGAAGTAGTATATCGTACGACCTTCCTCAATAGCTCTTAAATAATCTCTTCGCCAAAGGATCAAGTCTTCGCGCTCCGTCATTATACTGTTGCGTTTTCGAATACAATATTGAAAACCCAATTCTTTAATTATCTTATGGAAAGTGCTTCGCTTAAAGTTTGGTAAGGAATCGTCGTCGTTGATTGACTGCAAAACTTTATTAACTGTGGCATATTGCTTTTCCAAGTAAAAAGTGTGAACCTTCGATCTAATGGCGTTTTTATCGAATTCATCGATCGTTGAAAATATACTCTGTCTACGTCTCTTTTTATTTGGCGATTTCACTTCACCGGTTCTTGAATATCGTAATAAAGTATTTTTGACAGTAGACTCCCAAATACCAGTCTGTTCAGAAGTAAAGTGAATTGCACACGTTTGAGAGATATTGGGATCATCAGCTAATATCTTTTTATAGATATTTATAACCATTGTGCGCTGAGGTTTGTGCACCACCTATAAAAAAATATAAATTAAATTAAGTAGAAAATAAAACAGATTTTTTTTAGACAATAAATAACTAATCCTTACCTGTCCTCTTTTGTTCTTAACGATCGGCGAGAGTGAATTTGGATTTATTGGCGGCGCATCCATTTTAATATAGGGATTGAATAAGTTAATATATTTCGACACACGACAGGCGGGAAGAGACTGACTAAAGACGGCTCGGCTAGCCGGTAGTGCTGCGAGGGGGTGAGGGGTCGTAGCGGGGGCGGAGAATGCGCAGTAGGAACCAAATTTCGTCTTTCTACAAGGTAATCTTATGGCGGATCGAGAATAGAAGTGATTTATATAATATCATTTAGTATCCGCTAACTTTGTAATCATTGCCTTAAATTTCTTAAAATTTCTTAACGAGTTCCAAGAAACACTTTCCAATATTTCTGAACCTACTTCAATAATTATTTGTTAAAAATGTATAAAGTCACATCAATTTTCGTTAATTACCATATTCTGGTGACACACATGGTCAAACTGTCTTTGGTCTGGTATAGTATTCACGTGACAATAAAATGGAGATAGATAGAGAGCATCTTGTCTTTCTGCAGTGGGACCATCTCATATTAGTGAAAGTACGTTCAGGAGGCAAATGTTCTTGATTTTGGAGAGTTTCTTGTCTTCCTAATGTCAAACAATCTCTCATGCGTTTCTGGTAGTATACTAAACACAATATATAATTTTCCCTGTTCTGATGAATGTCTATTAATGAAATAAACTGATTTGATTTGATTTGATAAGTGAACTCTTACCTTTTTCGATTGTATCTACCTCCATGCAAATGTCCCTCATTATTCTTTCTGGAATAATGACCTAGCCTATCATAAACCTGGTCTTATGGGTATTAACTTGCAAATCACTTCTAGTTACAATGCAAAGGCACAAAATCGGGTGGTGGTCTAGGGGGTAGAACGCTTGACTCCTGATCCAGGGGACATGGGTTCAAGCCTGGACACGACCAGATTCCTTCTTCATAATAATGAGCTATTTTCTGCTCACATTGAAGATTGTAAAATAAATTCTAATATCATTGAATAAAATCCTTGGTATTAGTCTTTATTTATTTAAAAAAAAAAAAAAAACTATTAAATGTTCTTTGACTTTATGGTTTCATTCGAATTACGAGTGATTATCTACAATATAAAACTTCCCAGCTCTGTCTCTACACATGCCAGACTGAGTAGACTAATTGTATCTCAATAGAGACGAAGATGTAAATTGTTTTCTGGGAACAGAATATGGTGGTCGAGGTACTTACAGGACTTATGTCATTGGTTGGGTTGAGCGATCGCTTTAGGTTTAACGACATTCCCCATTCCGCACTTCTTACGACCACCACGTCTGACAAATTTTTGGAAGTTGTATATATGCTAGAATGCTGCGCTTATCTTCAGATTTTTTTAGTTCACTCTACACTAGCGTCATCTATTAAGATTGGGAAGTATTAAGCAGAAAATCTTTATTAATGCACTGTGAAAGGCTCTGCAAATCATACAGTGTTTATACATATTCTGTTCCCAGAAAACAATTTACATCTTCGTATCTATTGAGATACAATTAATCCTTATAAAAAAAAATTATCCACAATGGGTAAAATCCAGTATTTGTCTACATAAATTTGTATACGTTCAAAATTTTGAGTAGGCTAAGTTGGGTTGGACGTGTGGAGAGAATGCCTTCGTCTTCGAAACATGAAATGATCGCAATATCTACAGAAAAGCGAATAAGAAATAATTTCACAATTATATATGATTCATAAAAAGTCACAACAGTTAATCCGAGAATATATTTTATTGTGATACAGATCTAGTACGAACGTAATTGAGCTTATTAAATATGTAATCGATCACATCCACGTTGACGTCATAAAGTATTATCTTACGTATTAACTTATGTGCCTTTAAGAGGCTTTCCTGTAAAACAATAATTATCTAGACTAATGACGTTCTGAAATAAACACCTTATTGACCGAGATAAAAATACTGAATTGAATGTATTTCGTCTTCATCTTTTAATAGATCTGACGATTTGTGTCACATGTCTCCTCGGATGATGAGGTACTGTCTCTCCATCTCTTGGTGGTCTTACAGGTGGACGGTGTCTCGAGGGGATTTCGTAAGCGGCTGTATATGCGAGTCTGTCACTATCCATTTTGGCTACATAGTCCTTCCAGTATCTTCTTCTGGTACCTTCATGTACGAGTATATTGAAGTGATCATAGTGGAGGAGTTGAAGTTTAATGTTAAATATAAGCCTAACAAACTTTGATATAAGATTTAGAAGGTGGCAGCGAGCTGCCGAAACCGGTCAAAGACAGAAACATGAAAAAAAATTGTCTTCAGTATTTACAATGAACATCCAACATGAAATTTTAAATAACATAATCAAATCAAATCAAATCATTTTATTAACTCAATAGACATTACAAACAGGAAAATGTTTAAGGCATCTATTAAGTACAGGTATAATATCATAAAAATACAACAAAGTACCAGGAACGCATTAGAGATGGTTCGACATTAGGAAGACAAGACAAGACACTTTCTAAAGTCAATAGTATTTGCCCCCTGAACGTACTTTCACTAACATGAAAGACGTCGATCTCCGAGGAGACCGCGTTCAGCAGACTAATTGCTCTTCCCACCGGTGTCACCAGAGGTAGATTGGTTCTGGCGGCCGGTAGGTAAAACAATCTGTGCTGTCGCTGTCGGAGATATCTATCGGGGACAAAAAGACCAACATCCTCCAGTACGGCCGAGTTCTCGAAGTATCCCCTAATTAATCTGAAGAAATGGGTTATTAGATGTCCATCTCTTCGAAGCTGTAAAGAATTGGTTCCGAGCATTCCCAGAAGAAATGCCGTGGGATAGAGCCACAGATAGCTACCATACTCCCTCATGTAGAGATACCTCAGAAATTTTTTCTGAACCCTCTCCAGCATAACGGAATATCTCGCCTCGTGAGGACTCCATATCACAGAACCACTTTCGAGCCTGCTCCGAACCAATGCGTTGTATAAGACTCTGAGCACATTGGGATCCCTGAAAACTCTTCCGGTCCTATTATAATCTATTTTTACGAATGAAAACGTCTGTTTTCTACTTGTTCTTCTTCTTATTATTATTGTAGGCCTTGTGGCTTGTTTCTCAAGAGGAATTGGCCTCCTGCGAGGTGGACTTCCAGCTGTCGATCCATCTCTTTGGTGGTCTCTTCGGGGGTCGTCTACCTTGAGGTTGGCCGTTCAACACAGAGAGAGATTATTATAATTATTATTATTATTTTATTGAATCGCTCTTTAAATCATTGCAGCAAAGCAATCAGTACACCCTCAGAGGGGTTAGAGACGGCACTATTCCGGCGACCTAGGCGCAGATGTGAGATCTTTCGAACCTCGATAGTTGGTAACAGTTCCCTGTCAACTCTAGCTCGCCTCAGGACTTCGGTATTGGTAACCATGTCTGTCCAGGGAACTCTGAGCATTCGGCGATGGAGCCAAATTTCAAATGCATCCAGTCTGTTCATTGAGTTAACTTTCAAGATCCAAGTTTCACACCCGTGTTATAAAACAGACCACACATAGCATTTGATCATTCTCTGGCGGAGTTTCATGTTTACGTTATCATTGCAGAAGAGTGATTTCATTTTATTAAACGTAGCTCTTGCTGCCTCAATTCTGCATTTTATCTCTACATCTGGGTCAAGAGATTGCGTTAGTATGCTGCCGAGGTATTTAAATTTCCCTACCCTTTCAACGTTACGGCTGTTTAAATTCAATACTGACCCACTGTAGTCAAGCCGTCCGAATGTCATCCATTTGGTTTTGCTGACATTTATTGTTAGCCCCAATCTTTCACCGGACTCGTCAACAAGATTAAGGAGGTCCTGAAGATCGCTGACACTTTCAGCCAATAAAACAGTGTCATCGGCATATCTTATATTGTTTATCACAACGCCGTTAATTGTCAGTCCTTTTTCGGTGTTCACAGCTATCTCTCGCTGACACAGCTATCTCTCATAAAACTTTGGCCATTGCGACCCGACACCAATATGAAGATGCGATTGATAGGCACCGTACGTGCTTGATAAGTGCCAATACAACAATCTGGGAGATTCTTATCCCGTCTATTGTTAATCGGATCTCAGTGATCCTTACACGTTTTGCAATGGGCTCATCAGATAATCAGCGATCGACATGCTGCCCCACTGGATTTTAGTTAGTAGACAGGCATGTACAGATTATCGCGCTAATAACCTAAATATTTATATTAATCTGCACAATCTTACGAATACTTGGCGCCATCTCTTGCTGCATAAATGACATGTGTTAACCGTCGCATTGCCATGTGGTCAATTGAGTTTCCACTGCCAATTTAAAGTTGATTTTCTTAAAACCTATGGACCCTAATATTATAAAAAAAATTGTAATCCTCCATTGAAGTGTCTCAATATTTCGTAATAAAAAAAAGCAAAAAATTACTTCCTTCATCCCAAAAAAAAATATTTTCTAAGACTGCCCTCACCTTCATTCGTGTTAAGGTAGAATTTGTTTTGCTAATATTTACAACTTTATCAAAAGTGACAAATACTTACTCGCTGTTTTGAACGTATTATAAATTATATCTTTGGCCTTTTCAATAGGTACGTAATAATACCGACTGTGGACAGAAACGCAGCCAGCAACTTAATAATATCAGAACTGTGAAAATATTAACACTTTACCAAAAGGGACAAATATAAATACGTACTCGTTGTCTTGAACGTACTATACATTTTGCCTAGGTGCCTTTATCATACGTAAAATCTCGTAAAGTCTCGCCCCGCCGGCCGCCGCGCGGCGCTTGTTTATACTTGATGTCAGTTGCTCGTATGCTGTGACGCATTCCATATCAGAAATCGCATGGTTCCAGAAAAAAATTAATAATGATATGTTTTTCAAATAATCCATGTATGTTATAGATATCGATCTATTCCTAATGAAATTCCCTACAAGATGACATAAATTAAATTTTGATTCATCGAGTCATATGCTTGATATTTAGATAAAGTTAGCGGTAAACTGAATTTACCACATGGGAGCGAGCGTTTTGTTTTGAACACGGTACGTTAAGGGTTAACAAGCTATGCCAGTTGATACTTATGGTCTTGAAACTGTAATATTGTCCAAACAAAAGACCCAGAAACTTCGAGTGACCCAAAGAGCCATGGAAAGAGCCATGTTAAGGATGTCCTGTTTGCAGTCTACCGTATCAAATTTCTTTTTATTATACTCAGTACTCTTACAGGTGATTTTTTTTAAATACGTATTTTATGTTTTTAGAAATAAATTAAAACACTTTTATATTTTTAAGGATTAATTGTATCTCAATAGAGACGAATATGTAAATTTATATATATTTTTTGGAAACAGAATAGGGTAGTCGAGGCGTTTACATGACTTATGACCTACCAATGGTTGTTACTTAATGTTAAAAACATTCCCCATTCTGCCCTTTTTACGACACCACGTCTAACAAATTTTGGGAACTTGTATGAATGCTACTATTTTTTTATATATGGTACCAGAAATAGAGGAAGACCGAGGAAAACGTGGCACGATCAAATAAATCAAATATTGAATGTCGGCCATGTGAGGAGTCAGAGAAATCGACGCGCGTGCATGACACGATGTATGAATGTTGAGGAAGCGAGAGAAATATGTCAGGAAAGAAAGGTGTGGCAGTCCATTCTTTCTGCCTACCCCTTCGGGGAGACGGCGTGATGGTTAGTTAGTTTTTTTTTTTTTAAATAACTTCACTGTTTGTAGGTCAATCTACACTAGCGCCATCTATTAAGATAATTTGTAAGATATTTATTTATTTTGTATTTATTTTGTTTTACGGCAAAATATTGGTCTCCGATACACAAATGAAATGATTAAAAAAACAATTTAAAAAAATATAAAGAAAATATTATAAATAGTCTAATAAATTTAACTTCCAATCAATTTATTGTCCAGAATCGAGAATGTCCAAGAATATACATACCTGGGGCACAATATTCGATTGGGCCGAGATAACTAAACTGCAGAGCTCAAAAGAATAATTGGACTAAGCTGGGCTGCTTTCGGAAAAATGGGTTACATCCTTAAACACCGGAAAATACCGATCAACCTGAAACGAGAAGTCTATGAAGCCTGCGTTCTGCCAGTTGGTACTTATGGTCTTGAAACTGTTACATTGTCATAACAAAGTACCGAGAAACTACGAGTGACCTAAAGAGAGATGGAAAGATTCATGTTAGGAAAGTCAGAAATGATGCGGTGAGAGAAAAAACAAAATACAGAGTCAGAAATGATGCGGTGAGATAAAAAACAAAGGTCACTGACATCATCCACCAGGTGGCGACTCTAAAATGGCAATGGGCAGGTCACGTAGCCAGAAGCTCGGATGAAAAATGGACAAGAAGACTGCTGACTTGGAGACGAGAATAGGCTGAGGAAAAATAAGAATAACAAGCGATGCATGGAACTGACGAAATAAGGATAAAAGTATAATGTGATAAATCTGTATATGATAGAGAATCGTCGTTGTTTTAAAAAAAACGAGTCTCGAGGAATCGTGACACATTTTTATTTATAAGGAATGAAATTAGAAAAATTATATAAAAATCGAAAGTCCGATTTTTCACGAAAGAGATTAAAAAAAAATTTCAGCGATATTTTTCAACAGCGATTTTTCAACGACTGCCCTCTGCCATTTTAGAGTCGCCACTCGGTGGATGATGACAGTGACCTTTGTTTTTTCTCTCACCGTATCGTTTCTGACTCTGTCTCTTAGGCTTATTCCTAACATGGCTCTTTGGGTCACTCGTAGTTTCTCGGCACTTTGTTTGGACAATGTTACAGTTTCAAGACCATAAGTACCAACTGGCAGAACGCAGGCTTCATAGACTTTTCGTTTCAGGTTGATCGGTATCGGATCGCCCATCACTACCCCCGAAACTTCTTCGGCCCAACCTTGGCCTCCCTCTGACTCCATCTTTCATCATTCCATCGGCACACATGTCCAGCCTATTGCCACTTCATTCTTGCAACGCGTATCCCTATATCGGTGGCCCTGGTGCGACTTCTAAGTCTTCTAATCTAACTAAAGTATTGTTATTGAAATAAAGCTAAATGGAAAAACCTAGAAAATGTGTAATCAATCGGAAATCGCGTTTACTTGGAAAATTTTAAGTGTAAACAAACGTGGAAGATACGCGGATGACGAATATATTGTGTCTTGTTTGATTTTTGCACAACGAGGCTAAGTGTATGCGACTTCTGTTTGGTACAATAAGCAGTAATGATTTTTTTTCTCAGAATATGTCAATTGTTTTAAATGTGTTTTAATCTAAAAATATGTAACAGATATAATAATGTGGGACAACACAGAAGAGCCGGAACACATAAGCAATGATCTGATGTCAAAAAATAATTATTTAACTATGGTAATTATAATTCATCTCGAATGTGTACGTCATTACAGGCAAATGAACTCACACCGAGCTGCTTGTACTCGGAGACAAAATAAGACGCTGAATCTACTGCCTAAATTAAAGTGGCAATGTTCTGAACTGGATGCAGGAGCCAAAATGAGCGGAGTGTCAGTAAGCTGTCTCTTGTATGCCGTTGACGCTGTCCTACTTGCAGATAACGAGCATGAACTACAAGTTCAGGTGAATTGTATGTACGAGTATGAGGTATGCATGCGAAATGATCTGAATCTTCCTTCCTTCCTTCGTCAAAGACAGCACAGATTGTTTTATTTGCCGCGCTGCAGAACCAACCTGCCAATGGTTATGCCTGTGGGTAGGGCAATCTTATTGCTTAAGGGGTTAGGCTACTCTAGGATTTTCTAAATATTGTTTTTTTTTTTATTGATTTAAATTGTCCCTTGGGATCTCAAAAATAATGTCCCAAAAGATTATGGCCGTGAAATACCTCTAAGTATTTTTTTTTCAAAGTATAGTACAAGGTAGGCAGTGGCCTTTTATGACCAGAACGGGGGACGGTATTTTATTGAATTAGAATAAGTACACAGCAAATTTTTTTGAAACTATTTGCCACGTGTTTAGACTATTGCTTGTTTTGTCTTTAGAAATGTCGATTTTAGTCAGTTTCGTACAGTAAAATATTCGGCAAGGACTCTATTTGAGAGACGTTTTTTTTTATTATCGATAATTGTGCTAACCTTTTTTTTAGTTTTGTGAGTGTTATTGATTCGTTTTTATAATGAGTGACAAAGTGTTTTATAGTCAAAAAGGTGCAAAAGAGACAACAAGATGCCGAAAATATCAGGAAACAGACCGCTGAATCGACACGAGGTAGAGGCCCCAAGTGAATTGAATGCTAGTAAATCCGCGAAAAAATTGAAGCAATCGGAAAATATGTACGATATTGAAGTTAATCCAGGTTTTAATTATCGTCTTCTTCTCTGGTTTCAATCCTGGGATTGGTTTGCAGCAATTTCCTCCATTATTCTCTTCCATTTTTCCCTGTCTTGTGCGGCTCTTTTGAGATCTGCATATGATGAGCAGCGCACGTCCACCAGCAGGTCCTCCAGGTACTCTCGGCGTGGGCGTCCCCTAGAGTTTGTCCCCTCGGTCATACCCTCCATTATGGCATGCAAGAGACCTTCTTGACGGCCGATCCATCTTGCACGCCTTTCAGACAAGGTCCTGAGCAGGTGCCATTATTGCCAGGAGCAATTATCGTATGATAAACTTTATTGCAGTTTTTTCAGCTATTTCAAACATTGTCGTTTGTGAAATGTGCAAACCGCAAGTGAAATTTATGGAAAGTAGTAAGCGGTAAAACTGTGTTGGATATAGTTGCGGATATTGCACTTTGCGTGTAAATCGTGTAAAACGGTGAAAATCTGGAACAAGTGGATGAATTTGTTTATTTAGGAAGTATGTTTACAAAGGATGGGAGGGTGGAGAAGGATATTGAAAGAAGGGTTGGGGCAGGCAACAGAATAAATGGTGCACTTAAAGTTGTCATCGCAAACAAAAGCCTATCCAAAAAGCTAAGATGGCAGTGCACAATGGTGTTCTTGTGCCGACCCTTATGTATGGAAGTGAAGCATGGAACTGGCAAAAGAAGGATGAAAGTAGAATAAATGCAGTAGAAATGAGATCTCTAAGACGAATGTGTGGCAAATCTGTATATGATAGAGTGACAAATGCAAGTATAAGAAGTGAATGTGGTGCGAATGAAAGTGTTATGAACAAAATAAGGAAAGGGTCATTAAGATGGTTTGGACACATGGAAAGAATGAGTGAAGACAGAATGGTAAAGAAGGTATATGTAAACGGCGTGAACGGAGCTAGAAATAGAGGAAGGCCGAGGAAAACGTGGCACGATCAAATCAATCAAATATTGAATGTCGGTCACGTGAGAAATGAAAAATCGACGTGCGTGCATAACAAGATGTATGAATGTAGAGGAAGCGAGAGAAGTATGTCAGGACAGAACAGTGTGGTGTTCCATTCTTTCTCCCTACCCCTCCGGGGAGACGGCGTGATGGTAAGTTAGTTAGTTAGCGTGTACAATAATGGCTTTGCTTCAATTTTGCACATAATGAAAGCGATGGATTTAGACATCGGCCCGATCAGCTACGAAATGTGCTTGGGGATTAAAAAAGAGCGTTTAAAGCTTGCCCTAGAGATCGCTGTCTTAAGCTCCAAAAGAGTAGAGGATCGCTTTAAAATCCAATTGAAAAGAAATAGAAGAGCAGGACACTAATCTAGAAGGTCTATTATATGGTGCAGGCCTCGCGGATTAAAGGTTTTGCGAAAAATTTCATGACTTTCTATAACTTAAAACTTTAAACGCGTTTATCTCAAAACCACCTTTTTCAAGTTGGCCGCACCAATAATTCGAACAATTTTCAACCAATTCACTTCAAATTTTAACCAGATCTTTTAAAATATTTTGTCCAAAAAAATACGTAGGATTTTTTTATTATATGGCACAGTTCATTTGTCATGAACAATTTTGTGGCGATTTTTCTGCGAATTTTGCATGTTTTGACTTTGGAAGTGCACCATTCAGCCAAAAATCAATATATCGAAAATATCCTACGTACTTTTTTAGCTGTGGTTATGTGCAATAGAAAAAAAAAATGTGACCTAACATAATTTCAAATTTACAGGAACCGTTGGTGCGGCCGTGGACCCTTTAAAAAAAAAGAGGTCATCTGAAAAACGCTGCACAGCCGCCATTTTAAAATATTTTTTTCTATAAAAAATAATTTTTACAGTCAATCAAATGTACAATAAACTTCTATCTTTGTAAGATCGATTTATTTCATACTTTTCCTAAAAAAAATCACAAAAAAAACCTATTTTTTCGGCCTCTAGAGTGGCCTAACCCCTTAATAGGATCGCCTCGAAGGTCGACACATTTCGTGACAATGTGAGTTCCCTCAGGGATGCAATATCAATGTTATGATTATTTATAATTCTTAAGCTTATTTTTTTATGCTTCTCTTTAGAATTCTCATAATGTAATTGCAAACGATCTGGAAATATGTCTGTAATGTTTGTTATTTTTATTAAAATAAATGAAATCTTAATGAAAATGAATGTGAATAAGTCCAAGGTAATGATTTTGGAAAAAGAAGAAATCTTGACAGTCTTCAACATTACCGTGAATGGTGAAAATAACGGATGAATGGAGAAGGATATTGAAAGAAGGGTTGGGGCAGGCAACAAAGTGAATGGTGCACTTAAAGTTGTCATCGCAAACAAAAACTTATCCAAAAAAGCTAAAATGGCAGTGCACAACGGTGTTTCTTATGTATGGTTGAATGAATGCGGTAGAAATGAGATCTCTTAGACGAATGTGTGGATACTCTGTGTATGATAGAGTGTCGAATGAAATTATAAGAAGTGAATGCAGTGCGAATGAAAGTGTTATGAACAAAATAATGAAAGGATCATTAAGATGGTTTAGACAGGGAAGAATGAACAAAGAACGGTAAATAAATAATATGTTAAATAATTGCGTAGATTCACGGTTGGTAGCAGTATGTTTTTTTTTTGGGATCTTGGGAAAATAAGTGTAACTCGTCTTTCTCGATCGACGTTTCGGAGATCGTTACAGTCTCCATCTTCAAGGTAGTTATATAATCAATAAATAAATAATTTTCCCAAGATCCTAAAACACAAAGTATATGTAAACGTCGTGAATGGAACTAGAAATAGATGAAGACCAAGGAAAACGTGATAAAATGCTAGAGAGGTGTGTAAGGATCGAGTAGCGTGGCGTTCCATTCTCTCTACCTCTCCCTTCGGGGAAACGGCGTGTTAGTTTGTTGTTGTTGTCTCGGAGTGTCGTTCTGATCGAAAAGTCCTCATTTCTGTTGTCCTTAGATCAATACGCTAGTTGTTTTAAATGAAAGGTCCTCTCTGTAAGCCCTTCATATCAAGTTTGAAACAAGTGTTTATCTTACGCTTGAAGCATCAGTAAATAATATTTGTTATAAGTATTAATAAATATATTTTAAAATATTTTATAAGTTTAAAAGTAAACATGGAGTATCGATAGCATCGAGGTTAAGGAAACTTTGTCGCCATTGATTACTTCCTTACTGTATTGTTAACAAAAATCTGATATTATTGAAGGAATTACTTGTTTTTATTACTAGCTTCTGCGTATTTACTAAGTAATCATCGCATCGTCTCCACAAAGGAATAGTCAAAAGTAATGGACAGTCGACTGTCCATTCCTAGCATACTTCCCCAGTTCGTCTCGTCGATTTCTCCGACTCCCCACGTGGCCGACATTAAATATCTGATTGATTTGATCGTGTTACATTTTCCGCGGTCTTCCTCTATTTCTAGTTCCATTTATTCAAAAAAATTATAAACATTACAGAAGAATATCAGTTCCAAATCGTTTATACTCACAATATACAAAATAATAATAACATTTTTTTAAAAAAGAAATACAAATAATATAATAAGAAAACAAACAGAAGACAATTAAAAAATATATTGGAGAACAATTTATTATTATTATTATTATTATTATTTAGTTGAATCGCTCTTTACATCATGGCAGCATGAGTCAAATCGATGTAAAGGGTATTATAGCTATCATAGTGATTCTCGTGACATGTCATAGGTAGCTTATCTATCGCCATTTTATTGTCACGTGAATTCTACACCAGATCAAAGACAGTGTGACATTTATACTGCCCTCGCTGGGAATTGAACCCGGAACCTTCGGGGTTGCAGTCAATGCACTTACCACTCGGCCACGAAGGTCGAATATACATTGCTGTACAATAAGAAGAGAAGCAAGTAGCAATTTAATACATAAGAGATAGATGCTTTCTGAGGGTAGCCTCACTATCGTGAAAAATGTCCACATCCGAAGAGATGCGGTTTAATAGGATTATTACCCTGCCCACGGGCATCACCTTAGGTAGATTGGTTCTACACAGTGGCAGGTGAAATGATCTATGTTGCCTTTGTCGCAAATAATTGTCCGGGACAAACAAAGTCAAGTCATTCAAGATATCAAGGTTATGTATTGGACCACGAATCAGTTGAAAAAAATGAACACCCAGGTGGATAGTTCGTCTTATTTCCAATGATTGGTCCAGCATACCCAGCAAGAAATCAACTGGGTACAGCCAGGGATAGTAACCGTTTTCTTTGAGGTACAGAAAGCTTAAGAACTTTTTATATTTCCGTCTTTAACAGATACTTTTTTACCATTCTTTATCATTCAGTAATTACACATACTCGTATGTCCAAATCATCTTAATTATTCTTTCATTATTTTGTTCATAACACTTTCATTCGCACTGCATTCACTTCTTATATTTTCATTCAACAATCTATCATACACAATTACATATTCTACTTTTTAAAAAACATAATTTTATTTATCATTGTGTTATAAATTCCAATACCATTAATTTAAATCCTTCTTCTTCTTTTCCTTAGTTGTAGACCTATGTGGTCTATTCTTCAGAGTGTTGCTCTTCCTGTGAGGTAGATTCCCAGCTGTTCTTGCAATCTTTTAGGTGGTCTTCCACGAGGAAGAGTCCCATGAGGCTCATTATGCAATACAATATAGGGGAGTCTGGTGGTGTCCATTCTTTGAACATGACCGTACCAGTCCCTTTTTCGCTGTCTGCTCCATCTTATAATATCCTTAACCTCACATATCTCTCTTATTCTGGTGTTCCTCACGCTATCTCTCAGTGTTTTTCCTGTTATCGTATTTTAATTAATTTAAATACTTGATGTTTAATTTTTTTTATATACAATTTCAATTCCTTCATATAATTGTTTTTTTTTTTTCACTTTTAAATTTATTCTCATGACATGTGATAGGTAGCTAATCTATCGTCATTTTATTGTAACGTGAATTCTACAGCAGACCAAAGACAGTGTGATAATCACACTGCCATCGTCAGGAATCGAACCCTGGAACTTCGGTGTGGCAGTTGTAGCTCTTGCCACTCTGCCACTAAGATCGTCGATGATACAAATCAAATCAAATCAGTTTATTTACTCAAAAGACATTACAAACAGCATAAATGTTTAAGGCATCTATTGAGTACAGGTCAAATATTATACACATACAACATAACACCAGGAACGCATTAGTGATGGTTCGACATTAGGAAGACAAGACCGGGTGGTGGTCTAGGGGATAGAACGCTTGGCTCCTGATCTAGGGGACTTGGGTTCGAGCCTGGACACGACCAGATTCCTTCTTCATAATAATGAGCTATTTTCTGCTCACATTGAAGATTGTAAAATAAATTCTAATATCATTGATTTAAATCTTTGATGTTAGTCTTTTTTTAAAAAAAAAAAAAAAAGATACTTTCTAAAGTCAAAAGTATTTGTTCCCTGAACGAACTTTCACTAATATGAAAGACGTCGATCACCCAAGAGACCGTGTTCAGCAGACTAATTGCTCTTCCCACCGGTCTCACCAGAGGCAGATTGATTCTGGCGGCCAGTAGGTAAAACAATCTGTGCTGTCGCTGTCGGAGATATCTATTCCGATGTGAGATCTTTCGAACCTTGATGACAGTTCCCTGTCAACTCTAGCTCGCCTCAGGACTTCGGTATTAGTAACCATGTCTGTCCAGGAAACTCTGAGCATTCGGCGATGGAGCCACATTTCAAATGCTTCCAGGTCTGTTCATTGAGTTAACTTTCAAGGTCCACGTTTCACATCCGTACAATAAAACAGACCGCACATAGCATTTGATCAAATATCCCCTGTTTAATCTAAAGAAATTGGTTATTAGATGTCCATCTCTTCGAAGCTGTAGAAAATTGGTTCCGAGCAATCCCAAAAGAAATTCCGTGGGATAGAGCCACGGATAACTACCATACTCACTCATGTAGAGATACCTCAGAATTTTTTTCTGAATACAAAGATATTGAGTGTTAAATAGACATATTAACTAAACAAGTCTGGCTAAGGGAACTACTTTCTAGTTGAGGACTAATGTTGTTTACTAATATCGCACGAGGCGTCCTTGTGAGGGCGGGCAGATAAAATAATTGCATTGAAATAAGTACTATAAGGACAAATGACTTATTACAGTTTTAAAAATAGAACACTTCATATTTTATCTATGCATTAATCATCACACGTGCATGACCATGACCGTAAAACATTATTCCAGATTGTTCCCATTTTTTTTTCAATACAAGTTCCAATCCTATGACATGGTTTGCAGCTTCTCTTAATCTTCTTCTTCTTTAGTCTATTCCCGTCCACTCCTGGACAAAGGCCTCCCCCATTCGCTTCCATATCACTCTGTCCTGTGCAGACTGCATCCAGGTTATTCCGACGTGTCTGTTCAGATCATCCTTCCACCGTAGTTGCAGTCGCCCTGCACTTCTCTTTGCTGTCCGCGGTCTCCAAGTCAGCAGTCTTCTTGTCCAATTTTCATCTGAGCATCTGGCTACGTGACCTGCCCTCTGCCATTTTGGAGTCGCCACCCGGTGGATAATGGCAATGGGCAGGTCACGTAGCCAGAAGCTCAGACGAAAAGTGGACAAGAATAGTGCTGAGTTGGAGATCGTGGACGGCAAAGAGAAGTGCAGGGCGACCGCAACTACGGTGGAAGGATGATCTGAACAGACACGTCGGAATAACCTGGATGCAGTCTGCACAGGACAGAGTGACATGGAAGCGAATGGAGAAGGCCTTTGTCCAGGAGTGGACGGGAATAGGCTGAGGAAGAAGAAGAAGGAATGTAATTGGCCAGAGCAAGGTCCACAATGGAATATTGGTGATGACCGTATTATTATTATTAAGGTTCATACTAAATTTTCCACAGAGATACTGCAGAAATACTTAAAATTATCTTGTCATTAATTAAAAAAAATGATGAATTGTTATATCGACTTGATTTTAATATTTAAATCAATGCCGTAGGGTGGAAATTTCATGCTATAAAATACATTTCAAATTTAACATGTTGTTATAATATTATCGACCCTTACGTATGGAAGTGAAACTTGGAGTTGGAAAAAGTAGGATGAACTAACTAACTAACCATCACGCCATTTCCCCGGAGGGGTAGGCAGAGAGGATGGATCGCCACAATGGCCTGTCCTGGCATACCTCTCGGGCTTCCTCTACATTCATACATCGTACCATGCACGCACGTCCATTATTCCGACTTCGAATGTGGCTATTTTAGTAATTGATTAATTTGGTCATGCCATGTTTTCCTCGGTCATCTTCGGCTTTTTTTCCCACTCACGCTGCTTGTGTACAACTTTTTAACCATTCTAGTCTCATCCATTCGTTCTATATGTCCAGACAATCTCAGGGATCCTTTTTTAATTGTATCCATGATGCAGTCATCTGCCTTACATTTCTTTAAATAATGAAAATAAAATAAAAATGTATTAAGAATTTTATTTTCATTATTTACAATGAACTTCTACCAAGAAATTTCAATCAACAACATCAATAATTTTACGTTTCTCTCTTATTTCATCGTTCGGTATTCTATCATACAACGGTTTCCCGCACATTCTTCTTAGTGATTTCTACGGCGTTTATCCTGCTTTCATCCTTCTTTTGCCAGCTCCAAGATTCACTTCCATACATGAGGGTTGGCACTAGAACTCCATTGTGTACCCGAATTTTCAATTAACGGAATATATGAACAAATAAACTTAAGGATAAAATCAATTTATTTTAATAACATATAGGTATACTATGACATATTTATGATGAATTTTACATAAAAGCACATAAACATAATATATAATTGAATTGATAAATAAAACAAATATTTGAAGCGCTATTAGGTAAATTGATGGAAAAGAGAAAACGCTGTATAAATTTAAAAATAATTTTAAATACTTGTGTTATTTGTTTAACATCATTTTATTAACCAAGCGAGTTTGCTCCCGCCAGAGTAGCAGAGAGGTTATAAAAAACAAACTGAACGAAACCGGTTGATTCGATAAAACAAGTGATGCAAATATAATATATCAATTACTTTTAATAATAACACAACAAAAATTAATTGCTTAGGAATTCGTATTTAAAATACTGCTATAAAAGGACTATTTACGCATTGAAATATTTGAGGTTATTTGTTAGTGCTATATTTTATATCCGCAAAAATAATATGTTTATAGTTATATCACTCAAGCTTTCGTGTTTAATATTTCTGAACTTAGTAACGTTTTTCCAGGCGTTTTCCGCGACGGACGCACTGCACACGATATGATAATATTAAATAATTAATAATAATCGCGAAAAAATTAATACGCGCGTATATTCAAAGTGATTCAGCCCGCCATTGTGCCGAATAAAATTTTGCATCTCTTGTCACGCGTTTGTTCTCGGGAACGAAATGTGGCCGGCTTGTGTTTGCACAGATTGTCTCGCGCCACTCCGACCGGTGGAGAAAAATCTCTAGTAATATATTTTCGATAACTTATCAATTCGAGTGTATATAATTTTCCACACGGAATGGCCGCCAAGCAGTTGCCCGCGAGCCGGCCGAAGTGACGGACGGACAAGACGCTGCACGAGACCGCCATTTTGACCAAACTGTCAAATCGAATTCGAACTGTTTGAAAACTTTCTCCGCGCGTCATTTATTCAGTTTTTATTTTATTTTAAAGCGGTACCTACTTCTAGATAATATTTTGTTGTGATATTTATATGATTTTAATTCCAAGTGGTTTTAATTCTTTATTTAAACGAATGGAATTAATGAAAAATAATAATATAGTTAATTTAAATTACGTTTTAATCTACAAAGAAGATTTAAACTATATTTTGTAGAAACAACATATTTTTTCATTCAGAATTTATCATCGTTCCGCAAATATAGTTTTATTGCTTGGTGATATTAAAATCAATCTTGGCGTACGAAACAATAAAATAAGTGTTTTTAAGTGATATGAGATAGAGTGTGATATTTTTAATAGTTTAAAATACTTTATATTAAAATGAAGTTTAATATATTCTCAAGTAAGTACCTGAATTCAATCAATATATTATTTTACTATGGTTAATTTTTATGTCAAGACTCCACAGATTTCTAAGTGTTATATTTACCAAGGAAATAGAAAATATTGTGAGATCGTAAAATATAAATCAATATTATGTACTAGACCAGGTGTTTACAAGTAAATTATGTTTTTTTACTAAGTTAAAATATATTTAAAAAGTTTATTTAATAATTTGATATATACTCGTAATGTGACCAAAAAAAAAACTCTATTTTTTATATTCAAAATTTTATTCATAAACTAAATATTAATAAAAAAAACCTATCTATCTAACCATCACGCCGTCTCCCCGAAGGGGTAGGCAGAAAGAATGGACTGCCACACTTTAACCGATGCGGCACTCCATCCTTGTCTTTTCGCCCCCGCGGGAGACGCGGTGTGATGGGTTGCGAACCTTAATGCCACCAATAGGCATCTTCCTTCGCCTTTAAAAAAATATCAATAATTAATTTTAAAATTTGAAAGTCACTTTTTTATAACTGTTTTCTTCACATAATGTCAATGAAATATAAAAGTATTGAAAGTTAAGGCATTAAGACTGTGGAATTCCATAGTAATCTACTTTGGGAATTAAAAAAACATTGTTTAAACCACTTTTTAATTTAAAAAAAATATTAATTATCACAATTTTCAAATGTATGTTTTTTCTTAATTATATTATCATCATGTTATTGTTTTTTAATTTTTTACCGTTTAAAAAAATCATTGTTAGCACCTACTTATAACAAATAGCCCAACTTAAATTTTAAATTTTTGAATAATTTTTGTATCGAATTTTAAATGCGAATTTTAAATTAGTCTTTCTTTGTTTATTTTTTGTTATATCTTTACACCTGAAGATGGAGGTATCCTCTGAAACATGTCGTGTATTTTAATATTTTTTTTATTAAAAAGTGGTTAAAACAATGTTTTTTTTTAATTTCCAAAGTAGATCAATGAAATATGTTTTTAAATTCAGGAATATAACCAATATTACATTACGTAAATAATTAAGAATTTTACTAAAAAACTTAACTTATTGTCTCCTTCAAAGTAAGCATTAAAGATAAACCGCCACAATCTTGAAATATTATTAATTTTTACAGCTTATTTTATATTCATACAGCGTGTTATGACCCCATAAAATTTTTTGCAACTTTTCACACCATTTCATAATTTTATTCTTAAAACAAACAAACCATCACGCCCTTCCCTCGCAGGGGTAGGCACAGAGAATGGACCGCCACACACTCTATCCTGACACACCTCTCTATCTTCCTCCGCATTCATACAAGTTCATGTAATGCTTTGGATATATTTAAATAAATAAATGAAATAAAATGAAAAACGACGACTCACACACGCACGCCGATTTTTCCTACTTCTAGCATGACCAACCTTTAAAATTTGATTAATATGGTCATGCCATGTTTTCCTCGGTCTACTCCGAGTCCGTACTTCATTTACATCGTTAACGTCATTCATCATCATTCATTTCTCAGCGCTACATCCCGGTGTGGGACTTGGTCTCCTCCACAACGGTCCTCCACTGACTTCTGTCTCTGGCCATCTCTCTCCATTCCCCAGCTCCTTCCATTTTCTCCAAATCTTCTTCCACGCAATCCGCCCATCTTTTCCTCGGTCTGCCCCTTGGTCTCTTTTCGCGGGGCACCCATCTGGATATAATATGTGGTGTTCTACCCTCTGGCATTCTTTCCACATGGCCAGCCCACCGTAGGCGTTGAGACTTACAGAATCTCACTACTGTTTCCTGGTTAATTAGTTCAAGTTCAAGGTTTCTTTTAATTCTATAAGTCCATCCTCCAGCGTGGGACCAAAAATTTTGTCTCAGTATCGTTAACGTATACCTTTTTACAATTATCATAATCTGTTAAAGTATATTAAACCTTTAAAAAACATTTTTATCAAATTCTGTAATTTTTGTGTGCCATACCTTTGCCTAAAGGTAAAAAATAACATCGGTAGAAATGATTCTTAACAATTGAAATAACTAAAACAATTGACATAATGAATAAACAAAATTTTATTTGAATATTTAAAAATAAAAAATATGTGTTTTTAAGGATCTCGGGATAATCCACGAAAATGAAAATTGCAACGATCGCCGAAACGTCGGTACAGAAAGACAAGTTACGCAGATTTTTACACGATTCTAAAAAACATATTGTCACCAACTGTAAAAATCTACCGAACTATCATTTTTATATATTATCGTATATATTATATTTTAAACTAACTAACTAACCATCACGCCGTCTCCCCAAAGGGGTAGGCAAATATAATCTAAAAATAATTCTTCTCTGATATACTTCTCTCGCTTCCTCAACATTCATACATCGTGTCATACACGCACGTCGATTTCTCCGACTCCTCACGTGGTCGATATTCAATATTTAATTAGTTTGATCGTTTCCTCGGTCTTCCACTATTTCTAGTTACATTTACATCGTTAACATAAACTTTATTTACCATTCTTTCTTCATTCATTCTTTCCACGTGTCTAAGCCATCTTAACGTTCCTTTTATTGTTTTTTTTATGGTTTTAATGTATTTTTACGGCTCACTTACTTTATTTCAAAAGTATTGTTAATTCGAATAAAATTTCCATGTTTAACTAACTAACTAACAATCACGCCGTTTCACGGAGGGGTAGGCAGAGATGATGGACCGCCACACTATTCTGTCCTGATATACCTCTCTATCTTTCTCCACATTCACATATCGTAATATGCACGCTCGTCGATCTTTCCGGCTTCGAATGTGGCCGCCTTTCAATATTTGATTAATTTGGTCTAGCCATACTTTCCTTGGTTTTCCTTAACTTCTCTTCCCACTCACTCAAACTGCTTGTATACAACATTTTAACCATTCTTCTTTCGTCCATTTGTTCCATATGCCCAAACCATCTCAAGGATCCGTTTTTTGATTTTACTTATGGTGCAATCATCTGCCTTACATTTCTTCCTTATTTCGTCGTTCGGTATTCTATCATATTACTTTTTCCCGTACATTCTTCTCAGTGATCTCATTTCTACGTCATTTTTTCCTGATTTCATCATTTTGTGCCAGCTCCAAGCTTCACTTCCATACATAAGGGTTGGCACTAGAATTCTATTATATACTGCCATCTTTGTTTTAGTCGAAATATTTCTATTTGAAGTGATGATCTCTTAGACGAATGTGTGGATACTCTGTGTATAATAGAGTGTCGAATGAAAATATAAGAAGTGAATGCGGTGCGAACGATGGTGTTATGAACAAAATAATGAAAGGATCATTAAGATGGTTTGGACATACGGAAATAATGAATGAAGAAATAATGTTAAAAAAATTATATGTTAACGACGTAAATGGAACTAGAAATAGAGGAAGACCGAGGAAAACGTGGCATGATTAAATAAATCAAATATTGAATGTCGGCCATGTGAGGAGTCAGAGAAATCGACGCGCGTGCATGACACGATGTATGAATGTTGGGGAAGCGAGAGAAATATGTCAGGAAATAAAAGTGTCGCTGTCCGTTCTTTCTGCCTACCCCTTCGGGGAGACGGCGTGATGGTTAGTTAGTTAGTTAAGTGATGACTTTGAGAGCGCCATTAATTTTGTTCCCATCACCGACACTTCTTTCGATATCTTTCTCCATTTTTTCATCTCTTGTAAACTTTTTCCATGTTTAAAAACAGTGTATGCAAAATTTAATATTTTATATAAATCAGTGCCATACGCAGAAAGACCTGTACTAACACGTAGTATACATAATGATTAAATAAATAACATATGTAAACAGCTGTTTATAATTTATTCATAAGTATAATTTTTGTTTCACAATTATATTTTAACTTGATTTTGTAGAACTTTCGCACGTATTTCTATTCATTTATTGAACCTTTATTTAAAATTACATATTAAATAATTAATATATGGTAAATAAGTAATCTCATGACTTTACTTAATAATTACGAACTTCGTGGCAGAGTGGTAAGAGCTCTGACTTCCATACCGAAGGCCCCGGGTTCGATTCCCGGCGATGGCAGTGTGATTGTCACACTGTCTTTGGTCTGGTGTAGAATTCACGTGACAATAAAATGGCGATAGATTGGCTACCTATCACATGCCACGAGAATCAATATAATAGCTAAAAAAATAAATTGTATACAGTAATTGGGTTCAAGCAACCTGTTATATACATAAAAAATAATAAAATAATTAGAGCAAGTTACCGAATTTGTTTATCTAGGAATTATGTTTACAAGAGACGGAAGAATGGAGAAAGATATCGAAAGAAGGGTTGGAGCTGGAAACAAAATAAATGATGCACTCAAAGTCATTACCGCAAATAGAAATATATCGACTGAAGCAAAGATGGCAGTGCACAATGGAGTTCTAGTCCCGACCCTAATTAATATTTTTATTATTATTATTTTGTTGCATCGCTCTTTACATCATGACAGCACGAGCCAAATCCATGTAAAGGGTAGTATAGCTATCATAGTGTTTCTCGTGACGTGTGATAGGTAGCTATTCTATCGACATTATATTGTTACGTGAATTCTACACCACACCAAAGACAGTGCGACAATCCCACTGCCTTGCTGAAGCTATATCAAATATCAAAACTTGACGTAGAAATATATTTCTACATTTTATACTAATTGTAGTAATTTTTTATTTTAAAATTTTAACTATAATAAAGTAATAGCTATTTTTCCGCTGAAGCAAAGATGTCAGTACATTATAAAGTCCTAGTGCCAACCCTTGTGTATGCAAGTGAAATTGGGAGCTGGCAGAAGAAGGATGAAAGTGGTATAAATACCGTAAAAATAAGATCACTGAACGATGAAATAAGGAAGAAATGTTAGGCAGATGATTTGCATCACAAAATTAAAGAAAGGATCACTGCAATGGTTTGGACAAATTTAATTAATGGATGAGAGAATAATAGTTTAAAAGTTGTAAACAACCAGTGTGAGTACAACATTTAATCATTCTTTGTCGGAGTTTCAAGTTAAGATTATCGTTGCAAAATAATGTTCTCATTTTATTAAATGCTGCTCGTGCAACTTCAATTCTGCATTTTATTTCAATGTCTTCCTTCTCAGTGATCTCAAATTCAAAATAATATGTTATTATTAATGTTCTATATATTACACGTTTATATTATTTATTTTATAGGTTCATTATTTTTTAAGATAAGACCTACAGTTATACGTACCTACATTTTATGCGCTTTTTTTATATTTATTTATATAATTCTTCTGTACGCGTATGTAGTTGAACTCCTCCTAAATGGCAGAATCGATTTTGATTTTTTTTTTGTGTGTTTAAATGGGTCCCTAGATGGTTTAGATTGACGAACGGAACCCGGTATATGACCGTTAAAACTTTCTAGAAAGTTTACTTTCTGATAATAATTCATAGTTATGTTTGTTAACCATAGATGGCGCTGATTTCGAATTCAGTAGTATTTGATTTCAGCATGCGCAAATCACATGCGTTGTAACGTGGCGTAGATTTAAAATTCTGTTCGCTGTGTTTCGATATTCCATGTATGGCATGTATCAGAATTGCGGGCGTATTGAGTGTATTATTCATCGAAAAAAAACATATCAAATAACTTATTAATTTAATAATTTGAAAAAAAACGTTTACCTACTAAACCAGCGTATAGCAGGCAAGCCAACGTTCGGACAAAATAACGTATGTCGGATCCACTAGTATGTATAATAATAAAATTAGTTAAAATATTCAAGTATATCTAACCCATGTATATAGGTTTTTTTCCTTTTATTTTCAAAATATGATGATCCTTGCTGGTGATTTTCTCACGGATATTATTATGATCGCCACATTGTTCTATTCTAACATAATTCTCGCGACTCTTCTACATTCACACATCGTGACATGCACGCTCGTCGATTGTTCCTACTTCGAACATAGCCGCCTTTCAGTGATCGATTAATTTGGTGATGCCATGTCTTCCTTGGCCTTCCTCGACTTCTTTTCCCACTCACGCTGCTTGTGTACAACTTTTTAACCATTCTACTCTCATCCATTCGTTCCATATGTCCAAACCATCTCAGATATCATTTTTATTCATGGTTAAACTAACTAATTAACTAACTAACCATCTCTCTAAAGGGTGCATGTCACGATGTTTGAATGTAGAAGAGGCGCGAGAGTTATGTCAGGATAGAACAGTTTGGCGGTTCATCCCTCTAACTACCCCTCCGGAGAAATGGCGTGATGGTTAGTTTGTTAGTTAGTTGTGTGATTTTTATCACAGATTATAATAGCTGTTTTTCTTAAATAATTATAGATGTATTTAGAACAGACATTTATTAATAACTAACTAACTAACCGTGTCAAATGCCGTTCTCTGGACTATGGCAGGCGAAAAGCCAATTAGAGAACAAGTCGCTAGACGCAAATAGCAGTGGATCGGTGACACTCTGAGACGGAACCCAGCCTGCATCGCTCAGGGCGCACTAGACTGGTCCCCTATGGGGGGAAAGAGAAAGCGAGGCAGACCTAGAGCCACCTGGAGAAGAACCCTGCAGGGCAAGGTTAAGGCGGCAGGCCTCACTTGGGATGCTGTTAGGCATCAGGCATGCGATAGAGTCGGGTGGAGCAGGTTCCTTGAGGCCCTATGCACCACGGAGGTGTGACAGGACAAAAATAAGAAAATAAGAAGAACTAACTAACCATCACATTGTCTCTCCGAAGAGGTAGGAAGAATGAATGATAGAACAATGTGGTGATCCAACCTCACTGGGGAAACGGCGTGATGGCTAGTTAGTTAGTTAGTTAGTTAACCATATTTTACAGTTGGTTCCACGTGTTGTGTCAGTATGACCTTGGGTATCTCATTTTTTTTTACAAATTATTCGATATTCATGTAAATTCGTCCATTTTCCGCGACGCATTAGCATACAGGCGTGCAGTTTCGCTTTACCGGTCTAATGCTGTGTCAAATCGCTCCCCTACTTGGGCGCTGCAATCTCGAAGTATGGCAGAGAATTAGCTCGAATAATAGCCGACAATTATATAACATTCCGAGTGATTTAAAGAATCCACCAGTCTTGTCGCCACAATGGAGACAAGACAACTAATTTGAATCTTTAGGTTGGTGTAACCTTGTGTATTAGAGAAGTCTACAACCAAACTTATAACCATCTTTATACAAGGTGTCTCAAAAAGAGATCAATGATCAAGAAATGTGATCAGAGTCCTATACAACGCATTGGTTCGGAGCAGACTCGAAAGTGGTTCTGTAATTTGGAGTCCTCACGAGGCGAGATATTCCGTTATGCTGGAGAGGGTTCAGAAAAAAATATTTATTTGATTTTAATTTATTTTGATGAATCGCTCTTTACATCATGACAGCATGAGCCAAATCGATGTAAAGGGTATTATAGCTATCATAGTGATTCTCGTGACATTTGATAGGTAGCTAATCTATCGCCATTTTATTATGAGGTATCTCAAATCAAATCAGTTTATTTACTCAAAAGACATTACAAACATCATAAACGTTTAAGGCATCAATTGACTACAGGTCAAATATTATATATATACAACCAGTGGCGGTACTTCCATAGAAGCCCAGAAGCCCGGCTTGCGTAAGAAATTTTGAATCAAACCCACAAATCTAAGTTATCATAACCCCGCATAAACCAACAACCCATCAAATCACCTTCCAACAATATTCCCATCAGAAGAGGAATAGCCACAAGAGCTGAACCTCTGTAAACCAGAAGAGGTTTTGATATAAAACTCCTTACGCAAGTCGGGCTTCTGAGCTTCTATGAGAGTACCGCCACTGCATACAAAATAATACCAGAAGCGCATTAGCGACGGTTCGACATTAGGAAGACAAGATACTTTCTTAAGTCAAGAGTATTTGTCCCCTGAACGTAACTTCACTAATATAAAAGACGTCGATCTCCGAGGAGACCGCGTTCAGCAGACTAATTACACTTCTCACTGGTGTCACCAGAGGCAGAAGCAGGTTGGTTCTGGCGGCCGGTTGGTAAAACAATCTGTGCTGTCGTTGTCGGAGATATCTATCGGGTACAAAAAGACCAACATCCTCCAGTACGGCCGAGTTCTCGAAGTATCCCCTGATTAATCTAAAGAAATGGGTTATTAGATGTCCATCTCTTCGAAGCTATAGAGAATTAGTTACGAGCATTCCCAAAATAAATACCGTGGAATAGAGCCACGGATAACTACCATACTCCCTCATGTAGAGATATCTCTACATGGGGGAGTATGGTAGCTATCCGTGGCTCTATTCCACAACATTTCTTTTAGGAATGCTTGGGACCAACTCTCTGCAGCTTCGAACAGATGGGCATCTCATAACCCATTTATTTAGATTACTCAAGGAATATTTCGAGAACTCGGGCGTGCTGGAGGGTGTTCGTCTTTTTATCCCTGATCTCCGACAGAGCAGGATAGATTGTTTTACCTACCGGCCGCCAGAACCAACCTGCTTCTGGTAACACCGGTGACACCGATACTATACACAATATAATGACTTTATCATTCATATTAATAATTTCAAGAAACAATAAATCCTTTTTTATCATTGTGAATGCTTGAAAATAGTGGTGTTTCATTTCTTAGAGTCTTGTTGATTAGCTAATTGTATAAGGTACACGTGTCATCTGGCCGTACACGTAGCTACGTGTTAGTCTAAGGTTACTGGATGCTGGTATCTCACATGTGCATATGCATCTCATATTAATGGCGGGATTTACCGTTTGAATGCCGATCGCGAATGATAAGACTCTTGTCATATTATAAACTAACTATAATAACTAACCATCACGCCGTTTCCTCGAAAGAATGGACTGCCACACTTTTCTGAAATACTCATCTAGCTGCCTCAACGTGTCATGCCCGCACGATTTCTCCGACTCATTTTCGACTCGATTTCTCGACATTCAATATCTGTTGTTTCTTGAACAATGATGTTAACCTCCATATTAAATTATTAATATGTATGAAAAACGATAGTTTTCAATGAGTTTATTATAATATTTATGTATGACATGTTTCGCCCTTATAAGGCATTTTCAAAACATTTTGAAAATGCCTTACTTTGCCGTCCACGGTCTCCAAGACAGCAGTCTTCTAGCCCATTTTTCATCTGAGTTTCTGGCTACGTGACCTGCCTATTGCCATTTTAGAGTCGCCACCCGGTAGATGATGTCAGTGACGTTTGTTTTTTCTCTCACCGTATCGTTTCTGACTCTGTCTCTTAGGCTTATTCCTAACATGGCTCTTTCCATGGCTCTTTGGGTAACTCGTAGTTTCTCGGCACTTAGTTCGGACAATGTTACAGTTTCAAGACCTAAGTTAATATATACTTTTTAATTATTCTTGTGAAAGGCTATTTTGAACGGAAAGATGTATTTTTTTTCTCACTATATTGAATGTTAAGGCGTTGACACTGTGGAATAGCATTTTTAAAACTTTGAAATAATGTGTATAGTCCGAAATGTGTTTGTGAAGAGTGCAAAAAAGTGTCGTTTAGTTTTATGAGTCGCATATCACAAATCCGAGTATAGCGAGAGATCCCTACGGCTTATATAGGAAGAACATATTTGTGGAGATTGTCCCGAACTCGGAAGACGATAATTATGCCCTCTGTCGCTCCAGTACGTTGATGGAGACCAAGATAACGTTAGGGATACGCCTAAACCAATGGCGTGCGCAAGTTTAATAAATACATCATTTAAAAAAAAAAATGGTAAAAAAAATCATTAAGATGGTTTGGACACGTGAAAATAATGAATGAGGAAAGATGGTAAAGAAACAACAACAACAAACCGTCACGCCGTTTCCCCGCAGGAGTAGGCAGAGAGAACCCTCTACTTTTCTCCAATTAAACGAGTCACACACGCACGTCGATTCTTCCGACTTCTTACATCACCAACCTTTAAAATTTGATTAATTTGCTCATGCCATGTTTTTCTCGGTCTACCTCGACTCCGTACTCCGTTTACATCGTTAAAGTATACTTTCTTAACCATTCTTTCTCCATCCATGCGCTCCATACGTCCGAACAAGCGCAGCAATTCTATCATAATTTTGTTCATAACACCTTCCTCCGCTCTACATTCCTTTCTTATATCAGCATTTGAAATTTTATCGTATATCGTTCTATCACACGTAAGTCTAAGGGATCTCATCTCTAACGCATTTATTCTGCTCTCATCCTTCTTCTGCCAGTTCCATGCTTCATTTCCATACATTAGTGTTATTATTACTAGCCAACCTAACAATCCTCTGCTATTGCTTATGTGCTATAGTGCCCGAATAATGCCCGATAGGGTTGTCAGAGAGAATGGTATGCCACAATACTCTATCCTGACACACCTCTCTAGCTGCCTCCACTTTCATACAGCGACTCATAAACGCACGTCGATTCCTCCGACTTCTAACATGGCTGACTTTTAAAATTTTATGGATTTGATCATGCCATTTTTCCCTCGGTCTTTCTCGACTCCGTTCTCCATTCACATCGGTGACATAATCGTATACTTTCTTAACCATTTTGTTTTCATCCATGCGTTTCATCTGAGGATTTAAAATTTGGGCATTGCAATTTAAGGACTTTTTACATTTCTAATGCTTCTAAGTTGTAATCTAACACCTATTTTTATCAAGGATTGATTGTATCTCAATAGAGACAAAGATGTAAATTGTTTTTTTGGAAACAGAATATGGTGGTAGAGGCGTTTACAGGACTTATGACCTGTCATTGGTTGGTTTAAGCGATCGCTTTATGTTAACAACATTCCCTTAATTCTCCTTAAAAAATGATTAACGCGCAATGGGTAGAATCCAGTATTTGTCTACAAATATTGGTAACATTCAAGAAAAACCTACTTTATTCTTCTGGAGAAACTAGATTCCTGATTCCTGATATACGTTTTAAAAATATTTTTAAAGTCTCTCCCCGCCACTGAGTCCCACTAATCTTACGAGTTAGATAAACGAAGTCAAGTTAGCTGGATTATTAGGTAATTCCTCATACATAACTTGTGTCGCAATGCTTATCATAAAAATATTAAATACGAGTATTACCAATATATTAATTTTTTTTTTTTTATTGCCTATTCAAAACATAAAAACTCGGATTTAAAACCCAATTATTTGTTGTTTCTTAAACAATGATGTAAAACTCCATATTTAATTATTAATATGTACGAAAAAACGATAGTTTTTAAGGAGTTTTATTATAAAATTTATGTATGACGTGATTCGCCCTTCTAAGACATTTGATAATGCCTTAGAAGGGCGAAGCATGTCGTACATAAATAAACTCCTTACAAACTATCATTTTTTCATACATATTAATAATAAAACCCAATTATTATATCCTGACTATAAACACATAAAAAAATCCAAGTAAGGTATTTTCAGGATTTTTTAAATGAAATAAAACACTGTTTTTCCCACTTTGAGTTTATTTTTCTCGACATGTTTCGAAGGCTTTACGCCTTCATCATCGGGTAAACGATATAAACTCTTGAACTTAAGTTTATATCGTTCTCCCGATGACGAATGTCTGATAAGGAAGGCATTCGAAACGTGTCGAGAAAAATAAACTCAAAAGTGGAAAAAACGGTGTTTTAATTCATAAAATTTCGTCATTATTGTATTTCACAGTGTTAACGCCTTAAGTTTATCTAAAATTAATGTCTTAAGTTTATCTCTTGTAAAATAAAAATACTTTCAATTAAATTTCATATGTTTGATAATGCCTAGGCGAAACAAGTTATTCCCATAAAATAAATAAAACTTATATAAAATAGACATTTTCATTTGTATTAATTATTCAATATTGAGATAATATGTTAACCAAACTAACCAACTAACTAACCATCACGCCATCTCACCGAAGGGTCATACAGAAACTGACACACTTTTCTTTCCTGACATACTCCTATCGTTTCTTCGACATTCTTGCATCGTGTCATGCGTGCACGTCGATTTCTCTGACTTCTCACGTGACCTACATTCAATATTAGATTAATTTGATCGTATCACATTTTCCTCGGGCTTCCTTTATTTCTAATTCCATTTACATCGTTAACATATATTTTTTTACTATTCTTTCTTTCCATGTATCCTTCATGTTCATATTGTTATTTTGTTTATAATATTATACATTTCAATGAGATATGGATCTTGACCAATATTATACATTCAGACTCGGAAAAGATAATCAAACTGCAGAGCTACTTCGAAGAGTGGGACTGGGTTGGGCTGCCTTTGGTAAACTGAGACATGTCTTTGAAAATGTTGAAATACCGGTCTGTCTCAAAAGAAAGGTCTACGATATGTGTATACTGCCCATGACGACATACGGACTAGAGACGACAACTCTTACAGCAAAAAGTGTCCACAGGCTCAAGTGTACACAGAGGTCCATGGAAAGACAGATACTTGGTGTGAGCTTGCGTGACCGCATAAGAAACGAAGAAATCAGACGCCGCACTAGGGTTGCTGACGTCATGGACCGAGTGGCAAAATTGAAATGGCAATGAGCTGGAAACTTGGCTAGACAGGGTGGCAACAGATGGGCACTCAGGATACTCAGTTGGAGACCATGGGAAATTAGACGAAGTGTCAGAAGGCCACCGATGAGATGGACCGATGATATTATCAAAAGGGTTGGAAAATCTTGGATGCAAAAGGGACAGGATAGAGACGAGTGGAAGAAATTGGAAGAGGCCTATATCCAGCAGTGGAGGGAAGAAGGCTAGCAAAGAAGAAGAAGAAGATTATACATTTATTCGCACTGCATTCACTTCTTATGTTTTCATTCGACACTCATATCATACACAGATTTTCCTCAAGAGATCTCATTTCTACTGCATTTGTTTTACTTTAATCCTTCCTTTGCCACTTCCATGAATTGTTTATGAAACAAAAAACTCATATGTTTGTTCCATCATCAACGTATATTTTTTTCATCATTATTTTCTTATATGTTATCCACCATATTTAACCATTACCATGCCACATTTGATAATAGCCTTGGCAAAGTGAAACATGCCATTCATTAAAAATATAATAAAATTAGCCGTTTTCATTCATATTATTTATTTATACGAAGGTCGGCTTTTGACAGATTGTAACATATGTTGACAGTTTTACCCATTCTTTAGATGGTTTGGACACATGAAAAGAATGAATGAAAACAGTATAGCGAAGTAATAAATAAATAAATTACCTAAATGACGTGAACGGAGCTATAAATAAAGGAATGCCGAGGAAAACGTGGCACGATCAAATCAATCAAAAATTTAATTATTATATTTAAGTACTTCCACAAACAAATGACGGTGAAATGTCTGTCACTTGAGGAGTCGGATAAATCGACATGCGTGCTGAAGATGTATGAATGTAGAGGAATCGAGAGAAGTATTTCAGGACATAACAATGTGGCGGTCCATTATTTCAGCCTACATCTCCGAGAGACGGCGTGATGGTTAGTTAGTTAATTAGTTAGATACGAGGTCTGTTCAAATAGTATCGCGAATTTTGAATTTCCGCTGGCTACGTATATTTGATTTTTGATTTTTTTGTAGCGTTATGTTGGTACTCATGTCCCTTACTTATGCTGACAAGGTCGGCCATTTTGAATGTTTAGTTAATTTTTGACAGCTGTTTTGCTTGGATGTGTTTTGGCTCGTCTTCGATTTTTGCCTATTCCAAAAAATGGATTAAAGAATCTGTATCAAATTTTGTGTGAAAAACAAAATAAAGTGCGCGGACGCATTTCGAATGTTGACTGTGGCATATGGTGAAGCTACCTTGGACCAAAGCAACGTTTATCGGTGGTACAAAATGTTCTCAGAGGGCCGAGAAGATATGAACGACGAAGAGCGTGCCGGACGCCCGAGCACGTCAACAACAGACGAAAACATTGATAAAGTGAAGAAAATAGTATTAGCCAATTGTCGAATCACCGTTAGAGAAGTTGCTGAGGACCTAAACATATCGATTGGCTCGTGCCATTCGATTTTAACCAATGCTTTGGGCATGAGTCGGGTCGCCGCGAAATTCGTGCCAAAATTGCTCAATTTCGACCAAAAACAGCATCGCGTTAACATTGCTCAGGAGATGTTGGACTCGGTCCGTGACGACCCAAATGTGCTCCAGAGGGTCATAACTGGTGACGAATCATGGGTTTATGGTTATGACGTGGAAACCAAAGCTCAATCATCCCAATGGAAGCTGCCGCATGAGCCAAGACCAAAAAAAGCGCGCCAAGTTCGGTCGAACGTGAAGGTTTTGCTCACAGTTTTCTTCGATTGCAGGGGCGTGGTGCATCATGAGTTCTTGCCACAGGGTAGTACGGTCAATAAGGAATATTACCTGCAAGTTATGCGCAATTTGCGCGAAGCAATCCGCCAGAAACGCCCGGATTTGTGGAAGAACAAAAACTGGCTTTTGCACCATGATAACGCCCCTGCTCACACATCGTTGCTTGTGCGCGAATATTTGGCCAAAAACAACACAGTAATGGTGCCGCAGCCACCGTATTCCCCAGACCTGGCCCCCTGTGACTTTTTCCTGTTTCCAAAACTGAAGAGGCCCATGAAAGGACGACGCTACGCCACGATTGAGGAGATAAAGACGGCATCGAAGGAGGAGCTGAACAAGATCACAAAAAATGATTTTTTTAAGTGCTTCGAGGATTGGAAAAAACGTTGGCATAAATGTATTATATCCGAGGGGAATTACTTTGAAGGGGACAAAATAGATATTCATGAATAAATAAATACTTTTTGAAAAAATATAAAATTCGCGATACTTTTTGAACAGACCTCGTATATCGCACGCTTAATAGAACACTGGCTTAACTCCGAAAAGCAAGTTTTGCTCAATCTGACATGAGTCAGTGTTTTAACAAAAACAGGTGAAAAACAGGTACGAATGAAAAAGACCGATATAGTGTAATGGAGGTCAATAGGCGGAATTTTGACTCAATTTTAACGCGAAACGATGGATAGCGTTAACACAAGCCTCTGTCTAATGTTAACTCAATTATGACCTAAACCATAATCGGTCAGTTTACTATTAAGCGTGTGATTCATGCATACTGCCGGTGATGACGTATGGGATGGAAACTGTGACCCTCACCAAGAGAAATATAGATAGATTGAGAGTCACGCAGCGTTCCATGGAAAGACATATGCTCGGCGTAAGTCTCCGAGATAAAATCAGAAATGAGGAGATTAGACGCCGAAAAAAACTAACGGACATCATGGAACGACTAGCGAGACTGAAGTGGCAATGGGCGGGTCATGTGGCGAGACAGAGTGAGGATAGATGGACCCAGAAAAAAATAAGGTGGAGACCATGGGAGAATAGGAGAAACGTCGGCAGGCCGCAAAAAAGGTGGGCTGACGACATTGCTGCCGTGGGGGGGGAAATGTGGCTACGGCTGGCAGGAGATAGAGACGAGTGGAAGGGAAGGGAGGAGGCATATGTCCAGCAGTGGACCGATAGGGGCTGACGAAGAAGAAGACGAAGTGCGATATATTTTTTAAGACCGATGATGGATTTTTCAACCGACAATTGGTGTCATTCATGTGTAGTATTATTAACGTGTTTTTATTAAACCAAATTTACAGGTAAACATGTTTAATCATTAAGTAAACACCGATAAGAAGAGTGTGAGAGAAAAACAATAGTAGATGTTACAAAATATTAAGTATAATAAAACAATACTCTTAATTTATGTACCCTAGAGCCATAAAATCGTAGGGGAATTTTTTGCTTGAGTTATGTATAATATGTACGAGTACATACAATTATTAAGTGCTCATTACTCATCACTCGCACAGTATCTATTTTTTTTTTTTTTTTTTTTTTGTATACAACAGGTTTTTATGACCCTATTACTGTATACAATTTACATAAATTTTGCATGCATTTTACATACATTTTAAAATACATGTTAAAATACAACAATTAAAATAAAATAAAACAATATTTAACAGTTGTGGTATGTACCTATATGTTCCTTAAAGGACATATAGGTCATTTGGAAAATGTCCACATCGACTGACACCTCATTCAAGAGCACCATACCCCGAGTCATTGTATGCTGCGCCAAGACATTTGTCCTGCTATGCGGTATGCACAACAGATCGTGTCTTCTAGCGCGAGCATACCTGTCCGGTGCATTGAGACCATAACACTCTAAGAGGTATGGGCTATCAATGAGGTTACGGAGTATTTTAAATCCTAAGATCATCAATGTACCCTTTCTTCTTGATTCGAGACTGCGGTACTCTGTGTTAATCAATAGATCATTGTGGTGCATAAACCTCGGATATACCCCATTCATCCGCATGTAGAGGTATCTCAGAAATTTTTTCTGGATTTGTTCTAATACCTCCACATACTTGTGCTGGTATGGAGACCATACACCACTCGCGTATTCTAATTTTGATCTAACGATGCCGTTAAACATTGATGTCATCGCTTCTGGATTTCGGAACTGTTGTCTAGTCCAGGGATGGCGAACCTTTTTGAGCGTGAGTGCCAATTTTTTTTTTTTTTTTTCAAAATAATAATACGTCGCGTGCCACATGCCATGGAAATAAAAATGCATCAAAAGTTTGTGTAACTTCTGATTTTTAACTCTTAGAGTACTATACACTGCATTTGCAGTGGCGAAAAGTCGTGCCCGCGATACTGTACACTGCAATTGCAGTGTTAAGTCTGTACTTGGTTTTGTCATCAAATAACATCTCTACTAGTTAGTTTAAAATAAAAGTAAGGTAACAATATGAGTGTTTCTTTTTGTGGATGCTGCTTAATATGGTATTTTTTTAGATAAAAACATGTTTAAGTATCGAATATACATCGTTATTAAAACGATAGATAATATGTTAATAGTTCTTTTGGCATTTGTATTTTTTCATTGAAAGTCTTATTTTACTCATAATTTATTATTGTATGAGAGCGTTCCGAATGCCTAAATTTACGCCGTTCCAGAAAGACAGTTATCGAAAATTCGCGCAGTGTTCTAAGGGTTAAATAGTCCATTGTTTTGGCCGAAACACTATGATATTTTAACATTTTATAACTGTTAATGCAAAAACTTTGTTTTATTTCACAATTGTATTTATTTAACGACAGCTGTTTCATCAACCAATGCTGAAATTATCAGGTGTTACAAAAATATATCAAATTTCAAATTTTTTCATAATTTTTCGAATCTTTGTGTATTTGTTCCTATGTCAATTTGAATAATTTCTTTGATATAATTTTGAAGTTCTCGCTGAAATTGAGTTAGTTACCTAAATATTTAAATTTAAAGAACGGTTAGTTACTATTTACAGGAAAAAATATTAAAGCTGGAAAATATAACAATAAAATAATAATAATAATAATATATCAGTAATTAGAAGGAACAATTACACATAGTAAAGAGTCAAAAACGATGAAACATAATAAATTAAAAACGATAAACAATACCAGGAAGTACGTAGATTACATTAATAGGAAAAGTGACAAAAGTTGATGGTAATATTATTATTTTTTAGCAAGATTGTACGGGGGAAAAGTTTTTAATGTACTATATACTAATGGGAAATAAGAAGGAATTTGAATAACATTTAGTTTACATTTTTTGGCCTTAAAAATTTCTAAATTTTCTAATTTCTCGAATTTTTTAGGATTATTTGCTATATTTAAAAAAATGATGGTCAAAATTCACGCAATGATTGGCCATTTCCGAAAAGATGTTTCTGTTTTTGTATGAAATTTTGTGTTCGTATAACCTCTTCAAAAATAGTCGACCCGTCTTTCCAATATACATGGCATCACAGTCCTCACAATAAATCTGGTAGATTCAACTATTTGTTGTCCTAAATTGTTTTGGGTGCAGAACGCGGGTTTTATATCTTTGGGCAGAAGATTTATCAAATTATTGGAAACTCCATCCAAAAATAGAGTGACAAATGCAAGTATAAGAAGTGAATGTGGTGCGAATGAAAGTGTTATGAATAAAATAAGGAAAGGGTCATTAAGATGGTTTGGACACATGGAAAGAATGAGTGAAGACAGAATGGTAAGAAGGTACATGTAAACGGTGAGAACGGAGCTAGAAATAGAGGAAGGCCGAGGAAAACGTGGCAAGATCAAATCAATCAAATATTGAATGTCGGTCACGTGAGGAGTCGGAGAAATCGACGTGCGTGCATGACAAGATGTATGAATGTAGAGGAAGCGAGAGAAGTATGTCAGGACAGAACAGTGTGGCGTTCCATTCTTTCTGCCTACTCCTCCGGGGAGACGGCGTGATGGTTAGTTAGTTAGTTAGTTATCCAAAAATAAAAATCGCCTCCATTGGAAAATAAATACAATTGTGATATAAAACAAAGTTTTTGCACAAACAGTTATTCAGATTTTTAATATAAACAAAGCATTAATACACCGAAAAAAATAATTAAGTACTTCTTAATGGCAAAATAAAATAAATAAATAAAATAGACTTAATCAAAAAAAATGTGGAACCCTCAAAACTTCATTTTTTGAGATTTTTGTTGTTGGATGCTGGATGCCAATTTTTTTTTATGCGTAAATGTCGTCATATCTTTCGTTTGTGAAACTATTGATGAACGAAGAAAGTTCATATGGCTATTTAAATATTTTTTTATAATATTTCTAAACCTTTTTGAATTTTTTGTATAATCACTTTTATTTTTTTCTCTTCGCTCGCGTGCCATGCAAAATCGTCTCGCGTGCCATAGGTTCACCATCCCTGATCTAGTATATAGCGTAGTATGTATAGAACAATTTTTTTTCGGACGCACTCAGTACATTGTGATTGAATCTTACACTAATTTCATAACTGACTTTTCGTGCACATATCGAGAGGATTTGTGACATTGCACTGAGGATGTTGGGCTTCATCGTCTGGACCGGAAAATTTTTCAGAGATCCCAATGTACTCAGAGTCCTATAAATCGGTAGTTATCCGTGGCTCTATCCCACGGTATTTCTTTTAGGAATGCTTGAAACCAATTTTCTACAGCTTCGAAGAGATGGGCATCTAATAACCCATTTCTTTAGATTAACCAGGGGATATATCGAGAACTCGGTAGTGCTAGAGGATGTTGGTATTTTCGTCCCCGATAGAATTGTCCGACAGCGACAGCACAGATTGTTTTACCTACGGGCCGCCAGAAGCAATCTGCCTCTGGTGACACCGGTGGGAAGAGCAATTAATCTGCTGAGCGCGGTCTACTCGGAGATCGACGTCTTTCATACTAGTGAGGGTACGTTAGTATAGAAAACAAAAACTCTTTATTTTTAATTGTATCTCAATAGAGACGAAGACGCAAACTAGAAACTGAATATGGATGATCAAGGTGTTTACAGGACTTATGACCTGTCATTGGTTGGGTTAAGCGCACGCTTTATGTAATTACAACATTCCCCATTCCACCTTTGTTACTATAATCATGCATGACAAATTTTTGGAAGCTGTATATATACTTCAAATCCATATCTATCTTCACGTGTCAGTTTTAATTGGCCATCTATGTAGATTTGATTACACTTGTGAATCTTTTCAAGATTAACCTATATAATCGACCCACTATGCCATCTATGGAGAATGATTTTCAGCATTTAGCAAACTACCTTATTAACACAATGCGAAGGCTGTCGCCTATTAACGTATTGTTAGAAGCCGCCAGGAGTATTATTCCTTTCTATATGCCAAAGAATTGACCAGAATAATTACAAATATTTTTTGTGAATGTATACTGGATTTTCACCAAAGGGTGGTTAATTCAAATTTAATTGTATCTCTATAGAGACGAAGACGCAAACTGGAAACTGAATATGGATGATCAAGGTGTTTACAGGACTTATGACCTGTCATTGGTTGGGTTAAGCGCACGTTTTATGTAATTACAACATTCCCCATTCCACCTTTGTTATTATGATCATGCATGACAAATTTTTGGAAGCTGTATATATACTTCAAATCCATATCTATCTTCACGTGTCAGTTTTAATTGGCAGTTTTAATTATATTCGAGAGTTCTCTGTCTTTCTAAAGAAGAACCGTCCTTCATGCGTTCCTGTTCTAAAATATGGTACATGCTTTAAATTGTGTCTGTAATGTCACTGGAGATAAAAATAAATGGATTAAACTGATAATTTCATCATCATAAATGTTAAAATATATATTAAAATAAAAATAAAATGTATTGTTTTCTTGATATTTTGTAAAATAATAAAATATTAACGTTTTTCACCTTACAAGGAGATTATCAGATAACACTATCTTTAACATTTGTATACATATTTGTACCCGAGAGCCATAATGTCTTAGTGAATTTTTGGCCTAGTGAAATTATGTCGCGAAAACGCAAGTTTTTTGATGCTTTAAAAAAATAAGATCTTCTTCTTCTTCTTCTGATTGTAGATCTTGTGATCTGTTTATGCAGGATATCAACTTTCTTCCTGTGATGAAGACGACCAGCCTAAAGATAATCTATCAGAGACAAAAAACCAACACCACCCAGCACGGCCGATGTTTCGAAATATCCCCTGAGTAATCTAAAGACATGGGTTATGAGATGCCCATCTCTTCGAAGCTGTAGAGAATTGGTTCAATCATAACATTTGATAATGACTTAGAAGGGCGAAACATGTCATTCCCATAAAATTTAATAAAACTTCTAGAAAACTGACGTTTTCTTTTGTATTAATTATTAAATACGGAATTTTACATCGTTGTTAAAAAAAACTAACTAACTAACTAACCATCACGCCATTTCGCCAGTAGGTAGAGAGGATGGATCACCACAATTCTCTGTCCTGGCATACCTCTCTGGATTCCTCTACATTCATACATCGTACCATGCACGCACGTCGATTATTCCGACTTCGAATGTGGCCGCCTTTTAGTAATTGATTAATTTGGTCATGCCATGTTTTCCTCGGTCGTCCTCGGCTTTTTTTCCACACACGCTGCTTGTGTACAACTTTTTAACCATTCTTCTCTCATCCATTCGTTCCATATGTCCAAACCATCTCAAGAATCCTTTTTTAATTTTACCCATGATGCAATCATCTGCCTTACATTTCTCTCTTATTTCATCGTTCGGTATTCTATCATACAACGTTTTCCCGCACATTCTTCTTAGTGATTTCATTTTTACTGCGTTTATCCTGCTTTCGTCATTCTTTTGCCAGCTCCAAGCTTCACTTCCATACACGAGGGTATTATTTTCAAACCCGGCAAACTCCACCAACAATCAAAAGTGAGATATGAATTGGGTCTTATTCATAATACATTTTCACACAATTTTTATTGTTTTCAGTTTCAAATTCGGCTTAATTCTGAAGAATTTTGCTATTAAAATATAGGGTTTGTTGCAACCATGGCAACCTCCTCTAGAGTGTTGCAAAGCTGCCAAACTCCAAAATGAAATTCATCATTTTACTTTAATTATCAACATAATGATGATTATTTCATGGCTGATTACTTTTAAAATACTAACTGGTTGAGATGAAAAAAATAAACATCGTAAAAAAGCGCATTTTATTAGCGTATCAGTTTTTTTTGCGATTTACTCAAAAAATCTAATGATGGAGTTTGCCAGGTTTGCAAATAATACCCTCACATGAGGGTTGGCACTAGAACTTCTGTTCAAGAAACAATAAATAAATATTTAGTGCGTTGTAGAATTGGGTATTTAATGTTTTTGTTGAATTGTAGTTCTATAGCTGTCTACTATTGGGTTCAGGAGATATTTCACTTATAGCAGAACATCTTGCACAACAGTATTTCGGTGTACGCTCTGTTGCACATCTATCGGCTGACGGCAACCCGATATTATCCAATCAAATCGATTGCCACTACTAAAAAAACAGTATTATAGAAGATTGAATGAGTGAGAACAGAAAGTAGTCGGTACCATTAATCTAAATACAAAATGAAACAATTTAAAAATAATAAAATAATAAACTACTAAATAAATAAATGAAAACTTTGTTTTATATATCACAATTGTATTTTATTTTACGCGACAGCTGTTTCGTCTACCTATGTTGACATCATCAGGTATAATATATATCATCACAATAATATATCAAATGTCAAATTTTCGTGATTTTTTTAATCTTTATGTTTATTTGTTCCTATGTCAATTTGAATAATTTCTTTGATATAATTTTTAAGTTCTTGCTGCAGTTTCAGCTCAAACTGCAGCGAGAACTTCAAAATTATAATATATCAAAGAAATTATTTAAATTGACATAGGAACAAATACACGTAATATTCGAAAAATCGAAATTTTGATATCTGATATATTATTGATAACATATAAATATTATTGACAACATTGGTTGAGGTATTATTAAGGTATTATTGACAATATATTATTGACAACATAGGTTGACGAAACATCTGTCGCGTAAAATAAAATACAATTGTGATACATAAAACAAAGTTTTTTTTTTAATTTAACAGTTAGAATTAGAGAGCAGTGTGGCGGTTCAACCTCCGTGCCTACTCCGGGAAAACGGCGTGATGATTAGTCAGTTAGTTAGTTATAATATTTTATTTCTTTAAAGCACGCCCGTTACGGTGATGTGTATTCACTACACATTTCAAAACATATTCAAAATCAGGAGAAAAAGAATCTTCAATTATATAATTATTAAATATTTAAATTTTAAACGTTGTCATTATAGGTATCACAATTTATTTTTATGAGATTGTCGCTGTTTCGCCAACCTGTGTTGACATCATCATCAACTACCAAAGATTCAACAAGAAAGACTTAATTTATATACGGAACAAAAAATGAATCTATAGTTGTTTGTAACACCTGATGAAAGGCGGCCATGTTCGAAGTAGGAACAATCGACGAGCGTGCGTGTCACGATGTGTGAATGTAGGAGAGGCGCAAGAGTTAGTGTTTAGCGGTCCATCTTCTCTGCTTACCCTTCCGGGAAAGGGCGTGATGGCTAGTTAGATACGCGATGGTTGTTTTACGTTTAGATGGTTTGGACACATGGAAAGAATGAGTGAAGACAGAATGGTGAAGAAGGTATACGAGTATGTTATCGACGTGAACAGAGCTAGAAATAGAGGAAGACCGAGGAAAACGTGACACGATCAAATCAATCAAATATCAAATTTCGGTTAGAGGAATCGAAAGAAGTATGTCAGAACAGAACAAAGTGGCGGTCCATCCTCTCTGCCTACCCCTCCAGGGAGACAGCGTGCTGGTTAGTTAGTTAGTAAGTGGAATGTTTACTTTCTGCATATAAACCTTCAATTATTGGTTGAAATTTCTGCTCGACATGACGCTTAGACAGTATTTAAAAGTAAATTTGACACAATTTCATTTTGATTTTTTGAATTCAAATAAATTTAATTCGTTGTTCGCATGGGAATGTGGAATTTTTGTCAAGTTCACAGCACCGTTGTGTCGAATTGAGTTACTTGTTAGAATTTGCTCTTATCGATCGGAGGGTACAGGGTGTTCTGAAACAGGTGGCTTATTTTTCACTCTTGAGTTTATCTTTCTCTACATGTTTAGCAGGCTCTAGGCTATTTATAGAGCGCTTTTTGTGTTCTTTTTTCCGGTGATGAATGTACTCGTATAATACCTAAAAAACATGTTGACCAAAAAAAATATAATTTCTTCAACATTGGATATGTGACGGAAATATTTGACAATATTGTTTAATAGAAGACATTGTCTGTTATGCGGACGCTGTCATACTTGCCGAGACAGAAAAACCTGCAAATACTTGTGAACGCATTTCATCTTGCCAGTTAAAAATACAATATTCAAAATCCATTGGCCCCAAACAGTGTCAAATGCCGTTCTCTGGACCATGGCAGACGAAAAGACAATTAGAGAACAAGTCGCTAGACGCAAATGGCAGTGGTTCGGTCATACTCTGAGACGGAACCCAGCCTGCATCGCTCAGGGTGCACTAGACTGGTCCCCTATGGGGGGAAAGAGAAAGCGAGGCAGACCTAGAGCCACCTGGAGAAGAGCCATGCAGGATGAGGTCAAGGCAGCAGGCCTCACTTGGGATGATGTTAGGCACGATAGAGTCGGGTGGAGAAGGTTCCTTGAGGCTCTATGCACCACGGAGGTGTGACAGGACAAAAAGAAGAAGAAGAAGAAAAAGTCAAAAATACAAAAATTTTAATGTATACAAATACTTGTAGACGAATACTGGATTTTATTTACCCATTGCGGGCTATCAATTCAAGGATTAATTTTATCTCAATAGAGACGAAGATCCAAACTGGAAACTGAATATGGTGATCGAGGTGTTTACAAGACTTATGACTTGTCGTTGGTTGGGTTAAGCGCACGCTTTATGTAATTACAACATTCCCCATTCCACCTTTCTTATGACCACCATGTCTGACAAATTTTTGGAAGTTGTATATATGTTAATATGTAACACCAAACTTAACATGTTAGTTTCAATCTACACACTAGCGCCATCTATGAAGATTGAATTTAAGCATTAAGCAGAAGACCTTTTTATTAACGCAATCTGAAAGGCTACCGCCATTAACGTATTGCTAGATAACGCCTGGAGATGTCACTCCAATTTATATGCTATAACTTAAGTTAGTTTTTAGTTTGTTTTATCGGAGCAGCCTGTACGCCGGGAAAGAAATGTGACGAAAAGTTCTTTTATCAATACAGATTACGTCGGTGGTACCGTGGGGCCGATCGCTCTGTGTCACCAACGGAATCGTTCAATCCAAACTGGGTCATAGTTTACACACTTTATACTGTCCTTGAAATGCACAGAACTTACCAAATATTGCAATACCTAACAATACGCATAGTTCTAAGCGAAACTGCGAATGTTTTTACTGATTTGTATCATGAAAAGATTAATCAAAGTCGAAAACACCAAGGAGCATGCAGAGAAGACGATTTAAGACACGTTTAGATGATGGACCCAGGGAGGATTTCCAAGATTGCAAAGCACGAGATTCCAGAACGCTGTCAATCACGAGGACGACCACTTAAGAGATAAATAGAAAGTTGGACATTTATATTACTTATCAGCAGATGTCTGTCATCCACTGCTGAACGTATTCCTCTCCCAAAGAACTTAAGTTCCCTCTATCTATCGCCACTCTCATACATCCAGTACCACTTTCACACACAGAGTTTTCGTTTCAGCTTGATCTGTATTTTCCGGTTTTTAAGGATGTAACTCATGTTTCCGAAAGCTGCCCAGCTTAGTCTAATTCTTCGTTTTAGCTCTGCGGTTTGGTTATCTCGGCCCAATCTAATATTTTGTCCCAGGTATGCACTCGTATATTCTTGGACATTCTCAATTCTGTTGCCTTCCACGACTATTATAGTAAAATGTCAACGCCATCATTATTTAACGACAATGACATCTTGCATAAAAAGATGAGCAATCATTGCATTTGTATAAAAGTAACGAATTTGTTTCACTACAATAATTTCTGTCACAATTTCTACACTTAAGAAGAGCCTCTATATCCCAAAACGTGATTGTGAAAAGTGCAAAAAAGTGTTGTGAAAATACAATGTTTACAATAAGTTATTAAAATTAAAAATTTATTAATTTGGTTTTGGATTTGGAATGGAAATTAATTTAAATTCGAAATTTAAAACATTTAAGAACGTACGTCATCTTTAGGAAGTCCATATGAGTTCTAGATCAATGTTCACGGAGATCAAAGATCTTTTAATAGATTTTTCAACATTTCACATACTAATTACCCTTGAGCAGTGACGAAATTGTAATAATTACAAAAATGAATGCGTTTATAATTTCAATATCTCTATTTATAATTATGATTATTTTTATAAATCTCAGAATGACTCAGACAAGTATTTAGATTGTTTAATTACAATTTTTTTACTATTTTAAGACCGGATACATTGGGCTTACCCGGAAAACACTAAAACTTATAAATATTAATGATGGTATTGAAATTTTTTGTTAGATGCTAAAAGGCGGGCCAGACTGTGATAAACATCGGTTTCCAACCAACGAGCCAGACTATCTATCTCATTCTACGCCGGGTAAAATAATGCGAGGAAGAGAGATAAACGTACCATGTTTGTTGAATAGTTTGAAAGGATAACCGTATGCAGAAACATCCGCGGTTTAACTCATGGTTTACTAAAATCGACGTTTTTACTACGTCTAGAACATGGTTTAAGTTTGAGTAATAACATTCAGTATACAAATTTTGGTTTCAAACCAGCTTGTTTATCACAGTGTGGCCCGCCTTTAATTGTAAATAATGTCGAATTTTTATGAATTAAAACACTGTTTTTTTTTTCACTTTTGAGTTTATTTTTCTCGACGTGTTTCGAAGGCTTACACCTTCATCATCGGGAAGAGGGTATAAACTAACCAAAATTATTACAAACTGATTGCAAGAACCTAGAATTACATACAACATGTGTTAGTTAACTTGGCTAGTACTAGGAAGATAACAATAGACATTTATTTATTTATTTATTCAGTAAGGGCAGCATACAGCAATATCAATATATTAATTAAGAAACATTAAGAAAAATAATAAATAAAGCCAATTACATGCTACCACAAATACAATAAATAGTTAATTGAATCTAAGCTAAGGCAAAATATGGTCAAACAAAATGATTGAGAGTTAAAGATAAGACGATGATGATAAGACATATCGATGGGTTAAATTTTGTAAGAATTTTTATATGAAAGTATTGAGTTGAATGTGTTTTATTGCTCTAAGGCTATTGATTTAGGGGACAGTTTATAATTTAAGACAAAACAAACACAAGTTGAAAAAATAATACTTTTATACAATAGAAATTTTGACAAGTGATCCGTCTCACGGTTTTATGATTTTACGAAAGAAATGACAAAATTATTTAAAAAGTATTACAACATTAACTTTCTGTTTAACTGACAAAACCCTACGTGATCGAGTTAGGAATACAGCAATCCGAGAAATCTGCGAGGTCGAAGATGTCGTCAGATGAGGACGCCAAAGACGGCGATACTGGCATCAACATGTAGAAAGAATGAGCTCAAATAGGATACCACCCATAGCTCTCCATGGAACGCCAAACGGACAACGCCGACCAGGAAGACCCCCGAAACAGTGGAGAGAAAGCTGGAGTTCAGCGTCTCAAGAGGACCCGCCTGAAATAACAGACTCCTGAGTCTACCAAAAGTGAAGAAGACATTTACTTTGTTAATAGGCCAGAGCAGTTGTAAACATAAATTTAATTTGTGACGAGTGAAGATAACAAACAGAGAAATTTTGGTAATATAATAGGGCAAGTACCTAAATGTATCTAAATAGCTTAAAAAATGTATTTCTACAAAATCCTATAAAATGCATTCCTACCAACCATGAAAATCTACGCAATTGTACCCCAGAATGCTCCGTATACCGTGGACTGAAAAGGTCAGCAATGTAGATGTACTATGAAGAGCCAGAGACAAAAGAGAGCTGTTATCGAGTTAGAACTAACCAACTAACTAACTAACCATCACGCCATTTCCCTGGAGGGGTAGGCAGAGAGGATGGATCGCCACAATGTTCTGCCCTGGCATTCCTCTCGGGATTCTTCTGCATTCATATATCGTACCATGCACGCACGTCGATTATTCCGACTTCAAATGTGGCCGCCTTTTAGTAATAGATTAATTTGATCATGCCATGTTTTCCTCGGTCGTCCTTGGCTTCTTTTTCCACTCACGCTGCTTGTGTACAACTTTTTAACTATTCTACTCTCATCCATTCGTTCCATATGTCCAAACCATCTCGGGGATCCTTTTTTAATTTTATCCATGATGCAGTCATCTCTGCCTTACATTTCTTTCTTATTTCATCGTTCGGTATTCTATCGTACAACGTTTTCCTGCACGTTCTTCTTAGTGATCACATTTCTGAGGCGTTTATCCTGCTTTCATCCTTCGTTTGCCAGCTCCAAGCTTCACTTCCATACATGAGGGTTGTCACAAGAACTCCATTGTATACTGCCAATGAAGGCTAGAAAGGTCTAATATTTGGGTCATGTGCTAATGGGAAAAAGATACCACCTCCTTTGGCTGATAATCATGGATAAAATAGAGGGACGTCGTGGAGTTGGTAGAAGGCAGTGGCTGCGAAATATAAGAGAATGGACAGGAACGAGCGGAGATGAGAATCTGTTTCAAGTGACGCAGGATAGAGATGCTTTCGCTGCAGTGATGGCCAACGTTGGGAGAACCTAACACAGCGGCAAAAGAAGTATTAGAAATATATTTTTATTCACAAATATTAAAACATACCACAAAGTTACTGCATACTAAAATAAAATAATATGCTACACTTTTTTACTACTTACTCGTACGTGTTACCCATTCAAGGTAATTGCAGTGTTATTTTTATAAATATTAAAATAACTTCTTTATTCCTAGAAAAACATGTTTTCTTGTTGTTATTCTTCATCTACGTCAGAATGGAACTGGCAAAAGAAGGATGAAAGTATAATAAATGGAGTAGAAATGAGATTTCTAAGACGAATGCTTGTTTTTTTTTCTTGTATACAACAGGTTGTTTTGAACCCAATTAGCCAGCTTTCTGTCCGATCGCCTTTTCAGCGACAAAATCAACAAGGCCAAATCCCTTGTACGCCCTATCAGAGCAGGAGTTCCCCAAGGTTCAGTAATGGCTCCTACTCTGTTCAACATCCACTGCAGTGATATCCCTCTTCCCCGAGATCAGAACACCCACATTGCCCAATTCGCTGACGATACGGGCATCATCTCCAGTGCTAAAAGGCCGCTTCTCGCGACCCGCAGGGTGCAAAAACAGGCCGATGTGCTAGAGGTGTGGTGCAGAAACTGGCGCATTACCATCAATCCGAGTAAAAGGGCAGCGACCCTTTTCAGTAAAAGACACATTCCTCCAAACATTCCCAACATAAAAATGTTCGGCCAAGACGTTCCTTGGACCAAAACAATCAAATACCTTGGGGTTACCTTGGATTCTAAGCTGACATGGAGGCCACACATTACAAATAAAGTCAAAGCCGCGTCAAAAGCAATCTCAGCCCTCTACCCAATGTTAGCTAGAAACAGTAAACTAAGCATCGACAATAAACTCCTGATATACAAAACGGTTATAAGGCCGATCTTCACTTATGCAGCCCCAATCTGGGGCTATGCAGCTTCGAGTCACATACAAAAACTCCAAATCCTGCAAAATAAGGCTATCCGTTTATCGCTTGGTGCGCCTTCATGGACCAGGATTACACAACTGCACCTAGAATCGGGAATCCCGATGATAGATGAATTCATTCTGAAACTTGCCGAACGTTTTTACAAAGGACTCCCTTCACATCCCAACCCCACAATAAAAGACCTCTCAAATTACGACCCAAACACTTCCAGCCGCCACAAGCGCCCAAAATCGATTCTCCTTCAGAGGAACACTCCGGGCCACACAAATCATGCCCCCGAATAAACTAACAACCCACCAAATCACCTTCCAACAATGTTCCCATCAGACGTAAGAGGAATAGCCACATGAGCTGAACCTCTGTAAGCCAGAAGATCCAAGTCCAAGTCCAAGTGAACCCAATTACTGTATACAAGTTATTTTAGCTATTATATTGATTCTCATGACATGTGATAGGTAGCCAATCTATCGCAAATTTATTGTCACGTGAATTCTACACCAGACCAAAGACAGTGTGACAATCACACTGCCATCGCCGGGAATCGAACCCGGGACCTTCGGTATGGAAGTCAGAGCTCTGACCACTCTGCCACGTAGGTCGAAGGTCATTAAATCTGTAACTTACTTACTAACTAACCATCACGCAATTTCCCCGGAGGGGTAGGCAGAGAGGATGGATCGCCACAACGCTCTGTCCTGGCATACCTCTAGGGATTCCTCTACATTCATACATCGTACCATGAACGCACGTCGATTATTCCGACTTCGCCTTGACCGCCTTTTAGTAATTGATTAATTTGGTCATGCCATGTTTTCCTCGCTCGTCCTCGGCTTCTTTTTCCACTCGCGCTGCTTGTGTACAACTTTTTAACCATTCTACTCTCATCCATTCGTTCCATATGTCCCAACCATCTCAGGGATCCTTTTTCAATTTTATCCATGATGCAGTCATCTGCCTTACATTTCTACCTTATTTCATCGTTCGGTATTCTATCTATCATATATGTTTTCATCCTTCTTTTGCTAGCTCCAAGCTTCACTTCCATACATGAGGGTTGGCACTAGAACTCCATTGTGTACTGCCATCTTTGCTTCTGTGGATATATTTCTGTTTGCAGTAATGATTTAAATCTGTATAAACTTTGTTAAATCTATATAGAGTTAATGTTTGTGTTAACACATGTTTGTGTTAGCACATGTTTGTGTTAATATTTAATTTGTATTTTAAATAAAGCATTGTTTTACGAAGTATGAAATATTGTTCTATTCAAATTTGATTTCATTTGATCGTAAATATCCTTTAGTTAAAAATCAGCGAGATTTATAATACAGAAAGCAATAAAGGAAAACATATCATTGTCAAATCAAATCAAATCAAGTTAGTTCATCTTCTCGAAAGATATTACAAACAACAATTATAGTTTAAGGCATCTATTGAGAACAGGTAAATAATAAAAATATATAATACCAGGAACGCATGAGAGATGGTTCGACATTAGGAATACAAGATACTCTCCAAAGTCAAGAGTATTTGTCTTCTGAACGTACTTTCACGAATATGAATGACGTCGATGTTGTTCAGCAGTTTGTTCTCCCCACCGGAATCACCAGATGCAGGTTGGTTCTGCATGCTGGGAGATAAAACAGTCTATGCTGTCGAAGATAACCATCTGTAACATAAAGATGGATATCCTCCAAGATAACGAGTTATCTCTATGTCTTGTCTCTGCAACATGCAGCTTATACTGGTCTTAGCGACATACAGTCCAGTATTCCGAACCATAGAGCATGGCTGGTCCAACTGTAGTTTAATGCACCTATCTTTAAGTTCATAACTGTTTATTTAATACTCACATGTCATCACTATAAGTCTCCATTATCAAAACTTCTTATTCTTCTTGATTTAATAAATCTGATGATCTGTGTCACAGAAATCATGTCTCGTCGGATGATGAGATCCAGCTGTCCCTCCATCTCTTAGGCGGTCTTCCAGGTGGGCGGTGTTCGGATGGGATTTCATAGGCGACTGTATATGCAAGTCTGTCACCATCCATTCGGACTACATGGTCCCTCCAGTATCTTCTTCTGGATCTACTCCATTGAACGATATCCTCTATTTCACAAGTTTTTCTTATGTCTACGTTGCGGACACGATCTCGGAGAGTTTATCCAGTAATTGATCTTAGGACCTTCATCTCCGATGTTCTTAGTAGTCCCTTGGTTCGCACAGTGTCGGCCCGCGTCTCTACAGCGTACGTCATGATAGGTCGCACGCATGTTTTATAGATTCTGATCTTGGTGTCGATACGCATGTGCTTGTTCCTCCAGACCAGATTCTTCAGGCATCCTGACACAGCAGAGGCTTTACTGACTTGTTCTCGTACTTCGGTATAAAACTAATTTTGGCTGCAGATCTCTACTCCCAAATATCTGAAACTCATTACTTGCTCCACAGGTATATCCTCAACAGTCAGCTCACATCTTGTAGGTTGCCTAGATATAGTGAGACTTTTTGTTTTGTTGACTGATATAGCCATATTTAGCCTTTGTGATACTGTGTGGAATTTGTACAATATTCTTTGCAGGTCATCTTCAGACTCTGCTATTAATGCGGCATCGTCTGCATAGCAAATGACGTTCAGTGTTTTACTGCACATTTTATAACCAAGCATTATCAAAACTAATCCGAAAAATCGGTTTATTTGATAACAATTGTTATACAAGAGTTGTCGAGTTTTCAGCTAATGCTTGGTTGTTTAATGATTATAAATAATTATCAGATGATGTCAAAATATAATTTGTACTACTGCGTACATTAAAATTATGATACGCGTCATAGGAAATAAATCAATTTTTATATTTTTTTCTGGAAAAACCCAATTTTTGTCCAGTGTTAAGATAATCCAAAGATTTTGACCTTATAGGTAAATTTAATGATATAATTAATTGTGTTTATTTGAAAAATTGTTTCTATAATTTTTGTAATCAATCATTACTATACGATAACAAATTTAAAATATATATTTTTACTAGAAATAGATCTGTAAGTATAAAATTCGATAACACACTTCCGCAATAGATTGACAAACATATTTTAGTTTTGTTATTCATTGTTTTGGTGTAAAACTCAATATTACATAATTCATACGAAAGAAAATGTTTGTTTTATATAAGTTTTCTTTTATTTCATAGGAATGATACGTTTCGCCTTGCATAGGCATAATTAAATGTCAAAATAAGAGTAATATCAAAGCATTAATACGAATGAAAACGTCAGTTTTCTAGAAGTTTTACTATAGATTATGGGAATGACATATTTCAACCTTCTGGGGAAGGACGAAAAATGTCATTCCCCTAAAATATAATAAAACTTCTAGAAAACTGACGTTTTCATTCGGATTAATTATTTTATATGGAGTTTAGCATCATTGTTAAAGAAACAATAAATAATATCAAAGCATTTGATAATGCCTCAGAAAAGCAAAAATGTCATTCCTATATAATATAATTTTACTCCTAGAAACAGGCGTTTTTATTCTTATAAATAGTTTTGTCCAGTCCTAGTCCAACATCTGTCGCGAAAAATATAAAATAAAAATTATGATACATTAAGGTTGTGATTACATTTGTTATTTATAGAATACTTAAATATTTTAATTATATTTAATAGGATAGTACATTGCCCGCGAACCCCGGGCTATCTGACCGCAGTTATTACCATCAGTATCATAGCAGATAGTGAGAGGGCGAATGGCGAGTGTCCAGCGCCATAAAACCGGGTCCCCCTAGCTAAGGGAAGGTGACCCCTACAGAAAAACCCATCGGAGAAGGCAACGGGAAACCACTCTGATTATCATTCCCAGGCACTATGGCGAGAGCCTTCGCCGGAGTGATTGCCAACGTCAGGGGGACCTGATACAGCACGCGAAGAAGAAGAATAGGATAGATATATTTCGCCATGCTAAGGCACTAATATGTGATAATGCCTTAACAAGCGTATATGATGCGGACTATTGGCTACTGAGCAAAAAAGACAAAAATGCGGTACTGGTCTTTGAAAGGAAGGTGAAGGTAGAGCGTGAAGAGCTCTCTGTGAAGGTAGAGCGTGAAGAGGTATAACCAGGACTTTACAACGAGTCCAACATAGTGAAGTTTATAAAAAACAGCGGCTTAGATGGTTGGGACACCTCCAGCGAATGGAAGAAGATCGAATCGATGAAAAGCGAAGTGTGGGAATACTGAAACTGAGGTGGTGAGGTGTGGAAGTAGACTTCAGGGCAATTGGTGTTACAAACTGGAGAATGCGAACGATGGACCGGGGAGAGTGGCGAAAAGTTCTAAAAGAGGCCGGGTCCATAGTCGGCTCTAGCGCCATTGTTGTTATTGTTATATTAAAAGTCTTGAGTTCTGATATTTAACCGTTTTAGTACCGTGATGTTGTAAGCTTAGGAACACTCACATTCATTATTAAATAAAAATAGGGCTAATGGATTTTATGCATTATGTTTATAGTTTACCTAACTAACTAACAAACTAACCATCACGCCATTTTCAGGGGTAGGCAGAGAGGATGGATCACCACAATTTTCTGTCCTGGCATACCTCTCGGGTTTCCTCTACATTCACACATCGTACCATGCACGCACGTCGATTATTCCGACTTCGAATGTGACCGCCTTTTAGCAATTGATTAATTTGGTCATGCCATGTTTTCCTCGGTCTATCGATGCTTGTGTACAACTTTTTAACCATTCTACTTTTATCCATTCGTTCCATATGTCCAAAACATCTCAGGGATCCTTTTTTAATTTTATCCATGATGCAGTCATCTGCCTTACATTTCTACCTTATTTCATCGTTCGGTATTCTATCATACAACGTTTTCCCGCACATTCTTCTTAGTGATCTCATTTTTACGCTGTTTATCCTGCTTTCATCCTGCTTTTGCCAGCTCCAAGCTTCACTTCCATACATGAGGGTTGGAACTAGAACTCCATTATGTACTGCCATCTTTGCTTCTGTGGCTATATTTCTATTTGCAGTAATGACTTTGAGTGTGCCATTTATTTTATTCCTAGAACCAACCCTTCTTTCGATGTCTTTCACAATTTTTCCGTCTCTTGTAAACATGCTTCCCAGATACGTAAATTACCCACGACTTCCAGGAGAATATAAAAAAAGTTTACCTTTAAAATGATATATCAAGATTAAATTTTTCTAGTTGTACTATCGACATTTCGTATATTTATTTTTTTCTTTCAGGGTTGCATAAATAAATATAATTTTTACATTTTTATAAAAAAAATATTTATTGAAAGCAAATATTAAAAAATCAAATTATTTTGTATCAGCTCTTGTCTATTATCCCTTGAAATTTAATTCTTAAGAGTTCACAAGTTTATTGTGAATAAAAATTCAGGCCAATCACAAAATTATTATATTTTTATTTTGTAAAAACGGGTAAATTTGAAATTGTGTCCTGAAATATGGTAAAGCCAAGGTTAAAAGGTCAAAACACCTGAAATTCAGGTATACATTTAAAACAAAAAATGGATCATTTATATCGATCTCACCATAAGTGGTAACTCTAGTGCTCGACTTTTACAAAAATCCCTTTTTCAGTATGATCGACCAACGTCAGAAGGTTCATTTTTCTAGCAGAGATAGTGTATAGATAGCCACACAAAAAAAATTGTTAAAATTCCTACTGGTATTGTTTTTATTACAAAGTGGCCTTACGGTGTTGGTGGTGCACCTACGTAGCGGCCACCAGTGGCTTACGGTATTGAAATGATTAAAAAACTAATTTGATGTAACTTTTCTTCTTTTTTCAGGAATGGTCCGCAAAGAAGAGCCGTGTAAGGAAGTCTCGCTTGAAGACGATAAGCCGGGGCCTCTGCCAGCGGACAGGGTGGGCCCAAAAGAAATATACATCATCAACGGTGAGTGATAGCTTTATACTTACCACCCTGTACAGCTGACTAGGATTGTCGCAATCTGCGGCTCGTGACCCTAGACCCGTATCTTTAACTATTAGAGTGTGACTCTTCTGCGAATGAAGTCTGTGATATTTCGATCTCTCTCTCTTTGGTTTCAATCCAAGGATTGGTTTGCAGAAATTTCCTCTATTCTTCTCTTCCATTTTTCCATGTCTTGTGCGGCTCTTTTGATATCTGCATATGATGAGCAGCGCAAGTCCACCAACAGGTCCTCCAGGTACTCTCGGCGTGGGCGTCCCCTAGAGTTTGTCCCCTCGGTCATACCCTCCATTATGGCATGCAAGAGGCCTTCTTGTCGTATTACATGGCCGATCCATCTTGCACGCCTTTCAGACAAGGTCCTGAGCGGGTGCCTTCCTCCTTCGATTCTTGGAGAACCTCCTTATTTGTAATGTGGTCTTCTATAGGACCACATCTCAAAAGCCTCTAGTCTCCGTTTATCTCTTTCGGACAGGCACCATGTCTCGCAGCCGTACATCAAGATACTCCATACATAGGTCTTGATGAGGTTAAGATGATTGCAGTAGCCGGCCCAAAAGCTTGGAATAATCTCACTTCATATATTAGATGCATAAATAATTCGACAGATTTCAGATCCAAGTTGAAAACCCATATTTTTCATATTTCATATCCAAATTAAGACCTAGCTTGTATATTTGTTTTATATTATTTTCTAATCGATCGCGAATATCACATGCAGCGTTCATAATTAGATTTTTAAATGTACAACACGTTTTAATGCGCCCTTGAAGTGATTACATTACAAAAACGCCGCTTTAAAAGTTAACATTTTATTATTATTATTATTATTATTATTATTTAGCAGACAAATTGAAACCAACAAAGAGAGCTTCCTCTTTATTTAAATAACATCGTGACATAAACAATCGTTGATTTTATTGACTTTTAATATGCAGCCATTCAGTAAGATAATTTGGTTACACTTCCTGTGTCTTTCTCGACATATTTTTCCTTTCAAGTTCCTTGTGTTCAATTTTTTTATATTCTTCTACATCCACTGCTTCTATATTTCCAAGCAATCTAATGGACTTTTTTTTGGTATACATATTAATGATAACACGCAATGGGTAAAATCCAGTTTTCGTCTACAAGTATTTGTATACATTCAAAATATTGTAAAAAAACTGGTCCAAGTTAAAAATAACATAAAAATTGGAGAGACATCTCCAGGCGTTATCTAGCAATGTATGTTAATGGCGGTAGCCTTTCACATTGCGTTAATAAAGATCTTCTGCTTAATCCAATCTTAATAGATGGCGCTAGTGTAGATTGAACTAAAAAATGTGAAATGTAGTTCTCCATTGTAGCATACTCGTATATACATCTTCCAAAAAATTTGTCAGACGTGGTGGTCGTAAGAAGGGCGGAATTGGGAATGTTGTATTACATAAAACGTGCGCTTAACCCAACCAATGACAGGTCATAAGTCCCGCACTTAATATATAAATCATCATAAATAATAATAATAATCATAATATAAAGAAGCAAAAACTCGAATATTATCAAGAAAGAGTTAGAGGGCGAGTAATTACGCATGCCCGAGAATGGTTCTAGAATATTAAAAATTTTATTCTGATTATAATTGCAGAAAAAAATAGAACAATTTGGTATTGTTTATTGTGAAAATGTTAACGTATGTGAAAAAAAATATTTACATTAAAATTTTAAAATTATTCCTGCTTACGATTGTAAAGTGAACCAAGTTTTTAGAGGGTAGAAAATCTTTACTTCAACTTGCAACTATAAAAGTAATATGATTGCTATAAATGAGCGTGCTATAATATCCCGTGAAAGATTAGCGTGCTTGTAAAATGAAATGAAAGACATTAAATTAAAATTACGTCCATTCTTGACGACACACGGATCGATTAATTATGTTAGATTGTACCGCGAATCATCACATAATGGCGGCTTAGCGGGAAATGCTCTTGAATATTCAACGACTCGCTGCAGCGCCAGCTGTCAAAAATCCCGCGCGATTTTGTCTATGGCCGGCGCGTGCGCAGATCGGCCGCGATTTGAATTTAAAAACACATCCTGAATTCGATTCGATTGTCATCTGTCACGTTCTGTGCAACAATGTTTTATACATTAAAATAGCTCCGCAACATGTTATAGACACAAAAAACGACCTCTGTTTTATGGGGCTAATTAACTAAGTCGTAAAAGCGGAATAGAGGTGATTCAGGAGTCGAAACAGACTGTTTTTTTAATAAGATAACTTACATGTAGGGATATAGGTAGGGAAAAAAATTCACAATTTTATCTTGATACACTTCCAATAAACTATTTCATATACTTTCGTATGAAGTACTTGATTAGAGGTTTGACATTATCAAATATAAGAATAATATACTTATAAAATTTGTATATAAACCACTTAATTAGAGAATCAATTGTATCTCAATAGAGACGAAGATGCAAATTGGAAACAGAATATGGTTGATCGAGGTGTTTACAGGACTTATGACCTGTCATTGGTTGGGTTAAGCGCACGCTTTATGTCATACAACATTTCCCATTCCACCTTTTTTTTTTACGACCACCATGTCTAACAAATTTTTGGAATTTGTATAAATATAAATCTGTAAGACCACTCTTTACATGGTAGTTTTTTTTTCAATCTACACACTAACGCCATCTATGAATATTGTATAATATTTTTAAGCATTAAGCAGAAGATCTTTTTAAGCACCTTCTGCTTAAGCACTTAATTCGTCTTAAACACCAACCGGTTTCGCTCCCGCCAGAGCTTCGTCAGGGTAACAGAATATACCTTCTTCTTCTTCTTTCGGTGCCGTGTCAGGTCCCCCCAACGTTGGCGATCACTACAGCAAAGGCATCTCTATCCTGCGCCACTTGGAACAGGTTCTGAACTCTTGTTATTCCTGTCCACTCTTTGATGTTCTGCAGCCAGGACAGTTGCCTTCTACCAACTCCCTGACGTCCCTCCACTTAACCCATTAATATCTGTCGAAGTCAGAATATACCTACTAAACATAAAATCAGAGAACTGCATATAAAAAATACATATAAAATGAAGGGGAGAAAAGGGGGTAGGGGAAAGTGTGCACGAGGACAAATAGAATGGTAGAACGGTTTGTCATGAAAATTAGGGAATTACTACTTGCGGATAGAGGTTCAATTTTTCTCCGGCGGGAGCATAACCGGTTTGTGTTTATAATTAATAAAATGGTTTATTTACAAAGTGTATTATATTTATATTATATTTAAACTGTTTCAATTATATTTATGCTTGATTTTTTAATCCTTTAATATTGTTAATGAATACTTTTTAATATTTTTTTCTAAATAAATTTTTACACATGTCCAAAAAACATTTTTCAATGATGGTTAGTTAACTAACTTACCATCACGCCGTCTCCCCGAAGAGGTAGGCAGAAAGAATGGACTGACAAACTTTTCTTTCCTCAACGCTTTTCCGCTTCCTCAACATTCATACATCGATTCTCTGATTCTCTGACCCCTCACATGGCCGACATTCAATATTTGATTTATTTAATCGTGCCATGTTTTACTCGGTCTTCCTCTATTTCTAGTTCCATTTACATCGTTAACATAACATCGTTAACTTTTTTAACCATTTTTTCTTATTTCATTCTTTCCATATGTCCAAACCATCTTTGATGGTTAGTTAGTTAGTTTATATTTTAAAGTTTTGATTCAATTACATTTGGCAAGGTATGTTAGGTTGTATGAATATTTTTATCTCTTCACAATTTGAACGTTTTTATAAATCTATATAAACCAAAGGCTATATTTGTTTATGTATGCCCTGTAGACTCAAATACCATTCGATCGATTTCGCTGAAAAATTCAGTTTGTTCTTATTAGTTCCAGAATTGTTTAGAGAGTTTGAATTAAATATCAGATCTGAAATTTTAAACATTGGCATACAGAAAGGTGACCGAATGCAGTTCGAAGCCGGATTTTAAATTATCCCTTTTGTTATTGGGTTATAAAGGAAAAATTGCCAAACAAATGATTTTTTTAGGCTTTGAGTTAGATAATAGTATTATATCCACAGTGATACGACAATACGATCGCATTTATACAAATTATTTTGCTTTCATATAAATAATTAAATAATATCGGACGATTGAATCGATAATCACGGGCGTTGCAGAGGGATATCGGCTTTTATTAAACATTACCTGCCTTTCCATTAAAATAACGTCAATAAAATAGATTGTACCAATTAAACAACCAATATACTACGTAATAAGTAAAACGTATTAAGTACATCCCAAAGTAAAACGAAATAATAATTAAATAAAACGATGTTTTTTAACTACTTCTTTTTAACAGGCTCGCTGGCATCGACAGACTGGACCAGTCTGTCGATGCCAGCGAGCCTGGCGAAACCGGTCGCTGTCGAAATAAAGACAAAAGTGGGAGGAGTTAAAAAACATCGCTTTATTGAATTATTAAAAATATTAAATTACGGCAACGGAGAAATCGACGTGCGTGCATGACACAATGTATAAATGTCGAGGAAGCGAGAGAAGTATGTCAGGAATGAACAAATCAAATCAAATCAGTTTATTTCATCAATAGACATTACAAATTTAATTTTTAAAGCATCTATTGAGAACAGGTAAAATAATATATTGAGTATAGTATACTACAAGAAACGCATGAGAGATGGTTCAACATTAGGAAGACAGGATTCTCTCCAGAATAAAGAGTATTTGCCTTCTGAACGTTCTTTCACTCATATGAAAGACGTCGATCTCCGAGGAGACCGCGTTCAGCAGATTAATTGCTCTTCCCACCCGTGTCACCAGAGGCAGGTTGGTTCTGGTGGCCGGTAGGTAAAACAATCTATGCTGTCGCTGTCGGAGATATCTATCAGGGACAAAGAGCCGAACACCCCCCAGCACGGCCGAGTTCTCGAAATATCCCCGTGTCTCGAAGTGTCGTGTCTTCTTCTTCTTCTTTTTGTCCTGTCACACCTCCGTGGTGCATAGGGTCTCAAGGAATCTTCTCCACCCGACTCTATCGCATGCCTGATGCTTAACATCGTCCCAAGTGAGACCTGCTGCCTTAACCTTGTCCTGCAGGGTTCTTCTCCAGGTGGCTCTAGGTCTGCCTCGCTTTCTCTTTCCCCCCATAGGGGACCAGTCTAGTGCGCCCTGAGCGATGCAGGCTGGGTTCCGTCTCAGAGTGTGACCGATCCACTGCCATTTGCGCCTAGCGACTTGTTCTCTAATTGGCTTTTCGCCTGCTATGGTCCAGAGAACGGCATTTGACACTGTTTAGCGTGTAGCGGTACATTATTTCTGCTTACCCCTTCGGAGAAACGACAAGATGGTTAGTTTGGAATTTGGTATCCTTGGTATTTTTCATATTTTTATTCCGATTTAAAATTTTGTTCAACGTGTTATTTTGAAGGGTGTGACTCAAGAGTCATTGTTGCAGGGCAACTGTTGTACTCTTGTGACGTTGAATCTTTGTCTATGGAGTGGATCCTGCCGGCAAAGGACGATTCGATGGTCCCACGAATGACGTATTCAGCGAGTGTGGCGGGAATACATTAAAATTTCATGTACACTGGGTTTTTCTTAACAGTTTGTATAAGCGGCATCGGGATTATATTATATACGTATAGCAGTTGCGGAAATAACAACCTTCTCAATTTTAAAGAATTGAAAAGTATTTAACGTTAATAGAGTAAAGTTGTGGAAAATATTGTATGAATATGGAATAAGTACAAAACTGATCCCGGCAATTAAGTCGCTATACACGGAAAGCACTGCTAGTATCAATGGAGATCTTACAGCCTGGTTTGATATCAATAAAGGTGTCAAACAGGGTTGCGTAATGTCCCCGTGGTTATTTAAATTGTATATGGGCTAATGCATGAAAGAGCTGAAAGGGTTGAATGTAGGTGCCAAAATGAGCGGAGTGTCAGTAAGCTGTATCTTGAATGCGGATGACGCTGTTCTACTTGCAGACAACGAGCATAAATTACAAGTCCTGGTAAATTGTATGTATGAGGTGTGCATGCGAAATGATCTGATGATGAATGTTAATAAGTCCAAGGTAATGATTTTTGAAAAGGAAGAAACCATGACAGTCTGCAACATTAGCGTGAATGGTGAAAATTTGGAGCAAGTAGTTGAGTTCGGGTATTTAGGTAGTATGTTTACAAGAGATGGGCGAGTGGAGAGGGATATTGAAAGAAGGGTTGGGGCAGGTAACAAAGTGAATGGTGCACTTAAAGTTGTCATCGCAAACAAAAACCTATCCAAAAAAGCTAGAATGGCAGTGCACAATGGTGTTCTTCTACCGACCCTTATGTATGGAAGCGAAGCATGGAACTGGCAAAAGAAGGATGAAAGTAGAATAAATGCAGTAGAAATGAGATCTCTTAGACGAATGTGTGCATACTCTGTGTATGATAGAGTGTCGAATGAAAATATAAGAAGAGAATGCGGTGTGAATGATGGTGTCATGAACAAAATAATGAAAGGACTATTAAGACGGTTTGGACATATGGAATGAATGAATAAAGAAAGAATGGTAAAAAAGTTATATGTTAATTATGTAAATGGAACCAGAAATAGAGGAAGACCAAGGAAAACGTGGCACGATCAAATAAATTAAATATTGAATGTCGGCCATGTGAGGAGTCAGAGAAATCGACGCGCGTGCATGACACGATGTATGAATGTTGAGGAATCGAGAGAAATATGTCAGGAAAGAAAAGTGTGGCAGTCCATTCTTTCTGCCTACCCCTTCGGGGAGACGGCGTGATGGTTAGTTAGTTAGTATTTAATTGCAACCTTGTTATAAACCTACCAATTGTATTATTATTATATTTAATAATACCATACCACAAATTAAGTGATTCAAACGAAAGAATTAAATTCTGTTTACAATGGAACCCCCCTATAAAGTATATAATAATGTATGCCCCATCACATCCGCGTAATTCCTTCAATATCGGCTGTGACTCAAGAGTTATCCCCCTATACTTAGTATTCAAGTTTGGTCTTAGGGAAATTACGTACAAACAATACATCTCTCACGACACATTAGGTTGAGTTGCTCTGAACGCAAGCTTTAATGTCTTAAGCAATTATTGTAGATTATCACTGGTCTAGATATACAGAGTTGGTCCTTATGGTCTTGAAACTGTTACATTGTCCAAACAAAGTTCCGAGAAACTACGAATGACCCAAGGCGCCATGGAAAGAACCATGTAAGGAATAAGCCTAAGAGACAGAGTCAGAAACGATACGAGAAAAAACAAAGGTCACTGACATCATTCACCGGGTGGTGACTCTAAAATGGCAATGGGCAGGTCATGTAGCCAGAAGCTCACATGAAAAGTGGATAAGAAGACTGCTGACTTGGAGACCGTGGACGGCAAAGAGAAGTGCAGGGCGACCGCAACCGTGATTGTCACACTGTCTTTGGTCTGGTGTAGAATTCACGTGACAATAAAATGGTGATAGATTAGCTACCTATCACATGTCACGAGAAGCGCTATGATAGCTATAATACTATTTACATCGATTTGGCTCATGCTGTCATGATGTCAAGAGCGATTCAAAATAATAATAATATCGGTAAAATAACTAACTAACCACCACACATCTAATCGAAAGAGTAGGGTGAAATAATGGACTGCCACATCTTTAAATATACTTATGTTTACTGATTTACCACACTTCTCTCGCTTTATTCAGATTCAAACATCTTGTATTGCTCGTCGAATTGTTTTGTACATGTATAAAATTAATTTGTTTGCGAACGTCATATTTTATGGGAGTGATGTGTATTATTGTTTTATACTTGCTATGGCATAATCAAAATGTATATTTTATGTGAATGACATTTTTCGCCTGTCTAAGGCATTATCAAATGTGTTCATAAAAATAAAAGCGAATGTGTGTTATTGTGTTACCAAATTACTTTGTTAATAGGTCGCAGATCGAGTTGATTAGCAAGAGCAAACATGTAACATCTATTTAAGAAAATAAAACTTCTATATAACTCGCATTTTTATTAATAATTATTATTTTATACACCATTGTTCAAGAAACAATTTTTAAAAAATAACAGAATACAATCTTCTTCTTCTTCCTAAGCCTATTTCCGTCCATTCCTGGACAAAGGCCACCTCCATTCGCTTCCATGTCACTCTGTCTTGTGCAGACTGCATCCAGGTTATTCCGACGTGTCTGTTTAGGTCATCCTTCCACCGTAGTTGCGGTCGCCCTGCACTTCTCTTTACCGTCTACGGTCTCCTAGTCAGCAAAATTTTGTCCATATTTCATCTGAGCTTCTGGCAACGTGACCTGCCCATTGCCATTTTAGAGTCGCCACCCGGTGGATGATGTCAGTGACCTTTGTTAATTAAAACGGGTTTTTCTACGTTAATAAAAAGTATAAAATATTTATTTCTTTTTAATATATTAATCTCAGTGGTTTGCAGCAGGTTCAACTTCTGTGGAGTTCATGGGGCCTTTAATGTGGTAGTTTTCCATTGCTTTCTACATTTTTGAATACAGCAGGTCATTTGAACCCAATTACTGTACCCATTTTTATCTATTGTTTCTCATGACATGTGATAGATAGCTACGCTATCGCTATATTTATTTTCACGTGAAATCTACCTTTTTTCACATTATCATCGCCAGGAATCGAATCCGGGACTTTCAGTGTGGCAGTCATAGCTGTTGACACTGCAAGAAAGGCCGTCTATCTCCGCCATCCTAGGGACTGGTTTGCAACAGGTTTAACTTTATTGCTGGTTCATGCGATCCCGCTTGGGTCTTTAATGTGATAGTTTCCCGTTGCTATTCTCATTTGCGAAATCCAAAATATATATTTTTGTTGTTAGAAATATAATTTCAGATAATTAATTATTTTGGCGCAAACACTTCAACAAAATAAACTGTTCAATTTTAAACACTGTTATAATATTCTTGACGGCCTTCGTGGCCGAGTGATAAGTCCTTTGACTGCCACCCTGAAGGTTCCGGGTTCGATTCCTGGCGATGTAATTGTCACACTGTCTTTTGGTAGGTGCAGAATTCACGTGACAGTGAAATGGCGATAGATTAGCTACCTATCACTTGTTAGGAGAATCAAAATAATATCTATACCCTTTACATCGATTTGGCTCGCGATGTAATGATGTAAAGAGCGTTCAACAAAATAGTAATAATAATATCTCAATTTATTTATTTATTCTTATGAAATTGTTATGACAGCTGTTTCGCCGACCGATTTTGGAATCATTAGATTATGCCAACAGATTCCATCAAACATAATGATGGAAACATCTATCGCGATAAATTCATAAAAATAACTAACACATCACGCCCCGAAGGGGTAGGCAAAAAGAATGGACGGCTACACTTTTTCTTTCCTGACATACTTCTATCGCTTTCTCAACATTTATACATCGTGGCATGCACGCACGTCGATTTCTCCGACCCCTCACGTTGCCGACATTTAATATTGGATTTATTTAATCGTGCCACGTTTTCCCTGATTTCCCTCTATTTCTAGTTCCATTTACTTCGTAAACAAATCTTAATGACCCTTTCATTAATTTGTTCATAACCCTTTTGCACTGCATTCATATATAATATTATATTTGCATTTGCATTTGACACTCTATCACATACAGATTTAGCACACATTCGTCTAAGATATCTCATTTCTACTACATATATTCTGCTCCCATACTTCTTTTGCCAGTTCCATGTTTCACTTTATATACAGAAGGATAAGAATACTATTTTGCACTGGGATCTAAGTGAATTGAATATTGCTAGTAATTGTGAACTGTGTACGTAATAATGTCACCATCTCTTGTGAACGCTCTTCGGAGACAAATGGTCGGACGCGAGATAATTGCAGCGGCGGTTATTAGGAGTGCAGCAATTATGACGTCACGCGAGATGGATGGGCGAGTCCATTAAAACTTCATCACAATTAACATGACAAGGAAATCATTATAAATAAAACTGTTCTTCAACACGCCTTAACGTCGTGTGGCTCATCCGAGATCTATCGAGGATGCTGCGCATTCATATAGCTACGGCAAAGCATGAAGCCATATCCCAAATTCATTTTATTTCTTAAGCTATGATGTGAAACTTCTTCTTCTTCTTCTTCGTCCTTGTTGTAAACCTATGTGGTCTGTTCTCCAGAGTGTTTTATTTCATTTAATTTATTTTGATAAAAATCACAAACATTACAGACATACAATTCCAAATCGTTTGCAATTACATTATAAAAAGAGAAGCATTAAAAAAAAAAAAAATAAGCTTAAGAATAAGAAAAAATCATAACATTGATATTGCATCCCTGACGCAACTCACACTATCACGAAATATGTCGACCTCCGAGGCAATCCGATTAAGCAATAAGATTACCCTACCCACAGGCATAACCATTGGCAGTGTTGCTCCTCAGAAGGTCGTAAAGATGGTTTGGACACATTGATATAATGAATAAATACAGAATGGTGAAGAAGGTATAAACGACGTGAACGGAACTTGAAATATAGGATGCCGAGGAAAATATGGCACGATCAAATCAATCAAATATCAAATGTCGGTCACGTGAGGTGTCGGAGAAATCGACGTACGCGCATGACACGGTGTATGAATGTAGAGGATCGAGAGAAGTATGTTAGGACAGAACAGTGTGGCGGTCCATTATTTCTGCCTCGAGTCGCATGTTTGAATCATTAAAATTGTAATGATTAAAACATGCGACTTATTCATATATTTTTGTCATCGACGTGCGCGAATTCCCGTATGAATGTGGAGGAAGCTAGACAGGTATGTTAGGATAGAGTAGTCTCCTTCTTCTTCTTCCTTAGTGTAGACCTTTGTGGTCTGTTCTCCAGAGTGTTGCTCCTCCTGTGAGGTAGACTCCCAGCTGTCCTTCCATCTTTTAGGAGGTCTTCCACGAGGACGAGTCCCATGAGGCTGATTATGCAATGCAATATGGGGGAGTCTATTGGCCTAATTTTGCTCTGTGTCAGCTTCAAAACTCATTTTAAAGTTATAGGTGAATTTGTAAAAAAAAAAACAATATTACGAAGGTAGAGGGTGTGCACAAAATAAAATAAATCAGCAGGGGGTCTACGGGACAAAGAAGTTCGGGAACCACTGGTCCAGATCGTGTATTTAGGTAGTATGTTTACAAGAAATTCGGGGGAGTGGAGAGGGATATTGAAAGAAGGGTTGGGGCAGGCAACAGAGTGAATGATGCACTTAAAGTTGTCATCGCAAACAAAAACCTATCCAAAAAAGCTAGAATGGCAGTGCACAACGGTGTTCTTCTACCGACCCTTATGTATGGAAGCGAAGCATGGAACTGGCAAAATAATGATGAAAGTAGAATAAATGCAGTAGAAATGAGATCTCTTAGACGAATGTGTGGATACTCTGTGTATGATAGAGTGTCGAATGAAAATATAAGAAGTGAATGCGGTGCGAATGATGGTGTCATGAACAAAATAATGAGGGGATCATTAAGAATGAATGAAGAAAGAATGGTAAAAAAAAATATATGTTAATGATGTAAATGGAACCAGAAATAGAGGAAGACCGTGGAAAACGTGACACGATCAAATATATCAAATATTGAATGTCGGCCATGTGAGGAGTCAGAGAAATCGACGCGCGTGCATGACACGATGTATGAATGTTGAGGAAGCGAGAGAAATTTGTCAGGAAATAAAAGTGTGGCAGTCCATTCTTTCTGCCTACTCCTTCGGGGAGACGGCGTGATGGTTAGTTAGTTAGTTAGTTAGTTATAAACTAACTTACTAACTAACCATCACGCCATTTCCCCGGAGGGGTAGGCAGAGAGGGTGGATCGCGACACTGGCCTGTCCTGGCATACCTCGCGGGCTTCCTCTACATTCATACATCGTACCATGCACGCACGTCGATTATTCCGACTTCGAATGTGGTCGCCTTTTAGTAATTGATTAATTTGGTCATGCCATGTTTTCCTCGGTCGTCCTCGGCTTCTTTTTCCACTCACGCTGCTTGTGTACAACTTTTTAACCATTCTACTCTCATCCATTCGTTCCATATGTCCGAACCATCTCAGGGATCCTTTTTTAATTTTATTCATGATGCAGTCATCTGCCTTACATTTCTTTCTTATTTCATCGTTCGGTATTCTATCATACAACGTTTTGCCGCGCATTCTTAGTTAGTTATATCGAATTATTATTATGATAAATACGCACTGATTAATAAAAGAACCATGCTCGTTTTGATAAATATAAACATGCGAAAAAAAGTTTCATTACGATCAGATGTAAACAGTTTGTTCGTGAGTTAGTGTCAAGGGTAGACGTCAACAAAGGTTTTTACTCTTGATCGCATAAAGACATTTCTGTTGTAACATTTAATTGTCATACGTGCCGGCGAGTACCCGGCAGGCTTCCGATAGTCGGGTTAATTGATGGTTTCCTTATTGGAATAACAGTCTTCGGTCAATGGTAAAAGGAATTGTGATATCTACCTTCCGTGGGGCCATTACCTACACGTGGTGCGCCGGTAGCACGCCTGCCACGTTTTAACAGGGTCACAAGAACCATTCCGATATCGCAAATGTTAATACTTCATTGTTGAACAATACGTGACATAACACAAAACATAAAACTCGCTTTGTAGAAGTTGGATCTTTATTAAGACGGACGATGGTTAAGATTAAATAAAACTAAACTAACTAACTAACTAACCATCACGCCGTCTCCCCGCCTTCGGAGGTCAGGAAAGAAAGTAATCAAATCAAATCAAATCAAATCAAATCAAATCAGTTTATTAACTCAAAAGACATTACAAACAGGAAAATGTTTAAGGCATCTATTGAGTACAGGTAAAATATTATAAAAATACAACAAAGTACCAGGAACGCATTAGAGATGGTTCGACATTAGGAAGACAACATACTTTCTAAAGTCAAGAGTATTTGTCCCCTGAACGTACCTTCACTAATATAAAGACGTCGATCTCCGAGGAGACCGCGTTCAGCAGACTAATGCTCTTCCCACTGGTGTCACCAGAGGCAGATTGGTTCTGGTGGCCGGTTGGTAAAACAATCTGTGCAGTCGCTGTCGGAGAAATCTATCAGGGACAAAAAGACCAACACCCTCTAGCACGGCCGAGTTCTCGAAATATCCCCTGATTAATTTAAAGAAATGGGTTATGAGATGCCCATCTCTTCGAAGCTGTAAAGAATTGGTTCCGAGCATTCCTAAAAGAAATGCGGTGGGATAGAGCCACGGATAACTACCGTACTCCCTCATGTAGAGATACCTCAGAATTTTTTTATGAACTCTTTCCAGCATAACGGAATATCTCGCCTCGTGAGGACTCCATATCACCGAACCATATCATAGGTACTCAGGAAATTGAAAATAACTTTGTTTAATCCACTAATTATTTTAAAAAATAACAATTCTATATAAATTATGTTTTTTCCAATGTAAGCTTTTTCTAAATTACAATTTTCTTTTTATAATATTATCATGTATTATTATTATTTATTAGTTCTTACTGTTAAAAAAATAATTATTAGTACTTATAACAAATAGCCCGGGTTACTTTTTAAATTTGAATTATTGTATCGAATTTTAAATGCGTTTTTATATTAGGTCCTTACATATGAAATTGGCGTTTAGTCGTACTGGCAACTTCGATCTCAAATATCTTCTCTTTGGTTAGGAATTCCAAATTCAAATTTATACAGCTATTTACTCAAGTATTTGTGTTTTGAAAATTATAATTCATTTGTTTTTTCCTCAATTGTTTTTGTTTCTTTGCGTTTTTGTTTTTGTTTCTCAGTTTACAAAATTGTTTTTGTTTCTCAGTTTACAAAATGGAAAACTTTAAATATCGCGTTATTTACGAGTACGAGTTCCACCGTGGCACCAGTGCTGCAGAAACGGCTCGAAGGATTAATGATGTGTATGGCGACGGTGCCGCAAAAGAAAACACAGTGCGTTTTTGGTTCCAACGTTTTCGTTCTGGAAATTTCGACCTGCAGAACAAGCCCCGTGGACGGCCGGAGACCAAAGTTGATAATGAAGAATTGAAGGCTATTGTGGAAGCGGATCCATCGCAAACCACGTCCGAGTTAGCTGCAGGCTGCGGTGTTAGTGATAAAACTGTTTTAATCCACTTGAAGCAAATTGGGAAGGTGAAAAAGCTTGAAGGTGGGTACCTCACGAATTGAGTGAAGCAAATCAACAAACGCGCGTTGACTGCTGCGTTGCATTACTCAACCGGCACAATAATGAAGGGATTTTGAATCGAATCATTACCTGTGATGAAAAGTGGATCCTGTATGATAATCGGAAGTGCTCATCGCAATGGCTGAACCCTGCCAAACCAGCCAAACCATGCCCCAAGCGAAAATTGACTCCAAAAAAGTTACTTGTGAGCGTTTGGTGGACTAGTGCTGGTGTCGTTCACTACAGCTTTCTTAAATCTGGCCAGACGATTACGGTATATGTCTATTGTCAGCAACTGCAAACCATGATGGAAAAGCTAGCTGCTAAACAACCGAGGCTGGTTAATCGCTCTAGGTCACTGCTGCTTCATGATAACGTAAGACCACACACTGCACAACAGACGGCTACCAAATTAGAAGAGCTTCAATTGGAATATCTAAGACATCCACCGTACTCTCCGGACCTTGCCCCAACAGATTACTATTTTTTTCGAAATTTGGATAACTTCTTGCAAGGGGAAAAATTCAACTCCGATGGGGCAGTCCAAACCGACTTCAAAGATTTTATTGATTCCCGTCCGAATGGTTTTTTTAGTAAAGGGATCGATGAACTACCTATGAGATGGCAAAAGTGCATAGATAGCAATGGTACATACTTTGATTAAATAAATATATTATATTAAAAAAAAATCAACTTTATGTTCCTCCCATACAAAACGCCAATTTCATATGTAAGGACCTAATATTAGTCTCTCTTTGTTTAGATTTTATTATATTTTTACACCTGAAGATAGAGGTATCCTCCGAAACATGTTGTGTTTTTTATTTTTATTTTTTTAATAATTATTGGATTAAACAAAGTTATTTTCAATTTCCTAAGTATATAACTATGGAATTCCACAGTGTTAATGCCTTAGCGTTCAATAAGTTAAAGTAATTATTGTTAAAACGCACAAGGGTCGGTACAAGAAATCGACGTGCGTGCATAATACGATGTATGAATGTTGAGGAATCGAGAGAAATAATCAGGAAAGAAAAGTGTGACAGTCCTTTCTTTTTGTCAACCTCAACATTTCATACATCGTCTTATGCACGCACGTCGATTATTTGTACCAACCCTTATGTATGGAAGCGAAGCACGGAACTGGCAAAAGAAAGATGATAGAAGAAATGTTCTCGGGCATGCGCATTGTGTGCATTTCGAATTACTTTCGCAGAGAATCGAAGTGTTCATTTTTCGCTCTCTTGTATTCACAATTTAATTCTCGTATTTTTTCTTTGACGACAAATGTACGGGTATTTCTCTATTGATATTACGATATAAATAAATTAAAAGTGCCTCATATCAAATTATACAAACAATTATTATTATTTTTATGATTATTATTATTATTGTTATTATTATTATTATTATTATTATTATAGCTAACTAACCATCACGCCGTCTCCCCGAAGGGATTGGCCGATGCGGCACTCCATTATTTTCATTTCGCCCCCACAGGAGACGCGGTGTTTCCCCATAGAGGTAGGCAGATAGAATGGACCGCCACACTACTTTATCCTGGCACACCTCTCTAGCTTCCTCCACATTCATACAGCGAATTATACACGCACATTGATTCTTCCGACTTCTAACATGACCTTCCTTTAAAATTTGATTGATAAATTGATAAATTCTTGTTTTCAATAACTATTTCCGCCCTACCTTTGGGTTATTTTCCGAGAAAAGTGCAGAAAAACAGGTTTTTTAGTAATGAAATTTAATTATATATTAATTTTATTTTTTAAATTACGAAACGTCGAATTCTCGGCCGCACACTTCGCCTGCCCTTTGTAAAACTATCATATTTATGAAGACTTGCACTCGAGTGTTGTTGGCACACACGCGTATCCCTAACAGTTTGTAAATTTTAGATACATTATTTTTTCTCAAGCGCGTACGTGATACGGGATAGCGCAGAATGGCACAGTCACAGTGAACGTATCACTTACGTTCAAATACGTAGGTGGTTAGCTTCTTACATCATTACAACTAACTAACTAACTAACTAACCATCACGCCATTTCCCCGGAGGGGTAGGCAGAGAGGATGGATCGCCACACTGGCCTGTCCTGGCACACCTCTCGGGCTTCCTCCACATTCATACATCGCACCATGCACGCACGTCGATTATTCCGACTTCGAATGTGGCCGCCTTTTAGTAATTGGTTAATTTGGTCATGCCATGTTTTCCTCGGTCGTCCTCGGCTTCTTTTCCCACTCACGCTGCTTGTGTACAACTTTTTAACCATTCTACTCTCATCCATTCGTTCCATATGTCCGAACCATCTCAGGGATCCTTTCTTAATTTTATTCATGATGCAGTCATCTGTCTTACATTTCTTTCTTATTTCATCGTTCGGTATTCTATCATACAACGTTTTCCCGCACATTCTTCTTAGTGATCTCATTTCTACGGCGTTTATCCTGCTTTCATCCTTTTTTGCCAGCTCCAAGCTTCACTTCCATACATGAGGGTTGGCACTAGAACTCCATTGTGTACTGCCATCTTTGCTTCTGTGGATATATTTCTATTTGCAGTAATGACTTTGAGTGCGCCATTTATTTTATTCCCAGCACCAACCCTCCTTTCGATGTCTTTCTCCATTTTTCCGTCTCTTGTAAACATGCTTCCCAGATACGTAAATTCAGTAACTTGCTCCAATTGCATCATTACAGTGAGAGTTAAATCAATTGAAACGGTATAGCTATCATATTGATTCATATGACATGTGATATAACAGGTGAATTTTTATAGTGTTCTGATCTGGTGGCGAAATCTATCGCCACCAGATCAGAACACTATAAAAATCAAACTGCCATCGCCGGGAATCGAACCCGGACTATCGGGGTAGCAATCAAAGCACTTACCACGATCACGAAAGTCGTCCATATGACTGTTGGCCTTGCAGCCCAGTTAGGTTGAAGGTCGCCGTCTCTCGCATTAGGTGCACATGACTTGCTTCTCCTTGACTAATTTCTACGGTTGAACTGTGGCACAAAACTGTTTATTAATCCACAAAGATAAATTGAAAAAAGTGTCTTGTTTACATATCAAAAAAAGGTGAAATCATTCAGCTATTGACCGCCTTCTGCGTCGAGTTCTTCATGGCTTGTTATTGCACGCTAGACGACAGGGGACGAACGCGGAAAACTTAGAATGGTTCACCTATTTTACCAGCTGACTAACTAACATTATCATCATCATCAAATCAAATCAGTTTATTTTATCAAGAGATATTACAAACAACAATATAGTAGGCATCTATTACCAGGAACGCATGAGAGATGGATCGACATTAGGAATACAAGATACTCTCCAAAGTCAAGAGTATTTGTCTTATAAACAAACCTCGACCTCCGTAGCGATCATGTTCAGCAGTTTAATTGCTCTCCCCACCGGCATCACCAGAGGCCTAATAAGTCTGAAGAAATGGGTAAGTGTGCACCCATCTCTTCTTATCTGCAAACTATCGGTCCCCAGCATGCCCAAGAGGAATGCAGTGGGATAAAGCCACGGATAGCTACCAAACTCTCTCATGTAGAGATATCTCAGAAATCTTTTCTGAACCCTCTCTAACATGAGCGAGTACCTCGCCTCGTGAGGACTCCATATCACCGAACCACACTCGAGCCGACTCCGGACCAATGAGTTATACAAAATTCGCAAAACATAGGGATTCCTGAAAACTCTACCAGTTCGGAGAATAAATCCCAACATTTAATGGACGTGTCTGATTCCGAAAGGGATTAAAATTAAAATAGATATATTTTCTATACACCTTAATTGTCATTTCATTTTCCTTCTATCCTAATAAATAATGGACTAAACTTAACAAAGCATTATAACACTTCAACGCAATAGTGGACCAAGCCACCAAATAAGATGTATTTATTAATTTTTTGGCCAAAATCGGATCAACATTAAAATTAAGTTATCTTTTTTACCAAGAATCTTTGTTCACAATTAGTATTTGTTGCAAAATTTACGTAACACAAAGAGATTCAATTTCTATAATATAATGTACCATGCACTTAAAGTTGTCATCGCAAACAAAAACCTATCCAAAAAAGCTAGAATGGCAGTGCACAATGGTGTTCTTCTACCGACCCTTATGTATGGAAGCGAAGCATGGAACTGGCAAAAGAAGGATGAAAGTAGAATAAATGCAGTAGGTAGAAATTAGAAATTAGATCTCTAGTGTCGAATGAAAATATAATAAGTGAATGCGGTGCGAATGTTGGTGTCATGAACAAAATAATGAAAAGATCATTAAGATGGTTTGGAAATATGGAAAGAAAGAATGGTAAAAAAAAGTATATGTTAATGATGTAAATGGAACCAGAAATAGAGGAAGACCGAGGAAAACGTGGCACGATCAAATAAATCAAATATTGAATGTCGGCCATGTGCGGAGTCAGAGAAATCGACGCGCGTGCATGACACGATATATGAATGTTGAGGAAGCGAGAGAAATATGTCAGGAAGGAAAGGTGTGGCAGTGCATTCTTTCTGCCTACCCCTTCGGGGAGACGGCGTGATGGTTTGTTAGTTAAAATGCGCCATTACTCAAATCTATGGTGGATGACTTTGACTGCCTCAATTAATGTTGAGGTAGCGAGAGAAGTATGTCAGAGAGAAGCATTCTTTCTACCATTTCGGAGAAAGGGGGTGATGATAACAGTTGTTTTTGTTTTTCTCATTCATTCATTGCGTGTCCAAACCATTTGAGTGATAATTGTATTATCCTCACACCTAGTAATCTTCTTAATTCTCGGATCGCGATTATTTTTACAATCTAAAAACGTGTTCCGAGTGTCTCATGAGTTATCTGTCGGCTTACATTTTATGATTGCAGGTTTAAATAAGAAACATCATGTCTGTTTAGATAATCTTATACAATGCTCATAACTGTGACCAACTAATTATATAAATATTCATGCACTTGTTTTTTTTTAATTATTAACCCCTAAACGCCCGTGCGCCGCGTGAAATAAAGGAAGCCCACTGCCCAAGCATTTTTTGGGAAATATTCGCGCGACTTGCGACCTACGCGTAGTTGTTATAAAAATAGTTACATCTCTAAAATTAGTCATCCTATTTTGGCATAATGAAAAACATTATCAAAATACAATTGTTTTTAATTAACAAAACTTTTCTTTTTAATTTTTCACATTAAAGTAAAATAATAAAAGCAAATAAAAAAATTAAATAGACAAAAAAAATCGTACATTATATTTTAAAACATTTGTCTTTGTCTATGCATATACCTATTTTAGGCAGTGGTGTATATTGTGTGTTTTATTAGATAAGCCGTAATAATAAAACGCATATCCCAAGAGTCGACCTTGTAACACAGGTATCTTCTTCTTCTTCTTCAAGTGCCCTGTCGGGTCCCCTTAACGTTGGCGATCACCTCGGCGAACCTGTCCGTGTCCTGCTCCGCTCGGGACAGCTCCTCCACACTTCGGATGCCGGTCCACTCCCTCACGTTTCCCAGCCAGGACATTTGTCTCTTTCCGGCCCCTCGGCGTCCCTCAATTTTCCCCTCCAATATTAGTTGGAGAAGGTGGTACTTTTCTCCACGCAGTATATGACCCAGATGTGAGATCTTTCGAACCTTGATAGTTGATAACAATTCCCTGTCAACTCTAGCTCGCCTCAGGACTTCGGTATTGGTAGCCATGTCTGTCCAGGGAATTCTGAGCATTGCAAATGCTTCCAGTCTGTTTTAACACAGGTATAAACATTAATATTACCCATTATGACCAAAATATTTATCGGGACCGAAAATATAATTATGGATCGGAAGACATTATTTACGTGAGCTAATATTCATATTTTGAATACTATTGTCATAAATCAGTGTAATCCGATAGCGAAATGCACCATAATCACCGGTTGGGCACTGAACGACATGAATCCGCAGTCCCGTACGGGACCACTGGGCGTCTAAAGGTTAATATTTTTTGTATTAATGAAAACACCGTTTTTATAATATTTTTTTTTATATAAATTAAAACACCGACTAACTACTACCATCTGGTGACATTTATATATAACGTTTAATCAAACGTTACATATAACTGTCACCATTCTGTCGATGCCAGCGAGGCTGGCGAAACCGGTCGCTGTCGAAATAAAGTCAAAAATTGAAGTACTTAAAAAACATCGTATTATTTAATTATTATTTAAAATGAACTTCCATCAAGAGATTTCAGTAAAATCATTTGGTTATCTAAAAAACAGTGTTTTAAATCATAAAAAATAGTCATTATAGAATTCCACAGTGTATCGCCTTAAGTTTATCTAACTAACTAACTAACTAACTAACCATCACGCCGCACAGACGCCGAAATTGGAAATGTATGGGGAAGAAAAGAAATTTTTAATGATTTTTTTAATTTAGAAAAAAGGATGAGGTTCGCAACCCATCACACCGCGTCTCTCGCGTTGGCGAAAAGAGAAGGATGGAGTGCAGCATCGATTAAAGTGTTGCAGTCCATTCTTTCTGTCTACCCTTTCGGGGAAACGGCGTGATGGTTAGTTAGTTAGTTATATATAATTATTAAAAACTGTCTAGAACTTATAAATCAAAACAAAAAAAACATGAAACTAGCGTCTGTAATAATTGGCAAGGTTGTAAACAGTGGGAACCACGCGAATTTTTTCGCCGGTCATCCAAATTTCAAATAGTAGCGTACTTTTTTCCGAAGTGAAAGTCGTTTTTTTAGTTCTGTGTGAAAAAGGATAAAAATTTTCAAAATGAATAAAGTTGTTGAAGGTATGTTATATTTTATTATATATTTATTTAGTTTTGATTTACAATTTTATCATTTAAAGTAGACGCTTAAAAAATATGCATAAAATCTATGATTTTTTAATCTTTTTCCGCGATAATTTGGACTTCAAAAAAAAAAAAGCGCCGTTGTCCACGATATAATTGTTATATATGTATTCTTTGTACTATCTACTATAAAGAAACATTAAAATCATAACCCTTTACAACCCTTTCTTCATACATTATAATTGATTTTATCTTTTGCCTCTCCAGGTGCCAGTTTGGGTCGTTCGAGCGGAAGATTAAATATAACTCGCATGGAGCTATTTTTAGAGTTAAAAATGGCATTTTTTTTACAACAGGCACATAGTAAATGTGTCAAATATTTAATCAATTACATAAAAACAAAATTAGAGTACGCTACATGTTCCAAAAACTGTGAGCGGAGTATTTTGTCTCAAATTAAATGGACTGTTCAAAAAATATTATTTAATTGGAAAGGAAGTAAATATTTTCTTCCGGTATTTACTAGGAAAAATTCAAGCTTGCTTGATAAAACAATTGAGCATATCAAGAAATTTCGTTGGCAATACCTTCAATCTCTCGTGGATCTGGACGCGGACGTCCTAAAAAAATGTTTGATGCTAGCTGTTCGAAAATGAAACGAAGAAAAGTAGTGGATCTTGTTGAAAAAAGAACAGCACAAGAACTGTCGTATGCAACGCAATTAAGCTTACGCATGTCTGGAAATCGTATGAGTGCAGACATTGTCAAAATGGTGACAAGTGTTACTCCAAAGAGACTAGGAAAAATGAAGAAATCATTAACGCCGAATGTTGTCTTAAAACCATATACTGCAGAAGAAGCTTTAGCGTTGATTATTGATTGGAAGCTAACAAAAGAACAATACACAACATTACAAAGAGATGCTAAAAAACAAAATGCAAACATTTACCCGAGCTATGACTCAACATTGAAGGCTAAACAAGGGTGCTATCCGGAAAGAGAAGAATCGACGATAGTTACTGAAACATTTGCAGAAATAAAATTACAAACTTTATTAGATCATACAGTTACAGAGGACGTACAAGAAATACTTCAGAAAGATTGGAAGACATTTAGGAAATTCCACACAAGAAAGACCTCGAGAATAAACACTAATACGGACCTAATAAATAGATTATGGGTTTCATCTGATCCCGTAATTTCAAGTTTCCGGAAACTTCCGCTTGGGAAAAGTGGTCCTCTTTCAAAAGAAGTTTTAAATTTGTTAAGCCTACCACAATTAATAACAGTGCACGATTATGAGGACAGTGATACAGAAGTATTTTAATGAAAATAATTTGTTTATAAAATGCGTTTTTCCTGTCACATTTTTTTCTTATATAAATTGCCCGTTTTGTTTACGTTCATAATGCATATAATACCTATTTTAATGATTTGATATAGTATTTTTCCTCAATAATATTTGAATAAAATAAATTGTAATATTTTAGAAATGCTTTTATTTAAAAAAAATCTTTTTGACATCAAATTATTTTTTTCCCCCTAAATTGTCGAATTCGGCGTCTGTGCGCCGTCTCCCCGAAAGGGTAGGCAGAAAGAATGGACTGTCACACTTTTACTGATGCGGCACTCCATCCTTCTCTTTTCGCTCCGCGGGAGACGCGGTGTAATGGGTTGCGAACCTCATCGCCACCAATAGGCATCTCCCGCGCACACTTCGATCGTCCAACATCCACAAAATAAATCTAAAACAAATAATATAAAATACAATGATATAAAATAAAATAACAAAATAAAAATAATTTAACACAAAATGTTCTTTTTAGATTGTGCACATACTCGTATTGTCTATTTAATTTATGTTCCACGAATTCACCGTTTTTTTAATTTAGCACGTAATAACATATAATGTTTTTTTCGATGTTGCACATGTTGACACGGACGATTCGGACTTTTATGTTTATTTAATTTATGTTACACGTATCCACCGTTTTTTAAATTAGCTGTAATTAGGCACTTAACCAGCAAGAACTTAAAAATAATATTGAAGAAATTATTCAAATTGTCTTTGGAATAAATGAAAAATTTATTTTTACACCTGTCAAAATTCTTTTACTAAAGAACTAAAGGTTTAAAAACAAAAAAATGGAAGGATCACTAAGATCGTTAATATTAATGATGTATTGATGTCCATGCATGACACATTACGTAATAATTGATGAGACAAGAGAAGTATGGCAGAAAAGAAGTACGTGGTGGTCTCTCTGTCTGCCCCATCAGAGAAATGCCATGACGGTTAATTATATCTAAAATCGTTATAAGTAATAAAACACTGTTTTAAGTAATTAATCACTGTTTTCATTTATTAAACCGCCGTTTTTATTAATTAAAACGTTGTTATTATGGGGTGCTTAAAATATCAACAGGTATCGAGGCTAGTATCATAAAAGGTATCTTTTATATTTTTCACTACAAATGTATTGAATTGAACTTAACCTTGAAGTGTCGCCGAACAGGTGTATAGGATAATTAACTGTTTAGATACGTATGTCCGTTTGGGATACATTTAGTTAGAGAATATAAATCAATCCATGGAACTGACAAAAAAACAATAGTTTATCAAGGGGGGTACATTTAAAATGTTAAGATAGCAATCAAATATGATATTCTTTTCGAATGTTTCATTTATTATTTATTTATTTATTTATTTACTTGAATAGTACATATGTACACAACACATTTTATTTATTTAATTAGGATGAAAGTAGAAATGAGATCTCTAAGTAGAATGTGTGGCAAATCTGTATATGATAGAGTGACAAATGCAAGTATAGGAAGTGAATGTGGTGCGAATGAAAGTGTTATGAACAAAATAAGGAAAGGGTCATTAATTAAGATGGTTTGGACACACGGACAGAATGAGTGAAGACAGAATGGTAAAGAAGGTATATGTAAACGGCGTGAACGGAGCTAGAAATAGAGGAAGGCCGAGGAAAACGTGGCACGATCAAAGCAATCAAATATTGAATGTCGGTCACGTGAGGAGTCGGAAAAATCGACGTGCGTGCATGACAAGATAAATGAATGTAGAGGAAGCGATTGAAGTATGTCAGGACAGAACAGTGTGGCGTTCCATTATTTCTGCCTACCCCTCCGGGGAGACGGCGTGATGGTAAGTTAGTTAGTTAGTTAGTTATTATTATTATTTTTTTATGTATACAACAGGTCGTTTGAACCCTATTACTGTATACAATTTACTTTTAGCTATTATATTGATTCTCGTGACATGTGATAGGTAGCCAATCTACCGCCATTTTATTGTCACGTGAATTCTACACCAGACCAAAGACAGTGTGACAATCACACTGCCATCGCCTGGAATCAAACCCGAGACCTTCGGTATAGAAGTCAGAGCTTTTACCACTCTGCCACGAAGGTCGTCGTCGACGAAGGTCGTCGAATTCTGATAATAATAATAATAAATTGTATACAATTTGTTATTTTTAGCTATTATATTGAACATCTTGAATGTATACAAATACTTGTAGACAAATACTGGATTTTACCCATTGCGGGTTAATCATTATTAAGGATTAATTCTATCTCAATAGAGACGAAGATGTAAATTGTTTTGTTTGTTAACAGAATATGGTAGTCGAGGCGTTTAAAGGACTTATGACCTGTCATTGGTTGGGTTAAGCGATTGCTTTATGTTAACAACATTCCCCATTCCGCGCTTCTTACGACCACCAAGTCTGACAAATTTTTGAAGATGTATATGTGCTACTATGTTAAGAACATTTCACATTTTTTAGGTCAATCTACACTAGCGCCATCTATTAAGATTATATGTAAGCATTTAACGGAAAAGCTTTATTAATGCAATGTGAAAGGCTCACGCAAAAATTGTGTACAATTTGTTTTTTTTATTGTCACGTAAATTCTACACCAGTTTGAGGTATACACCAGTGGAGAGGGATATTGAAAGAAGGGTTGGGGCAGGCAACAGAGTGAATGGTGCACTTAAAGTTGTCATCGCAAACAAAAACCTATCCAAAAAAGCTAGAATAGCAGTGCACAATGGTGTTCTTCTAACGACCCTTATGTATGAAAGCGAAGCATGGAACTGCTAAAAGAAGGATGAAAGTAGAATAAATGCAGTAGAAATGAGATCTCTTAGACGAATGTGTGGATACTCTGCGTATGATAGAGTGTTGTATGAAAATATAATAAGTGAATGCGGTGTGAATGATGGTGTTATGAACAAAATAATGAAAGGATCATTAAGATGGTTTAGACGAGGAAGACCGAGGAAAACGTGGCACGATCAAATAAATCAAATGTTGAATGTCGGCCATGTGAGGAGTCAGAGAAATCGACGCGCGTGCATGACACGATGTATGAATGTTGAGGAATCAAGAGAAATATGTCAGGAAAGAAAAGTGTGGCAGTCCATTCTTTCTGCCTACCCCTTCGGGGAGACGGCGTGATGGTTAGTTAACTAAATAAAGATATTTTAAAAATAATAATTAAATAAAACGATGTTTTTTAACTACTTCCACTTTTGTCTTTATTTCGATAGTGACCGGTTTCGCCAGGCTCGCTGGCATCGACAGACTGGTCTGTCAGGCATCGAAAGACTGACAGACCAGTCTGTCGATACAAGTGAGCCTGGCGAAACTGGTCGCTGTCGAAATAAAGACAAAAGCGGAAGTAGTTAAAAAAACATCGTTTTATTTCATTATTTTTTAAAATATCTATATTTAGTTAACTAACCATCACGCCATCTCACCGAAGGAGTAAGCAGAAAGAATGGACTACCACACTTTTCTTTCCTGGCATATTTCTCTCGGTTCCTCAACATTCATACATCGTATCATGCACGCGCGTCGATTTCTCTGACTCCTCACGTGGCCGACATTCAACATTTGATTTATTTGATCGTGCCACGTTTTCCTTAAGAGATTTCGGTAAAATCATTTGATTAGATATTTTTTCTTAATAATATTTTAATTTGTTTTCATTATATAATAGTTAGTTTGATTTTTCGGCCACAGAGTTATAAAAAAATCATTGCCAATTTAACCAATCTATATTTTCGTATGTTTTCACCGTGGCGAACAGCTGAGCACACAGAGCGGTAATGTATGCACGAGGCATTAACTTCAAATGAAAATGACGTTATTACAACGTGACTCTTTTCATCGTACTAAAATGATTTATTTGTTGCTATTTGTACGTTCTGGAGTTATATAGAAAAAACAATTCTTCGAACCGAAGACATTGCACCATTGTTCTCTTGTTACGACCCCGTGCATTGCAAACTGCAGTTTTTAGAGTTCCCAATATGCTCAGAGTCCTATACAACTCATTGGTTCAGAGCAGACTCAAAAGTGGTTCTGTGATATAAAGTCCTCACGAGGCGAGATATTCCATTATGCTGGAGAGAGTTCAGAAAATTATTCTGAGGTATATCTTTATGTCTTGAAAATGACTTTTTTAATTTAACAATTTATAAAAATAAATCATTTTTAACTGTTAAAATTTATAACACTGTTGTATCATAATTTTTATTATTCACTTTTTATAACTGTCGCGGGGGTTGTTTCGCCAACCGATATCGGCATCATCGGGTGTTAGAAACTTCTTTCCGATGATGAGTGATGTCAACATCAGTTGGCGAAACAGCTGTCGCGACATTCTCAAGAAGTGCATACTAAAAAGCGTTTATATTATTATCATTATTATTATTATTTTGTTGAATCGCTCTTTACATCATGACAGCATGAGCCAAATCGATGTAAAGGGTATTATAGCTATCATAGTGATTCTCGTAACATGTGAATTCTACACCAGACCAAAGACAGTGTGACAATCACACTGCTCTCGCCGGGAATCGAACCCGGAACCTTCAGGGTGGCAGTCAATGCACTACTCGGCCACGAAGGTCATATTATACAACAACAAAAACAACAAACCATCACGCCGTTTCCCCGCAGGGTTAGGCAGAGAGAATGGACCGCCACACTACTCTATCCTGGCAAACCTCTCTAGCTTCCTCCACATTCATACAACGAGTCATACATGCACGTCGATTCCTCCGACTTCTAACATGACCAACCTTTAAAATTTGATTAATTTGGTCATGCCATGTTTTCAGTGTCATATTATAAGTGTTAATTTAACAGTTAATAATTTTGAAGTCTCATAGTTTTTCAGCCAAACAAGTCATTTGTAATACCTGATGATGTCAACATCAGTTGCGAAACAGCTGTCGCGATATTCTCAAGATATGTATGATTAAAAAATATTATATTATTCTTATTTACTTAGACAGCCGTTGTCGTCCACTGCTGGACATAGGCCTCCCCCATACTTCTCCACGTATCCCTGTCTTGTGCCTTTCGCATCCAATCGCCAGCAATTCTTCGAATAATATCGGACGATCGTGTGGGGGGGTATCCATCTGCTTCTTTTATCTTCGTGGGGTCTCCACTCCACCACGCTTCTGGTCCATCTATCGTCTACCAATCAAACCAAATCAGTTTATTTTCTCAAAAGATATTACAAACATTTTTTTTATAGTTTAAGGCATCTATTGAGAACAGGTAAAACATAATAAATATATAATACCAGGAACGCATGAGAGATGGTTTGAAATTAGGAATACAAGGTACTCTCTTCCGTCGTAGTAAGAGTATTTGTCTTCTGAACGTACTTTCAATCTGGCAACATGTCCCGCAAATGACCATTTAAGCTTAGCTGCCCTTTAAATTAAACGTAAATTAAACAGTATGATAAGTAACTAAGTAACTAACGAACCATCAAGCCGTCTCTCCGAAGGGGTAGGCAGAAAGAATGGACTGCCACACTTTTCTTTCCTGACATATTTCTCTCGATTCCTCAACATTCATACATCGGGTCATACACGCGCGTCGATTTCTCTGACTCCTAACATGACGGACATTCAATATTTGATTTATTTGATCGTGCCACGTTTTCCTCGGCCTTTCTCTATTTTTGGTTCCATTTACATTGTTAGCATGTAATTTTTTTACCATTCTTTCTTCATTCATTCTTTCCATATGTCCAAACCAACTTAATGATCCTTTCATTATTTTGTTCAAGACACCATTATTCGCACCGTATTCACTTCTTATATTTTCATTCGACACTCTATCGTACACAGAGTATCCACACATCCGTCTAAGAGATCCTGACACTTACGCCTTAAGTTTATCTAAAAACACGATTAAACGAATGTTTTATGTCATGCGTTTTGGATACGTTGACCTGTTTTATTGGCAGCAATGCTTTCAGCTAAAACAAGTACGGCAATAAAACTTTGCTCTAGAAAAATAATAATCGCAATCTCTGAATTAAAAAGGAAATTCCGTGGTGTCTGCTGTTTGATGATTAAAAGATTTTCCAGACACAACATCAAACATGAGTAATGGGCTTTAGAGACGTCCAAGTAAAGTCGTAACAGATTATTCTAATCTTCTTCTTCTGGTTTTATAGCGGAGCTTTTCGCGTTAAATCTATGGCCAACTAAAAATAATCCTTGGAGTTTAGGAAATTTCATGTTTTACTAGTGAAATTTTCCGGCAATCCAATGGTTCATACGCGATAGTTATAATTGGAACATTTGGGCAATCGAATGGTAATTGAAATCGTATTTGAGCAATCGCAAGGTTACAATTGGAATATTTGAGCAATCGAATGGTGATTTGTTAATGTTTCAGCAATCGAATGGTTGATTGACGATGGTTATAATTGGAATATTTGATCAATCTAATGGTAATTACTGGAATATTTCAGCAATCGAACGGTTATAAATGGAATATTTGTGAAATTGCAATGTTAAAATTGGAGTATTTGAGCAATCGAATGGTTACTAATGGAATATTTGAGCAATCGAATGGTTATTAATGGAATATTTGAGAAACCGAATTGTTGAAATTGTAATATTTGAGCAATTGAATGGTAATTACTGGATTGGTTATTAATGGAATATTTGAGAAATCGAAATGTTCAAATTGGAATATTTGAGCAATTGAATGGTAATAAGTGGAATGTTTCAGCAAACGAATGGTTCATTGGTGATGGTTATAATTGGAATATTAGAGCCTTCGAATGGTGATTAAGTATAATGTTTCAACAATAAATGGTTCTTTAGAGATGGTTATTGTTTTCATATATAAAGAATTTAAAGGATTAAATTGTAATATTTGAGCAATTGAATGAAGGTTATATTTGGAATATTTTGACCGTCGATGATTTATTAGCAAAAAAAAAGCAATCTAATGGTTTTTCAGTAGAACATTTTGAAAATTTGATATATGAAAGTTTTAATAACGGAATATTTATGGAATCGAAAATTCTGTAAGTAAAAATGGTTGCCATGATTTGAGGTTTTGTTTGTAAATTTTATCATTATTTCTGTCACCTGAAGCAAAATTATTTAGTTTCTGCAAGATATGTTTTATTCTGGATAAATTGTAAAATATTAATTTAATGATTAATAAACGGAATATTTGAATACTCACATATTTAATAAGCGGTTTATAGATCAATATGACGGTTTATGGGTGGAGTATTTGAGCAATTCATTGATTTATTAGTAGAATATATGATCAATTTAATAGTTATTAGGGTAGTATTTGAAGAGTCAAACGATCAATTAGTGCAATATAATAGTTTATAAATAAAACAGGTTTTAAACAAGAATTTTTTATAAGGATTAATTGTATCTCAATAGAGACGTATATGTAAATTGTTTTCTGGGAACGGAATTTGATGGCCGAGGCGCTTACAGGACTGTCCTGTCATTGGTTGGTTGAGCGATCTCTTTATGTGTAACAACATTCCCCATTCCGCCCTTCTTACGACCACCACGTCTGCCAAATTTTTGGAACTTGTATTATATGCTACAATTCTTAAATAATCGTCTCTATTGGGATACAATTAATCCAAATAAAATGATTAACCCGCAATGGGTAAAATTCCAGTCTACAAGTATTTGTATACATTAAAAAAAAAAAAAAAATATTTCACATATATACATATTTTCTTCTGTATTCGCTTTAACTTTATTTTATGGATTCATATTTGAATAATTTTTTAAAAACATTATATGCTCGAAGCAAGAGCAGACGCTGTCAAAACAAAACATCTCTTAAAAATAGCAGAAATGAGAACATTGTGACATATCGCGTGGAGAACCCTTAGAGATAGAAGAAAAAGAAGACATAGTGAGATGGATAAGACAGAGAAGACGATTCTGGAGGGACCACATCGAGGATGGAAGATAGTGATGCACGAGGCTCCAGAGGGCCGTCGACCACCAGGATGACCATCAAAGAGATGGAGAGAAGGCTGGTCGTCTTCATCACAGGAACAAAGTTGATATCCTGCAAAAACAGATCATAAGATCTACAATAAGAAGAGGAAGATTATATTTTAAACACTTTTTTCTACTCTTCAAAAACATGTTTTGGATAGTGCACACCCTTCTTCAGTGTGAAATTTACACACTCTTAAAATAAACACGACATTATGGCTTCTTGAAATTTTAGAAAATTAAACAAAAAAAACTAACTAACTTACCATCACGCCGTCTCCCCGGAGGGGTAGGCAGAAAGAATGGAACGCCACACTGTTCTGTCCTGACATACGTCTCTCGCTTCCTCTACATTCATGCGTCTTGTCATGCACGCACGTCGATTTCTCCGACTCCTTACGTGGCCGACATTCAATATTTGATTGATTGAAAATAACGACAACGATTAAAATGCCATAAACGATTAAACTTCAAGTCCAATTTATGATATGTTCCAATAGCCGCAATCCTGATAAATTTACTATGACACCTATGTACCTTCAGATTTAACTCAACCCCTTTCATTTAGTATATAATAAACGTTGCACGCAAATAACGCAAGAAGAAGTAATTATAAAAATAGGTGTTTCAAAAATACTTCATAATATTTTAAACTTTCGTATGAAGCACTTAATTTGTGGTGTGACATTATTAAATATAATAATAATACACTTTTAGTATATAACGGAGTTCTAGTGCCACCCCTTATGTATGGAAGTACTGCTTGGAGCTGACAAAAAGAGTATGAAATCAGGATAAACGCTGTAGAAATGAGATCACTAAGAAGAATGTGCAGGAAAACGTTTGTATGATAAAATACCGAACGATGAAATAAGAATGAAATGTAAGGCAAATGACTGCATCATGGATAAAATTAAAAAAGATCCCTGAGATGGTTTGGACATATGGAACGAATGGATGAGAGTAGAATGGTTAAAAAGTTGTATACAAGCAACGTGAGTGGAAAAAGAAGCCGAGGACGACCGAGGAAAACATGACATGACCAAATTAACCAATTACTAAAAGGCGGCCACATTTGAAGTCGGAATAATCGACGTGCGTGCATGGTACGATGTAGAATGTAGAAGAATCCCGAGATGTATGCCAGGACAGAGCATTGTGGCGATCCATCCTCTCCGCCTACCCCTCCGGGGGAAATGGCGTGATGGCTAGTTAGTTAGTTTAGTAATTTGTATTAACACAACTTTATTTAATAAAATGGTGATAATACATTAATAAAGCGGTGTTAATACAAATTACTAAAAGTGTATTATTATTTAATTTAGTCATATTTTTATTTAGACAATTTAAAATCGAAATAATAATAATAATAATCGAATTATGTACACGGCGATACTGGCATCAACACGTAGAAAGGATGAGCTCAAATAGGATACCACACATAGCTCTCCACGGAACGCCAAACGGACAACGCCGACCAGTACGACCCCCAAAACGGTGGAGAGAAAGCTAGAGTTCAGCGTCTCAAGAGGACCCGCCTGAAATAGCAGACTCCTGAGTCTACAAAAAGTGAAGAAGAAGAGAAGAAGAAGAATCATGTATGATTCAGATATTCTCAACACTAACTAAAATATTGAACTAAGTCACTCTAGACAATGTGACGTAGGTAGGACGCTGTGCCAACACGCTTTATTGGAGGAAACTTATGTTTTTGTTTGTTTGATTTATAAATCCAAGAAAGACATGATCTCTCATAATCTAGCAGCGAGATTAAAACATGTAATTCTCATTTTATTGTAAGGATTTACCAACTCGATCCCAATGGAGCTTCATGTAATTTTTTAAACATATAATCGTGAGATAAAGTCACGTGGTGTTCATTCAAGATTTGAAGATGTATAGCGGTAATGTCTAGCGGTAGATGTCTAGATGTAAAACTCCATATTAAATAATAATTAAATAAAACGATATTTTTTAACTACTTCCACTTTTGTCTTTATTTCGACAGCGACCGGTTTCGTCAGGCTCGCTGGCATCGACAGACTGGTGACACTATTGTTAACTTAGTCCTTTATATACATACAGACCAGGGGTGGTAAACATGATTCTATACAAAAATAATCTTCAAATATTTATATAAAATTGTCTAAAACTGCTAAGGTCTGGAATCTTCAGCTATATGGATGGGGAAAACCAAATAAGGCGATGCCAACCTTACAGACCAAGAAATATAACATATAATATTTAACTAACTAACTTACCATCACGCCGTCTCCCCGGAGGGGTAGGCAGAAAGAATGGAACGCCACACTGTTCTGTCCTGACATACGCCTCTCGCTTCCTCTACATTCATACATCTTGTCATGCACGCACGTCGATTTTTCCGACTCCTCACGTGACCGACATTCAATATTTGATTGATTTGATCGTGCCACGTTTTCCTCGGCCTTCCTCTATTTCTAGCTCCGTTCACGCCGTTTACATATACCTTCTTTACCATTCTGTCTTCACTCATTCTTTCCATGTGTCCAAACCATCTTAATGACCCTTTCCTTATTTTGTTCATAACACTTTCATTCGCACCACATCCACTTCTTATACTTGCATTTGTCACTCTATCATAAACGGATTTGCCACACATTCGTCTTAGAGATCTCATTTCTACTGCATTTATTCTACTTTCATCCTTCTTTTGCCAGTTCCATGCTTCACTTCCATACATAAGGGTCGGCACAAGAACACCATTGTGCACTGCCATCTTAGCTTTTTTGGATAGGCTTTTGTTTGCGATGACAACTTTAAGTGCACCATTTATTCTGTTGCCTGCCCCAACCCTTCTTTCAATATCCTTCTCCACCCTCCCATCCTTTGTAAACATACTTCCTAAATAAACAAATTCATCCACTTGTTCCAGATTTTCACCGTTTACACTAATGTTGCACACTGTCATGCTTCCTTCTTTTTCGAAAATCATTACCTTAGACTTATTCACATTCATCATCAAATCGTATCGCTTGCATACCTCATACATCCTAGACACCAGGGCTTGCAGTTCGTGCTCGTTGTCTGCAAGTAGCACAGCGTCGTCCGCATACAACAAACAGCTTACTGAAACATCTTCCATTTTTGCACCTGCTTCCAACCCTTTCAGCTCTTTCATACACTTGTCCATATATAGATTAAACAACCATGGAGACATTACACACCCCTGTTTGACACCTTTATTGATATCAAACCAGGCTGTAAGATCCCCATTTACTCTGACACTAGCAGTGCTTTCTGTGTACAGCGATGTAATTGCCGTGATCAGTTTTGTGTTTATTCCATATTCCGACAATATTTCCCACAGTTTACCTCTATCTACGCGATCATATGCTTTTTGCAAATCGACAAACGCACAGAAGAGTTTACGGTTTTTGGCCATAAACTTCTCTGTCACTGTACGAAGTGCAAAAATTTGATCCATGCATCCTCTGCCATTCATAAAAGCGCCTTGCACATCCCAAATTCTATCACTCGTCGTCTTTCTTACTCTTTCTATTAAAATTCTGCCATAGATTTTACCAACAACACTCAAAATACTAATAGCTCTGTAGTTTCCACATTCCATATGGGATCCTTTTCCTTTGTACAGAGGCAAGATAACTGCTCTCCTCCAGTCGAGTGGGGTATATCCCTCCTCCAAGCATTGGTTGAACAGTTTACATATCCATGCGGAAACTACTTCGCCACCGTTTTTGATAAATTCTATAGCGATGCAGTCATACCCTACAGTTTTTCCACTTTTCATTGCTTTCACAGATCTTTCAATCTCATTCATACTTATTTTTTCTGTATTGTCATTTATACCAATCGCGTTTACACCAGTTCTAATGCTTTCATCAACACTTGTATCACCACCATACATTTCTTTAAAATACTCCATCCATCTCTCTTGTACGATCTTACTTTCCGTTAACATTCTTCCCTCACTATCTAAAATTGCTTTCACACATCCGCTTTCAGGAGGATTTCGGGCTTTCTTCACTTCCTTCCAAAACATTTTAATATTGTCCCCGAAGTTTTTTGTCATTTTGAGCCCTTCTTCCTCCCTCAGCTTTTCTTTTTGCGCTTTCACTACCGACTTCACTTTCTTCTTGCACACCTTATACAAATCTTTTGCACTTTCATACTTACCTCTGTCATTCTTATTTATCGAAAGCATATTCAACCAAGCATCCTTCTTCTCTTTAACTGCACTCTTTACGTCATCATTCCACCACGCATCCCTATTTATAATATTTAAATTCAGTAATAATAAAAACAAATTTACATTTTTTCAAACGTTATGTATGAATATGTAAGCGATAATGACATTTAAAATCATTTGTATTGAATATGAATACTTGTAATTCCAATATTTAAATTCAGTAAATTTTACATAAATATTTGAAGATTATTTTTGTATAGAAGCATGTTTACCACCCCTGATCTGTATGTATATAAAGGAGTCGGTAAATAACAGTGTCAACAGTCTGTCGATGCCAGCGACCCTGGCGAAACCGGTCGCTGTCGAAATAAAGATAAAAGCGGAAGTAGTTAAAAAAAAATCGTTTTATTTAATTATTATTTAAAATGAACTTCCATCAAGAGATTTCAGTAAAATCATTTGATTATCCATATTAAATTATTAATTTGAATGAAAACGTTTGAACATGTAAATTTGATAAAGCCTTCTTCTTATTATTATTCTTCTTCAGCCTATTCCCATCCACTCTTGGACGAAACTTCCTCCATTTGCTTCCAAGTCACTCTGTCCTGTGCAGACTGCATCCAGGTTATTCCGACATGTGTGTTCAGATCATCCTTCCGCCGTAGTTGCGGTCACCCGGTACTTCTGTTTGCCGTCCACGGTCTCCAAGTCAGCAGTCTTCTTGTCCATTTTCCGTCCGAGCTTCTGGCTACGTGACCTGCCCATTGCCATTTTAGAGTCGCTACCCGGTGGATGATATCAGTGACCTTTGTTTTTTTTCTCACCGTATCGTTTCTGACTCGGTCTCTTAGGCTTATTCCTAACATGGCTCTATCCATGGCTCTTTGGGTCACTCGTAGTTTATCGGTACCAAAGGCAAAACATGTCATTGCATCTAAAATATAATAAAACTCCTAGAAGATGTTTTCATCAATATTAATTAGAGAATTACCCTAAAGTTATATTATTATTTTGTTGAATTGCTCTCGACATGTCTTGACAGCGCGAGCCAAATCGATGTAAAGGGTATAGCTATCATATTGATTCTCAAGAGAAGAAGAGAATTCAATCAGTTGATTTTCCACCGTCTCCCGATGGTCTCTCCTTTCTTCTCTTCTTGTCAGTGGCGTCGTCGTATTCCCCTATAGCAACATTACAAATGGACAACAACAACAAACCATCACGCCGTTTCCCCGCAGGGGAAGGCAGAGAGAATGGACCGCCACACTACTCTATCCTGGCACACCTCTCTAGCTTCCTCCACATTCATACAGCGAGTCATACACGCACGTCGATTCTTCCGGCTTCTGACATGACCAACCTTTAATATTTGATTAATTTATCATGCCATGTTTTCCTCGGTCTACCTCGACTCCTTTTACCATTTACATCGTTGACGTATACTTGTTTAACCATTCTTTCTTCACCCATGCGCTCCATATGTCCGAACCAACGCAGCGAACCTTTCATAATTTTGTTCATAATACCTTCTTTCGCTCTACATTCCTTCCTAATATCAGCATTTGAGATTCTGTCGTACATCGTTCTACCACACATACGTCTTAGGGACCTCATCTCTACCGCATTTATTCTGCTCTCATCTTTCTTCTGCCAGTTCCATGCTTCGCTTCAATACATAAGGGTTGGGACCAGAACTCCATTGTAAACGGCCGTTTTCGCTTTCATTGATAAATTTTTGTTTCCAATAACTACTTTTAAAGCTCCATTCACTTTGTTTTATCCATCAATTGCCCCTATTTTAACCTCCATCAATTTAATCTCCATCAATTGCCCCTATTTTAACTTACAAGACGCGAAATGAAGAAGATATCCGTTTGTTTTGTTTATCATTTGCGTTCTGGTCTTTTTATTTAGAAGACATATTTCCGTGCTTAAAAAAATCCCTTAGAAACACACTTTTTACGTCAAAATAGCGAGACTTTGGCAATGACCGTGAATTTTCTGGAGGAATTAAATGCAAAAAGGCAAGAGATAAGCGTACTATTGCGAGTAGTTTTACAGTTATGCAGGAAGTGATATTTGGCATTGATTTTTGACATTGATGAAAGAGCGACACGTTAGTTGCACAAAAAACAGATTTTTTTCATTATTATTACATGTAAAATGTGATACTTAAAAACACTAAACAACACAATAAACATAGCCTAACCTTAACTAATCTATTTCTTATGCAATTTGGACTCATTCATATTTTACATTTGATAATATTTTGAAGTTTTTGCTTGAGCTGGATTGTTTTGAATATAAATTAAATAACGGTGAATACGTGGAATATAAATTAAATAAATACAAAAGTCCGGATCGTCCAGCTGACAACATGTGCACCATCTTAAAGAACATTCATCAATCATTTCTCGGCGCTACATCCCGGTGTGGGACTTGGCCTCCTCCACAACGGTCCTCCACTGACTTCTGTCTCTGGCCATCTCTCTCCTTTCCCCAGCTTCTTCCATTTTCTCCCAATCTTCTTCCACGCAATCCGCCCATCGTCTGCCTCTTGGTCTCTTTTCGCGAGGCACCCATCTGGATATAGTTTGTGGTGTTCTACCCTCTGGCATTCTCTCCACATGGCCAGCCCACCGTAGGCGTTGAGACTTACAGAATCTCACTACTGTTTCCTGGTCAATCAGTTCTTCAAATTCAAGGTTTCTTTTAATTCTGTAAGACCCATCCTCCAGCGTGGGTCCAAAATTTTTTCTCAATATTAAAATAAATTAAATGAAATGAAAAATGAATCTGCTGAACGCGGTCTCCTCGGAGATCGACGTCTTTTATATTAGTGAAGGTACGTTCAGAAGGCAAATACTCTTGATTCTGGAGAGTATCCTGTCTTCCTAATGTTGAACCATCTCTCATGCGCTTCTGGTAGTATACTATACACAATATATTATTTTACCTATTCTCAATAGATGCCTTAAAATTTAATTTGGTAATGTCTATTGATGAAATAAACTGATTTGATTTGATAAATGTATATTATGTTAACGATGCAAAAGAAACTAGAAATAGAGGAAAACGCGGCACGATCAAAGAAATCAAATATTGAAAGCCGGCCACGGGAGAAGTCGGAGAAATCGATGTGCGTGCATGACACGATGTATGAATGTTGAGGAAGCGCGAGAAGTATATCAGGAAATAAAAGTGTGGCGATCCATTCTTTCTACCTATAAGTAAGTTATTGTTTAACTATCTTATATTTCCAGATTTTCATTCAATGTCTTAATGATTTGATTCTAATTCATTGAACCGGAAACTGTGTATTAGTCACGATACGATAGGAGATAGAGGCTGAATCATTGTGTTTTAAAATAATGCGTAATCGTTTTAATTAATAACACATCCATGACAAACAAATTTCATTAAAATCTCATTAATTGTGTATATGACAAATACTTAAAACATATCACCTGTTGGACAGATTCCAAGATAGCGTGAACTCGAGAGAAGGACTGATAATCATCTACACGTACAATATAATGGGCTTGTATATCTATAATAATTAAAAATACATAATTAAAACAAGATTATTTATCATTAATAATTAATTGTATTGCAATAGAGACGAATATGTAAATTATTTGGAAACTGAATATGGTGGTCGAGGCGTTTACGGGACTTATGACCTTTCATTGGTTTGGTTAAGCGATCGCTTTATGTAATACAACATTCTCCATTCCGCCCTTCTACGAATACCACATCTGACAATTATTTTAAAACTAACTAACTAACTAACCATCACGCCGTCTCCCCGAAGGGGTAGGCAGAAAGAATGGACTGCCACACCTTTCTTTCCTGACATATTTCTCTCGCTTCCTCAACATTCATACATCGTGTCATGCACGCGCGTCGATTTCTCTGACTCCTCACATGGCCGACATTCAATATTTGATTTATTTGATCGTGCCACGTTTTCCTCGGTCTTCCTTTATTTCTAGTTCCATTTACATCGTTAACATATAATTTTTTTAACATTCTTTCTTTATTCATTCTTTCCATATGTCCGAACCATCTTAATGATCCTTTCATTATTTTGTTCATAACACCATCATTCGCATCGCATTCACTTCTTATATTTTCATTCGACACTCTATCATACACAGAGTATCACACAAGAGATCTCATTTTTACTGCATTTATTCTACTTTCATCCTTCTTTTGCCAAGTTCCATGCTTCGCTTCCATACATTGTTGAGGAACATTTCACATATTTTAGTTCAATCTATACTAGCGCCATCTATGAGACTATAGGTAAGCATTACGCAGAAAAAACTTTATTAATGAAATGTGAAAGGCTATCAACCCGATTATCACATATTACTAGGTAACGCCTGAAGACTTTGTTTACAAGTAATCGTATACATTCAAGATTATTTATGTTGAGTAAATAAAATATGTTGGAAGCAAAAGGCACAAAATAGGGATACATGGAGAAGTATGGGGAAGGACTATGTCCAGCAGTGGACGACAACGGCCAAATAATTATATATGGTAAAAACAACTTCAACGAACTTCAATCTGCGTTCAATGCAGCAGCAAGACTCATTAAAGGCATTCCAAAAAAGTCCCATATAACACAACATCTCAAAGAACTTCACTGGCTTAAACCTTCAAAGCGCTACACGGAATGGCTCCAAATTATATATCCGAACTCTGTATTACGGACAGCCTAAATACAAGGAAATCCACACTTTGCTCGCGCGAACTCCTCAGCAATAGGAAGATTAGTTGAGCCAAAACGTTGCCCTAGTACAAATTTTGAGAGCGTTTGCGGTAGCCGGTCCATCAGCTTGGAACAATCTCCCTTCACACCTCAGATGCATAAATGACCCACAGACTTCAGATCTAAGCTGAAAACCCACCTTTTTCATATTTCATACCCAATTTAAAACCTGCATATTTTGTTCTATTATACTCGTACTTTCTAATGGATCGCGAATATCAATCAGATGCAGCGTTCACATTTAGATTTAAAACACGTCTTAATGCGCCCTTGAGGTGATCACAAAAACAGCGTTTTAAAAGTTAGCATATTATTATTATTATTATTATTATTATTATGGTACTAGCTAATGCCCAGCATGCGTCGCAATGCCTCTTTCAATCATTAATGTGATTTACACATTTGCATATACAAAATCAATAAATGTCAATGATTAATATGAATGAAAACAAGTCAGTTTTCTAGAAGTTTATTTTATGGGAATGACGTGTTTCGCCCTGCTAAGACATTTGATAATTTGGAGTTTTTTAGGTAACAAAGTGAATGGAGCTTTAATAGTAGTTATTGGTAACAAGAATTTATCAATGAAAGCGAAAATGGCCGTTCTCAAAGGAGTCTGGTCCCAACCCTTATGTATGGAAGCGAAGCATGGAACTGGCCGAAGAAAGATGAGAGCAGAATAAATGCGATAGAGATGAGGTCCCTAAGACGTATGTGTGGTAGAACGATGTACGACAGAATCTCAAATGCTGATATTAGGAAGGAATGTAGAGCGAAAGAAGGTATTATGAACAAAATTATGAAAGGTTCGCTGCGTTGGTTCGGACATATGGAGCGCATGGGTGAAGAAAGAATGGTTAAAAAAGTATACGTTAACTATGTAAATGGAATAAGGAGTCGAGGTAGACCGAGGAAAACATGGCATGATAAATTAATCAAATATTAAAGGTTGGTCATGTCAGAAGCCGGAAGAATCGACGTGCGTGCATGACTCGATGTATGAATGTGGAGGAAGCTAGAGAGGTGTGCCAGGATAGAGTAGTGTGGCGGTCCATTCTCTCTGCCTACCCCTGCGGGGAAACGGCGTGATGGTTTGTTGTTGTTGAGTTTTATATCATTGTTCAAGAAATAATAAATAAATGTCAATGAATTTATTGTTTGTTTCGTAAATCACATTTGAAAAAAATGATTCGATTGCTTTGGGGTAAACAATATTTTGAGTATTTCCGTCTTCTGTATTTTTTTCGGCTGTCCTCGTAAACATACATATAGTTGATCATGTTAAAAAATAGGAATTTGTCAGATTCAATCAACACACTTGAAGGGATTGACCTTATACATGAACCTTGTGGATGGTCATTGCAAATGCAAGGCAAATGGGAAGCTGCAATTATTTGAAATGAAACGGCATGTCGGTGGGAATACGTGGAATCAATCAAAGGGAAAAATCAAATGCGATTAAGAATCGTAAATTTTATGACGTTTGGCGTCACTTTTTTTACAGCGAGCCTAGTTCCATTGCGCAATCGCGGTGGATTAATGTTGCGTAGAAGACACTTATTGGTGCTCCGTTTTTGAGTGATTTATGCGGTGGCATATCAGGAGGATCCAAAGATTTTAAAAACTCAATAATTAAAAAATCACATCCGCATTTCTGACGCTGTCAATCGATTTGTATGTGACAGATTCACCTGCAATTTATTCGTGGATTGCGTAGTATATTGCATTGACGTTGTGGGTTTTTGCTGCCAAAATAGCACTTTGCCGTTAGTACTTTTCGTAATTGGTGATAATTTGAGTTTATCAGGTGGTGTTGCATAAGTTTTCTCTGACATTGACTACAGTGGTGACATTGACTACTATAATCGGCTTGACTACAGTGGATCAGTATTGCATTTGAACGGCCGTAACGTTGAAAGGGTGGAAAAATTTAAATACCTCGGCAGCATACTAACGCGATCTCTTGACCCAGATGTAGAGATAAAATGCAGAACTGAGGCAGCAAGAGCTACGTTTAATAAAATGAAATCACTCTTCTGCAATGATAACGTAAACTTGAAACTCCGCCAGAGAATGATCAAATGTGTGGTCTGTTTTATTGTACAGATGTGAAACGTGGACCTTGAAAGTTAACTCAATGAACAGACTGGAAGCATTTGAAATGTGGCTCCACCGCCGAATGCTCAGAGTTCCCTGGACAGACATGGTTACCAATACCGAAGTCCTGAGGCGAGCTGGAGTTGACAGGGAACTGTTATCAACTATCAAGGTTCAAAAGATCTCACATGCGGGTTATATACTGCTGGCAGACCACAAACAAGATGGTCTGATGATATCAAGAGAGTGGCAGAAGGTCACTGGCATAGAATTACGAGGGATAGAGAGTTGTGGAAGACGGGAAGGGAAGCCTATGTCCAACATAGGACAACTAAAGGGATGATAAAAGTCGTTTCTTCAGTATAGAATATAATTTTAATTGTAGTACATATTTCTTTGTTATGTGATTCGTATTCGTGAGAATTTTTAAACTGTCTTTATCTAAAATACATTAGTCAAACAGGTTTACGTATTGTCCTTTGACATTGTTTGCATTCCATTTAACTTATCATTGCATGACAATGACAATTAATATGGAATACAAGTTTACAAAGTTATTTACAGTATGGCAAAGAAAATCTCGACTTCCTTATTCATGACTAAAGTCATACACATCATCATCACCTTTAGTCGTCCAGTGTTGAACATACAGGAACACGCAGAATTCAGACTGCCCGCTGCTCCAGCAAACGTTGCATCTTGATTTCCGACGTGACGACAAAACACACTTTGCGCGGATCACTGTGCTAGCTCTACCGTTGCTCGGAGAGGATTGAGCAGCGGCGCGTTTGGTAGCTGCGACTCCTCCCTATCATCCTCAACACTCGGCCCATCCCGCTACCCCTTAGGTCTACTTTCCCGACTTCCTTAACTCTCTATCTCTCGCCGCTGTGCCATTAACTTCCTGCCACTTTCTTGATGACATCGGCCCATCTTGCATGTGGTCTGACAGGATTTGTGTCGCTTGCTACCCCATGGTGCGTCTGGTCCACCGATTATCCGTTGTCCTCGCTATATGGCCTGCCCAAATCCACTTCAACGAAGCTATTTTGCTCGCTTCATCGGCAACTTTGGTTCTATCTCTGATCCATTCATTTCGCTTCCTATCTCGCAGACTAATATTCAATATCCTCCTCTCCATTACCCGTTGGGTCACTTGGTGTTTCTGTACTGTTCTTTTTGTAAACGTAACTGTTTCCAGCCCGTATGTCAGTACTGGGAGGACGTACGTGTCGAATATATTTTTCTTTAGGTGCTTTGAGAATATTTTTGTGTTCGTTCGGTTTGAGAATCTTTTTGTGTTTTGGACTTGAAGATAAAGGACAGTTAACCGAAAGCAGCCCGTGCAAATTTGTAAAGTTTTGTTGTTTTTTTTACAATTAGTGAGGAATGTTATTTTGTTTTTTTGTTTCAGATGATAAGAGCAACAGTTGCTCCACCCTCGACATGGTCTCCGTAAGCTCCACCACCACCAGCGCACTCGGGGACCCCTTAGACTCCAAGCAGCCCGCAGATCACACTCACACGCCGGTAAATACCATTATTTTATCTTCCATGGCCCAGAATCAACCTCCTAATGGTTATGCTGGTAGGTAGAATAGTCTCTTTGATATCCAGTCGTTAATAAAATTAAGAAAGGGTCACCAAATTTTCTGAAGAAATAGAATGAACGGTTGAGGGAAAAATGGTTAAAAAATATATATTCAATAGTGTGACTAGAAAACTAAGCCGTGGAAGACGAAGGAAAGCACGGCATGACCAAATTAATCAAATACTGAAAGGCGGCCACATTCGAAGTCGGAAAAATCGACGAGCGTGCATGTTACGATGTATGTATGTGAAGGAAGCTAGAGAGGTATGTCAAGATAGAACGGTATGGCGGTCCATCAGCTCTGCCTACCCCTCAGGGGAAACGGCGTGATCGTTAGTTAGTTAGTTACTTACTTTCTATGGCTTTACAACTCTTAAAGAGTTTTCGCCTCCTTGATGATATTTCGCCAAGCTCTTCGATCCTGCGCCTTTTACTCCCAGCAGTCCGATTCGCCCAACCTAGCCAGGTCAGCCAGAACGTTGTTCATTAGGCGCTGTCTAGGCCTTCCTAGAGGTCTTACTCCAGTCGGTCTAGACGCGTACAGGGTCTTGATTGCTCTGGTCTCTTCGGCTCGGCACGCGTGCCCAATCCATGCTAGGCGACCGGCTCTCACGGTGCACGTTATAAGGGGCTGCTGGGTCATCGTACGGACCTCTTGGTTGGTCCTATGCCTCCAAGTTCCCGCTGCAACACCGGGTCTGGGTCCCAGGATCATTCTAAGTATCCTATTCTCAAACCAGTAGATTCTTTATTGTTCTTTTAGAGTCATTGTCCATGACTCAGAACCATATGTCATCACTGGCTTGATCATAGTGTTATAAATACGCAGCTTGGTGTTTCTGGATAGATGCTTGGACTAGTTAGTTAGTAAGTCAAATTTAATATTATATTTGTGTAGATATCTTTGTGTGAAAGATATTACTATATATTTGTATATAATAAAATAATATATTGGTGCTTGCATTAAATCTAATGTTGTGCTAACGTTACCACAAATGCCTCCATTGAAAACATAGTCTCAAAGTCAAAAACATTTGAATAGCAGACTGCGAGGAATTGCATTCATTTGTTATTCAAATATTTTTATTTAGAATTGGAACGGTTTCAATAATGCCCGTCATTTGTTTGTGAGATGCATTTACACCGGTGATTTATTTGAAAACAGAAAATCCATTATTTATTTGAAAAATAATAATAGTGAGGTTAGTTTCAAATAAATAGAGGATACTATATAAGATTATTTTAGACCTACTAACTAACTAACCATCACGCCGTCTCCCTGAAGGGGTTGACAGAAAGAATGGACTGCCACACTTTTCTTTCCTGACATATCAAATCAAATCAAATCATATCAAATCAGTTTATTTCATCAACAGACATTACAAAAAATATTTTTAAGGCATCTATTGAGAACAGGTAAAATAATATAATATATTATGTTTAGTATACTACAAGAAACGCATAAGAGATGGTTCAACATTGGGAAGACAGGAATATTTGATTGATTTGATCGTGCCACGTTTTCCTCGACCTTCCTCTATTTCTAGCTCCGTTACCACCGTTTACATATACCTTCTTTACCATTCTGTATTCACTCATTCTTTCCATGTGCCCAAACCATCTTAATGACCCTTTCCTTATTTTGTTCATTACACTTTCATTCGCACCGCATTCAGTTCTTTTACTTGCATTTGACACTCTATCGTATACAGATTTACCACACATTCGTCTTAGAGATCTCATCTCTACTGCATTTATTCTACTTTCATCCTTTTTTTGCCAGTTCCATGCTTTAATTCCATACATAAGGGTCTGCACAAGAACACCATTATGCACTGCAATCCTAGCTTTTTTTGGATAAGCTTTTGTTTGCGATGCCAACTTTAAGTGCACCATTTACTGTTGCCTGCCCCAACCCTTATTTAAATATCCTTCTCCACTCTCCCATTATTTGTAAACATACTTCCTAAATGAACAAATTCATCCACTTGTTCCAGATTTCACATTTTATAGTTTTAATAATGACCTAAAAAGGCAAAAATTGTCATTTACGTAAAATATCATAAAACTTCTATAAAACATACGTATTCTTCAACAATTAATAAGGAATATTAAAAATAATTGTTCGAAAAACAATACATAAGATACCAACCACGCACCCGAAACTATTATAGGACGCAGCCACGCCCTTTCATCGCTCTCTCACTTCCTAGGCTCGTCCTCCGTCTAGGCATTTAATCTACTGACTCTCAAATGAAGGAGAATGGACCGCCACACTACTCTATCCTGGCACACCTCTCTAGCATTCCACATTCATACAGCGAGTCATACACGCACGTCGATTCTTCTGACTTCTAACATGACCAACCTTTAAAATTTGATCAATTTGGTCATGCCATGTTTTCCTCGGTCTCCCTCGACTCCGTACTCCATTTACATTGTTAACGTATACTTTCTTAACCATTCTTTCTCCATCCATGCGCTCCATGTGTCCGAACCAACGCAGCGATTCTTTCATAATTTTGTTCATAATACCTTCTTCCGCTCTACATTCCTTTCTTATATCAGCATTTGAGATTTTGTCGTATATCGTTCTACGACACATACGTCTTAGGGACCTCATCTCTACTGCATTTATTCTGCTCTCATCCTTCTTCTGCCAGTTCCATGCTTCGCTTCCATACGTAAGGGTTGGGACCAAAACTCCATTGTGAACGGTAGTTTTAACATTCATTGTTAAATTCTTGTTTCCAATAACTATTTTTAAATAAATCTGAACAAGTTTAACTCTGTATGATCGGAAGATAATACTTATGAATTGAAATGATTTTATAAAAATCAAGCCATCATCTCAAAGCCGAAATTGAATGAATAAAGTAAAATATTATCCGTCTCAAATTAACGCCGCTGCTCGCTATTTTACGGTCAGTGGTTTCAAACTGTGACCTGCGAGCCAAATATGTCCGTGCAGTTCTTCCACGAATGACGTGTTTACAATACATTTTCTCATTTTATTTTGACATTATTTAAAACGGAATTCATCAATCTTATTGATAAGAATCAAAAAAATACCTGAAATTTAAAAATAATACTAATAAATAACAATGACACATAAGAATGACATTTCCATAAAATACAATATAACTTCTAGAAAACAGACTATTTTATTTGTTTTTACAACATTTTGAATGTATACAAATACCTACTTGTAGACAAATACTGGATTTTACCCATTGCGGGTTATCAACTCAAGGATTAATTGTATCTCAATAGAGACGAAGATGCAAATTGGAAACAGAATATGGTGATCGTGGTGTTTACAACCCAACCAATGACAGGTCATAAGTCCTGTAAACACCTCGATCACCATATTCTGTTTCCAATTTGCATCTTCGTCTCTATTGAGATACAATTTATCCTTTATTTAATTTGTATTAATTCATTTGTAGTCGGTGGTGGTCTAGGGGATAGAGCGCTTGGCTCCTGATCCAGGGGACATGGGTTCAAGCCTGGACACGACCAGATTCCTTCTTCATAATAATGAGCTATTTTCTGCTCACATTGAAGATTGTAAAATAAATTCTAATATCATTGATGTAAATCCATTGATGTCTTTTTTTAATTTAAAAAAAAAAATTAATTAATGAAAGGATCAATATGATGGTTTGGACACAAGTAAAAAAAATATTGTTTGAATGTTTTATATATTTAGTTAAAATTCACTATTGTTTGTGTCTTCGACCGGTTTCGGCAGCTTGCTGCCATCTATTGCTGCCAAAACCGATCGAAGACACAAATATTAGTGTATTTTAATTGAATATTATAGATATTTAAAAAAATACAACTTTTTTATTTTCGTTATTTACAACGACCTTCTACCATAAATATTCATTTAAGAATTTTTTTAATGTCTATGTTAACGATGAAACCGGAACTAGAAATAGAGGTAGACCGAGGAAAGCTTGGCATGATCAAATCAATTAAATAATAAATGTCGGTCACGCGTTGAGTCCGAGAAATCGATAAGAATGCATGACGCGATATATAAATATTGAGGAAGAGAAATAAATATGTCAGGGAAAAGTAGCGTGGCGTACTAAATTGTTCTCCTTTTGTTTTTAACACTACTGCCATACAAGTAAAAAACATAAATGATCTCGGGCATGCGCGCCGTGAGCATTTTGAATTACTTTCGGAGAGAATCGATGTATTTCTCCTTTGGCCTATAAAAATATTCTAATATCTAATACTCATTCTTGACGACATTCGGATTTTTGCAAATTTATATCATAATTTAATTTAATTTTAAAAACAATGTTCTTGGTTATTTAAGGCTCTCAAATGAAAATATGAATCTTTCTTTTTTGTTTATTTAGGAAGTATGTTTACAAAGGATGGAAGGATGGAGAAGGATATTGAAAGAAGGGTTGGGGCAGGCAACAGAGTAAATGGTGCACTTAAAGTTGTCATCGCAAACTAAAGCCTATCCAAAAAAGCTAAGATGGCAGTGCATAATGGTGTTCTTGTGCAGACCCGTATGTATGAAAGTGAAGCATGGAACTGGCAAAAGAAGTGTGAAAGTAGAATAAATGCAATAGAAATGAGATCTCTTAGACGAATGTGTGGCAAATCTGTACATGATAGAGTGTCAAATGCAAGTATAAGAAATGAATGTGGTTCGAATGAAAGTGTTATGAACAAAATAATGAAAGGTCATTAAGATGGTTTGGACACATGGAAATAATGAGTGAAGACAGAATGGTAAAGAAGGTATATGTAAACGGCTTGAATGGATCTAGAAATTGAGGAAGGCCGAGGAAATCGTGGCACGATCCAATCAATCAAATATTAAATGTCGGTCACGTGAGGAGTCGGAGAAATCGACGTGCGTGCATGATGAAGATGCATGAATATAGAGGAATCGAGAGAAGTATGCCAGGACAGAACAGTGTAGCGTTCCTTGTTCCAGAATCGTGATGGTTAGTTAGTTAGTTAGTTAGTTAGTTTTCATTTTTAGATATTTGGTTCTTTGATTTTACCGACCACTTGTCTAGGTAATAATTTGAGATTCTAAATATAAGTGGAGTAATAGCACGCGGCGGTCTATCCGCCCTGCCTACTTCCCGAGTCGTCTGATTGGTTAATAGCGGCGGTGTTCTGGCGTCCTTCAATTATACCAAGACCGAGAAATCTGCTTTCTCAATGGCGTAATGTCCCCGGGTCGAAGTTTTATATAAATTCATTTCGGTTCTTATGCATTTCCAGTACATGCTTGCATACTTAACAAAATAACTAACAGTGGCGATACTCTCATACGAGCCCAGAAGCCCGGCTTGCGTAAGAAATTGTGAATCAAAACCTCTTCTGGCTTACTGAGGTTCAGTTCTTGTGGCTATTCCTCTTACGCCTGGTGGGAACATTGTTGTTGGTTTATGCAGTCTCAAAAGGGTAGGCAGTAAGAATGGACTGCCATACTTTTCTTTCCTGACATACTTCTCTTGATTCCACAAAATTCATACAACGTGTCATGCACGCACGTCGATTTCTAGACTTACTACGTACTTCCTTTGGCCATACAACTCTTGAAGAAGCTTCATTGATGATTTTTCGCCAAGCTCCTCGATCCTGCGCCTTTTGCTCCCAGCAGTCCGATTCACCCAACCTAGCCAGGTCAGCCAAAACATTGTCCATTAGGCGCTGTCTAGGCCTTCCTAGAGGTCTTACTCCAGTCGGTCTAGACGCGTACAGGGTCTTGATTGCTCCGGTCTCTTCAGCTCGGCATACGTGCCCAATCCATGCTAGGCGACTGGCTCTCACGGTGCTCATTATAAATGGCTGCTGGATCATCGTACGGATCATCGTGGTTGATCCTGTGCCTCCTAGTTGCAACGATTGTCGATTTCTAGACATCGATAGGTAGTATTCTGGTTTATCTGGCTAGGTTGATAAATCGAACTGCTAGAGCAAAAGGTGTAGGATCGAGGAGCTAGTAGAAAAATCATCATCTCCTTCTTCTTGTATCATGTCGGGTTCCCCCGACATCGACTATCACTTGAGAGAACATGCTCTTGCCTTGCCCAGTTCTGAATAGTGTCTCGACTGTTCCAATCCCAGTCCAGTCAAGAATGTTCGGATCAAGAGATACGCTTTCTTCCCACACCTCGAAGACCCTCTATTTTGCCCTTTATGATCAAGTGTAGCAGCTCGTATTTTTCTCATCTACGCACATGACCCAGGTAGGTTATTATTCTTTAACCTATTCCCGTCCTCTCCTGGACAAAGGCCTCCTCCATTTGCTTCCACATCACTTTGTCTTGTGCTGATTGCATCCAGTGTCTGTTTAGGTCTTTCTTCCATCGTAGTTGCGGTCGCCCTGTACATCTCTTTGCGGTCCACGGTCTCCAAGTCAGCAGTCTCTTTATTTATTTTTCGTCCTAGCTTCTGGCTACGTGACCTGCCCATCGCCACTTTAGAGTCGCTATTCGGTGTTTGATGTCAGTGACCTTGGTTTTTTCTCTTACCGCATCATTTCTGACTCTGTCTCTTAGGCTTATTCCTAACATGCCTCTTTCCATGGCTCTTGATATCAGTCAGGAATTTTCTGTTCTTGGTCTTTGTAGCACAATTTTGCTAACCATATCGGTCCATGGAATGGGTATTATTCTACGATGCATCCACATCTTGAATGCCTTTAGCCTGTTCATAATACTGATTTTGAGGGTCCATGACTCCACTCCGTAATAAATCATCAAGGAGGCTAAAACTCTATAATGCCTTGGATGGGCGAAACATGTCATTCCCATAAAATATAATTAAACGTCTAGAAACTGACGTTTTCATCGGTATTAATTATTTAATTTAGAGTTTTAGATCATTGTTCAAGAAACAATAAATCTTCAAGAGTTGTTTGTCCATGGGAAGTAGTAAGTTTTGGATGACCATTATTTAAAAAATCCGAAAATTGAGATGTCACTTCTCGTAGAGTATATATCCTTTCTTCTAAATAACTATCTAGCCAGCACGCTATTTCCCCGGAGGGGTAGGCAGAGAGGATGGATCGCCACACTGCTCTGTCCTGGCATACCTCTCGGGCTTCCTCTACATTCATAGATCGTACCATGCACGCACGTCGATTATTCCGACTTCGAATGTGACCACCTTTGGTCATGCCATGTTTTCCTCGGTCGTCCTCGGCTTCTTTTTCCACTCACGCTGCTTGTGTACAACTTTTTAACCATTCTACTCTCATCCATTCGTTCTATATGTCGAAACCATTTCAGGGATCATTTTTTAAATTTTATCCATGTTGCAGTCATCTGCCTTACATTTCTTTCTTATTTCATCGTTCGGCATTGTATCATACAACGTTTTCCCGTTCATTATTCTTAGTGATCTCATTTCTACGGCGTTTATCCTGCTTTCATCCTCCTTTTGCAAGCTCCAAGCTTCACTTCCGTACATGATCCTTTCTTCCTAATCGGAAAACATCATTACGCTAAGCTATGTTTCTTCAAGGTATTGCAATTACAAGGTACAATTGTATCTCAATAGAGACGAAGATGTAAATTATTTGGAAACAGAATATGGTAGTCGAGGCGTTTACAGGACTTATGACCTGTCATTGGTTTTATGTTTAACAACATTTACCATTCCTCCCTTCTTACGATACTACGTCTGACAAATTTTTGGAACTTGTATACATGTTAATATTTTTTAATAACTTCACTGGTGTTAGGGACATTTACACTAGCGCCATCTATTTAGATAATTTGTAAGCATTAAGCAGAAAATCTTTAATAATTTACATCTTCGTCTCAATTGAGATACAATTAATCCTTAAAAAATGATTAACAAACAACAACAAAGAAGGGTTGGTGCGGGTAACAAAGTGAATGGAGCTTTAAAAGTAGTTATTGGAAACAAAAATTTATCAATGAAAGCGAAAATGGCCGTTCACAATGGAGTTCTGGTCCCAACCCTTATGTATGGAAGCGAAGCATGGAACTGGCAGAAGAAAGATGAGAGCAGATTAAATGCGGTAGAGATGGGGTCCCTAAGACGTATGTGTGGTAGAACATTGTACGACAGAATCTCAAATGCTGATATTAGGAAGGAATGTAGAGCGAAAGAAGGTATTATGAACAAAATTATGAAAGGTTCGCTGCGTTGGTTCGGACATATGGAGCGCATGGGTGAAGAAAGAATGGTTAAAAAGTATACGTTAACGATGTAAATGGAGTAAGGAGATTATTAAAGATTGGTCATGTCAGAAGCCGGAAGAATCGACGTGCGTGTATGACTCGCTGTATGAATGTGGAGGAAGCTAGAGAGGTGTGCCAGGATAGAGTAGTGTGGCGGTCCATTCTCTCTGCCTACCCCTGCGGGGAAACGGCGTGATTATTAACCCGCAATGGGTAAAAATCCAGTATTTGTATACAAAAAAACAAATTCTATGTTTCTTCGTGTCAATTCGAGGCGGTTCTTCTCGGTGTGAAAACGGCGCGAAGATACGTCAGTCAGCTGTGGCGTGCGCGAGTGCAGCACTGGCGACCGCGAGCACGTGAGTAATGGGACCGTTTAGTGGAAATTGTCTCATAAATTAGTAAAATTGTATGAAAACAGATGGCCGCCGTATTTGCATACATAACATTTGACTACAATTAGCCCAGCTATACTATTGGCGAATAAACAAAGCGGATCCAGCGGATACGGAGTCTTGCTATCGACAGATTCGGACATAACTAATTAATTTCGCGACATTTTAATAATCAAAACACTGTTTTTTCGACAAACTAGTTGCAGTCATCTTCCTTACATTTCTCTCTAATTTCATCGTTCGGTATTCTATCATACAAAGTTTTCTCGCACATTATTCTTAGTGATCGCATTTCTACGGCGTTTATCCTGCTTTCATCCTTCTTTTGCCAGCTCCAAGCTTCACTTCCATACATGAGGGTTGGCATGAACTCCATTGTGTACTGCCTTCTTTGCTTCTGTGGATATATTCTGTGGATATTTTATGTAATAGTTTTTAAATTGTAATTTTTCCACAGGGAAAAGAAGAACAATGGTGGGTGACCCTCATGCAGGTGGCTGTGCCCTTCTTCATTGCTGGAATTGGAACCATCGGAGCTGGCTTGGTACTAGGACATGTGCAGGTGAGCTCGGTTCACTTACTAATATAACTTTCTAATTAACTACAGGATTAATTGTATCTCAATAGAGACTAAGATGTAAATTGTTTTCTGGGAACAGAAGGTGGTGGTCGAGGCGTTTACAGGACTTATGACCTGTCACTGGTTGGGTTGAGCGATCGTTTTATGTTTAACAACATTCCCCAATCCGCCTTCCTTATGACCACCACGTCTGACAAATTTTTGGAACTTGTATATATGGTAGGGTTCCACGCCTATCTTTACATTTTTATGTTCACTCTACACTAGCGTCATCTATTAAGATTGAAAAGCATTAAGCAGAAAACCTTTATTAATGTACTGTGAAAGTCTCTGCAAATCATACAGTACTAGATTTCGCCTGAAGATGTCTCTCCAATTTTATGCCTACTTGGACCAGTTTTATTTAATACAACAACATTTTGAATGTATACAAATTCTTGTAGACAAATACTGGATTTCCCCCATTGCGGATAAATTATTTTTATTTTATAAGGATTAATTGTATCTCAATAGAGACGAAGATGTAAATTGTTTTCTGGGAACAGAATTTACATATTCGTCTTCATTCGTCTTCGTCAAGATTTACATCTTCGTCTCTATTGAGATAAAATTAATCCTTAAAAATGACTATCCCGCAATGGGTTAAATCCAGTATTTGTCCACAAGTATGTGTATACATTCAAAATGTTGAAATAACTACAGGTTTATAAGATTTGTGTGTGACCCATCATGACATATGTGATCGAAAGCAGGGCGGACACCACAATTACAAAGATCATGCTCATAGTGTCAGAAATGAAGACACTCAAACACATATCTGGCAAGACACTACGAGATAGAATTAGGAATTCAAGGATAAGTTAAATATGCGATATCGAGGAAGTCGTAGATGGGGGAAGCAAGGTAAAAGATGCTGCTATACACATGTGAGAAGAATGGATGCATCCAGACTCCCTCTCATTGTGTGACACTGCCAAATCCAAGATAGACGATTCCGGATAGACTACTTAACTGATTGATTAACAGTTGGGAGTTGACCTCGCAGGAGGAAAATTTCTCATATGAAACAGGCCACAAGGCCTACACTACAAGAATAAGAAGAAGAATTAATCATACAACATAAAGAATCTCTTAAAGAACAGTAAAGATTTTACTGGTTTGAGAAGTCAAGTCTTGAAGATGACATCAGAAAGATAATGACCCCCAGCAGCGATACATTGATGAAGGCGATTTCTGAAGTTTTCGGCTGCATCACGATTTGAAGACTTGAGATTGAAGTGTAGCCGAAAGGCCCGCTGGGTGGCGATGACAAAACGGTCAACGGCAAAGCCCCAGTGTTGTCCGGACCAAACCATGGCAACGACTAAAAACGGCAAGACTCTCCCGATACAATGAGACCACTCCCAGGTTCCTACCCCCACCACACGGGATGTACCGACCTTTAAAATCGGCACTGTCTGTTTTGCCGCATCCTGTACATTATATTTCTAACTAACTATGAATGACTCCGTCTCCCCGAAGTTGTAGGCAGAAAGAATGGACCGCCACACTGCTCTTACCTGACATATTTCTCTTACTTCTTCAACCATTTTGGACCGAGAAAAACATGGAACTACGAGTATCAAATTAATCAAATTATAAATGTCGTCTACCGGAGAAATCTACGTGCTTGCATGACACGATATATGAAAATTGAGGAAGCGACACAAGTACAAATAAACAAACAAACCATCAAGCAATTTCCACGCAGGGCTAGGCAGAAAGAATGGACTGCCACACAACTCTATCCTGGCAAACCTCTCTAGCTTCCTCCACATTCGTACAACGAGTAATACACGCACGTCGATTCCTCCGACTTATAACATTACCAACCTTTAAAATTTGATTAATTTGGTCATGCCATGTTTTCCTTGGTCTGACTCGACTCCATATTCTATTTACTTCATTAACGTATATTTTTTTAACCATTCTTTCTCCATCCATGCTTTCCATATGTTCGAACCATCACAGCGATCCCTTCATAATTTTGTTAATAATACCTTCTTCCGCTCTACATTCCTTTCTTATATCAGCGACACAAGTATGTTAGGGATTAACAGATGGCGGCAATTCAATGATTTATACGAATATTTAATAATTCAAAATTAAAATATGATTGTTTTTTTTTTCAGACATGGGCCGTGTTCGTAGAGGTGTCGGCCATTTTTGTTCTGGTTCCATCATTATCAGGCCTAAAAGGTGAGTTTTCATTATTAATTAATTGTTTCTTGAACGATTATGTAAAACTCCATATTAAATAATTAATACGAATGAAAACGTCCTGATGTAGCTGTTTTCTTCGTCTTCTTGTCCTGTCACACCTCCGTGGTGCATAGGGCCTCGAGGAACCTTCTCCACCCGACTCTATCGCATGCCTGATGCCTAACATCATCCACAAGGTTCTGTATTAGGACCCCTTTTATTTATCATGTTTACGAATGACGTTGCCAAAATAATAGAATCCTTTGGCCTCCAATCACATTGCTATGCTGATGATCAGCAACTTTATTTTTTCTGCAACCCTGACGACACCAAACATCTTACGTCAATAACTGTCAACTGCATTGATGCCATATCCAGATGGATGGCATCAAACAAACTTAAACTAAATCCATCCAAAACGGAATTTCTCTGGACTTCTTCCGCAAAGCGTCAACATCTTATCGATCATTCCTCAATTTCAACAGCTGACAATGATATCGTTCCCAAAAACTCCACAAAGCTTCTTGGTGTTTATCTTGATGCAAATCTGTCTCTAAAATCCCAAATTAATAACACGGTCAGCGCTAGTTTCTTCCACCTAAGACGATTAAAATCCGTCAAAAGGAGTATTCCCCATGACACTTTCAAAACTCTTGTAAATTCCTTCGTCGTGTCACGACTTGATTATTGTAATGGAATTTAGGCAAACATTCCAAAACATCAAATAAACAAACTTCAATCTGCGTTCAATGCAGCAGCAAGACTCATTAAAGGCATTCCAAAAAGTCCCATATAACACAACATCTCAAAAAACTTCACTGGCTTAAAAGTCCAGAAGAAATCCAGTATAAACTCTGCTGGACAGTTTTCAAAGCGCTACATGGAATGGCACCAAGTTATATATATGAGCTCTGTATAACGGACAGCCTAAATACAAGGAAATCCACACTTCGCTCGGCGAACTTCTCGACAATAGGAAGATTAGTTGAGCCGAAGCGTTGTCCCAGTACAAATTTCGGGGATCGAGCGTTCGCGGTAGCCGGTCCATCAGCTTGGAACAATCTCCCTTCACACCTCAGATGCATAAATGATCCGACAGATTTCAGATCTAAACTGAAAACCCATCTTTTTCATATTTCATACCCAATTTAAACATTTATACTTTGTTCTACTATACTTTTTAACCGATCGCGAAAATTTAGATTTTTAGATTTAAAACACGTCTTAATGCGCCCTTGAGGTGATTACATCACAAAAACGGCGCTATAAAAGTTAGCAACAACAACAACAACAACAACAAACCATCACGCCGTTTCCCCGCAGGGGTAGGCAGAGAGAATGGACCGCCACACTACTCTATCCTGGCAAACCTCTCTAGCTTCCTCCACATTCATACAACGAGTCATATTATTAAGTTAGCATATTATTATTATTATTATTATCTCTGCTGCTTTAACCTCGTTCTGCAGGGCTCTTCACCACGTGGCTCTAGGTCTGCCTCGCTTCCTCTTTCTCCCCTTAGGGTTCGGCTACACCGAAGTGCCTAGGTCGGTGGCTAGGTCGGCGGCTTAATTTGACCAGCCACACTATAACGCCCGGCGATTTTAGCGCCGCGGTGTTCTTTTATGGTACTAACCCCAATTATCTATGTAATATCGTTTGATTTCTGAACTGTCAAATTTTGCCGTATATTGCAAACTAGCTCGAGACAAAGAATGCCACTGACTAAAGTAATAAAAAGCTAATTTTATCAGAATGTATCAATTTAAAATTTCGAAAATCACAAATTCGAACATGCTGGGTGCATGAAATAAATATGTTAAGAAATAGTAATGGAGAATTTCAACTATTATATAAAGAACTTCGCAAATGTGATAAAAAAAAAATTGGTATTTAAAAAGGAAGCAGGAAACATTCGATTTACTGTTAGGGATTCACTGCAAAAGCAGGATACACATTTCCGGTGTTCTATAACACCAGAGGAACATTGTTGTAACATTGAGGTTAATTGAAACAAATGTATTGACTGTATATTATTTTAATTTTGATAATTTTAAAAAACCTGTAAATAAAAACAATGTATACAAAAAAAAATAAAAAATTTGGAAATTATTATCGCTTTTAAACTGCGGACGATACGTGTAATCCATCCCGAAAATCAGCCGATGACAGGAGCAAAAGAGCACGAGGTTGATAATTGCGTAGATGATTGCATAGATAATTGTGATTAGTACCATAAAGCTCGGCAGGCGTTTCGGAAAGCAGGCGGCTTGTGATCGCCCATAGTACGCCATACGTTGGTTCGCCAGGCGCCCCCTAGCCACCGACCTAGGCACTTCGGTGTGGCCGAACCCTTAGGGGACCAGTCTAGTGCGCCCTGAGTGTGACCCCAATTTGTAAATGTGAAATTTAGGTTAAACCAAAACGCGCAAATAAATAAGTTTGTTGTTTCATCATCCTAAGCTCGACAGCCCTGGGTGGGCCTTGGCTGAATCCAGGAGCTTCCTCCATTCTTGTCTGTTTGATGCCCCCATTCTCCAATTTCTCACTTGCAACACCGATGCATCCGTGTTGACACTGTCCATCCATCGCATTTTGGGCCTTCCTGGTCTTCTACGTCCCTGTGGTACTGAGAGCGTGAGGCGTTTTGTAGGGTTGTCGTCGTCCATTCTGATTATGTGACCAGCCCATCTCAGGCGCCCTACTTTGATGGATCTGATCACATCGGGTTCTTTATAGATATCATATAGCTCTCGGTTATATCGACGACGCCAACCATTGTGGTCTCTCACTGGGCCATATATTGTCCTAAGAACCCTTCTTTCAAATGCTGCGATGGACCTTTCAGTGTGTTTTGTCATCACCCAGGTTTCAGAGGCATATGTGAGGACTGGTTTGATCAGGGTCTTGTACAATAGTGTTTTTGTGGTTCTTCGCAGTAATTTGGATCTTAACTGTTTTTGGAGAGCGTAGTAACATCGGTTTGCTGCCATTATCCTTCTGTCAATTTCTCAAGTTTGTTGTTTACTTTATAGATAATTACCGAATGATTGAATGGATTTTTACATGTAAAATCAGATAGTTTTAATAGAAACACGGGCTGTTCATCAGTGGCAGATCTAAGATACGCTCCTGATACAAGAGTGTGATTGTGGAATGTTCTTTTGAGTACAAGGGCTCTGTGAACTTGCTTTCGAGTGGTTTGCTTTTGATAAAGGCGTCCATCAGATAAGCGGTCTCTGTTTCATTTGCACGTATCTCGATTATAGATATATTCATATCTAATTTTCTTCTCATTGTTATTATTTAAAAATAGACATGTAGAAGAAATTATAAGAATGTTTATAGATTATCGCCGTAGATTAAATTAATACACAATGATTGTTTCAATATTAATAATATTAATGTTCATTAAATATAAAATGGAGTAGAATTGATTTTTTTTTTAAAAAGACGAACACCAAAGATTTAAATCAATGATATTAGAATTTATTTCACAATCTTCAAAATGAGCAGAAAATAGTTGATTGTTATGAAGAAGGAATCTGGTCGTGTCCAGGCTCGAACCCAAGCGTTATATCTTATTATAGACGAATGGAATGTATGTATGGAAGCGAAGCATGGAACTGGCAAAAGAAGGATGAAAGTATAATAAATGCAGTAGAAATGAAATCCCCTAGACGAATGTGTGGATACTCTGTGTATGATAGAGTGTCGAATGAATTAAATGCGGTGCGAATGATGGTGTTATGAACAAAATAATGAAAGGATAAATAAGATGATTTGGACATATGGAAAGAATGAATGAAGAAAGAATGTAAATGGAACCAGAAATAGAGGAAGACCGAGGAAAACGTGGCACGTTATTGAATGTCGGCCAAGTGAGGCGTCAGAGAAATCGATGCGCGTGCATGACACTATGTATGAATGTTGAGGAAGCAAGAGAAATATGTCAGGAAAGAAAAGTGTGGCCGTCCGTTCTTTCTGCCTACTCCTTCGGGAAGACCGCGTGATGGTTAGTTGGTTAGTTAGTTTAGACGAATGTATGGAAAATCTGTGTATGATAAAGTGTCGACTGAAAATATAAAAAGTGAATGCATTGCAAATGAAAGTGTTATGAATAAAATAATGAAAGGGTCATTTAGATGGTTTAGACCAGTTATTCCCAAAGTGGTCTATATAGACCCCCAGGGGTCTACGACAACTTGCAAGGGGTCCATGTCAGCGAGAAAAAAAGTGGGGGTCTATGAAATGAAAATGGGGGTCCACGATAGTGGATCTCATGCCGGATGGTCGAAATCGTTTAGCGACCTTTTTTACTATAGCTTATTTGAACTTTTTTTAGCTCATCAGCGAAGATCGGACATTCGATTTACACAAATGAGCTAAAAGAAAAACTGAGGGTGTTTGGGTCGAAATTTGAGATTTTTTTTATTTTGGGGTTAGGGTGTGAAGGGAGTCCTCTGTAAAAACTTTTGGCGAGTTTCTGAATCATATATTGTACTTCCATGGTCTCCTCGTTTTCGAGATGACTCCTGCAATGATCTGGGCATGTGTGTGATTCTATGGGGTTTTGTTTTAGGTAATCTGGACATGTGTTTAGCATCGCGTCTCTCCACGCAGGCGAATCTCGGCAACATGACCAGTATCAAGGAGATCATCACCATGGTCATAGGAAACATCTCTCTGGTGCAGGTAAGCTAATATCAGCTTAAATATACTAACTAATTCCCGGATGGGTAGGTAGAGAGAATGGACCGCCATACTGCTATATCCTGACATACCTCTTTAGATTCCTCTACATAAGGAAAAAGAAGATAGTTTTATAGTTAATAATAAACATTTTTAAAATTTACTAACAGGAATTTCCAAACCTAAAAAAATCATTGTTCCGTTAAAATTTCCGGGTTTGCGAAGTGTTCCATCGCAAAAACAATTTGGAAAACATAATTTAACACTCTTAATATAATTATTCGTGATTATAAAATATGTTACAATCTCAACAAATGATATTAAGTTATCAATATTATCCGTATTGTAGGAACTCGCAAATATATTGCGACCGCCATACTGACACATGCGTGACATGGCCACAAATATTGCGACAGATATAGGTTTTGAAATGAAGCTAAAATCTCTGATCCAATCACGAAAGGTCACGATGCGCGTGCGCCAATATCTTGATCTGATTGGGTGCTATTATTGACAATTAAATATGATCAACACATTTGGGCCAACCAGGCGTTGATATTAAAATCGGAATGCGCATAGTTTTATCAAATTTAATTTTGATATCAAATGTTCATTTGAATAAAAACTGTTTTAGTTCAAATGTCTTGTTATTGTTTATTTTCTCTCTACCCTCGGGATAAAATACGTTTGTTCCTAATCAAGTCTTCTTGTTCTTCTTCGGTTTATAGCCGTCCACTCTTGGATGAAAGCCTCCTCCATGTCCCTCCATGTCGATCTCTCCTGCGCAGTCTGCATCCATAGCACCCCAGCGTATCGTTCCAGGTCATCCCTCCCCCTCATTTGTGGTCTTCCTACTCTTCTTCTCGTGTCTCTCGGTCTCCAATTCAGCAGTATTTTGGTCCATCTTTCGTCTGCAGCTCTAGCGACATGCCCTGACCATTTCCATTTTAAAGTCGTCACCCGGTGGATCACGTCTGTGACTCTTGTTTTATCCCTCACCGTTTCGTTCCTGACTCTATCTCTAAGGGACAGGCCTAGCATGGCTCTCTCCATCGCTCGCTGCATGACTCTTTGTCTCTCTGCACTGTGCTTTGTCAGAATGGCAGTTTCAAGACCATATGTACTCACTGGCAGAACACAAGCTTCTAGCTCAATCAAGTACCGATGATAAATACAGATGTTTAAGTACTTGATTTTCTGAAGTGTAGGTGTATACGAGTAGGTACCCGATTTAAATCGCTATCACTTATTGTTGTGTGCACATCCGATGATTGAAATAAACAATTGAATCATGTTATTTTGACACGCACAACATTACTATTAATGTTGATATAATCGTGTTATGACTCGTGCTAGAAATTGATACAATAATCTTCTACCTGACATCTTAAAAATAATATGTATCATATCTAAAATTATATTCAAATGAACATTTGATATCAAAATTAAATTTGATATACATCTAAAACTATTCGAGATTGGGTGAGGAACACGGCCATCCGCGAGATCTGCAAGGTGGAGGATGTCGTGAGATGGGGCAGACAACGCAGAAGATACTGGAATGCGCACGTGCAGAGGATGGATCCCACCAGAATCCCACACACTGTGGCGCATCAGATTCCTGCCGGCTGCCGTCCCCCCGGAAGACCGCCAAAGAGATGGAGAGATAGTTGGGAGTCAACCCCCCAAGAGAAGCCAGCCTGATTTCAGGAACAGACCAAAGGTCTATAAGGAGAAGAAGAAGAAGAAGAAGATATCTAAAATAATGTTCATCTACTGTAAATAATAATATAACAATAATAATAACAACAACAATAAATAAATAAATAATAATAATAATTCCCACTGCCCGTAAGTACGAGCATAAGGAACACAAAAATATTTAAGTCTGTCTTCTGTGCCACCTGATGTGGCTTCTCTTCTTCTCCGGTCTCAATCTAAAGATTGGTGTGCAGCAAGGCGACGCATATCCTCTTCCACTCCGCTCGGTCCTCGGCAACTCTCTTCAACCCCGCATAAGAGGTGCATCCCATATCTCGGCATATCCGGTCAAGCTACTCCTGGCGAGATCGTCCTCTGCCAATCGATCCCTCGACCATTCCCTCCAAAACATTATGCAGGAAACATTCGTGTCGCAATACATGACTAATCGCGCGCCTCTCTGCTATGGTCTTCAACATGTGCCTGTTCTCTTCAACTCCGCTGAGAACCTCCTCATTTGTAACGTGCTCCCTCCATGAAACATGAGCAATTCGTCGGTAGGTCCACATCTCAAATGCCTCCAGCCTTTTGCGCTCCCTTTCGCCCAGGCACCAAGTCTCGCAGCCGTACAGTAAAACACTCCACACCAATGTTTTTATTAGTTGTTTTCGGAGGATTAGGTCTATGTTATTGGACTCGAATATTTTAGCTTTCTTGTTGAAGGCAAGTTTAGTCTGGTGGATACGACTATAGACGTCTTTCTTTGATCGACCATCCCATGGTGTGGCTATATAGTTCTATCTTAGAATGACAGATTTTGTCACACTTCGGACAAGGATATTCTACCCCCACGGCTGGACCCCGTCCTCTCCGTCTCTCCAGCCCCTGGCACGCAGCGACGACTCTACTCCACTCCGCCCTATCGGTTGTCAACTGCTCCCAGTCCATTTGTCTGTCTACACTCTTTGATGCAGTATGCAGGTTTTCCTTATATCTCTTGCGCTGTCCTCTGTACTTTTCCCTTCTGTTAGTTCACTGTAAATATATGCTATTGGGAAAAGTCATGGTGGAATATTTATTTCGAAAATATTTTCAACTGAAAAAAAAATTACATATGAAATATTTTTTACTATTTGTTATACTATACCATTTATCAAATTGTAGTTTAAATATTTGACAACAGGGTATTAACAGATGTATAATTTTATAAGCGGAGACATTTCTTATGAAATCGCGTATTCTGTTGTCCAGGTGCAAGCCATCGTAGCAGCCATTGTGGTAGCCCTGTTCGCCATTGCGGTCAGCGCTGTGGTGGACCAGGAAGTCAACCTTGGAAACTCCTTGCTGCTCACAGCATCGGCCGTCTTCACGGCCACTACCACCTGCTTCATCCTCGGTAAACACGACATCCAATACACAAATCTCTACATTGAGTTTTTTGTTCAGTTATCCTAGGGGTTGGTTTGCAGCAAAGTATAACATTTTGTTTGGTTCTTGGGATGCCATTTGGGTCTTTAATATGGTAGTTTTCCTTTTGCTTGCTACATTTTTTGTATACAACAAGTTATTTGAATTACTGTATACATTTTTTTAGCTATTGATTTTAATGACATGTGATGGGTAGCTCTGCCGCGCTTACGATAAACGTTTCAACTAAGGTTTTTGTCGAAATTGAGTTTTTACATTATCTGGTATCAAGTGCCATTTCACGATTTCTTCATTTTCTCGGTTTTTCAGTTTTCATAAACGCATTAACTAAGACTTGGAGTGCAGTTTTACTTATCAAGAACGCACTAGCTGTAGTTAGTACAGACTTGTTTTCTAGCATTCAATAGCTTCTTAGTCATAAATGCACTATGTTTGAGGAATCGCACTAATTTTACAAGATTTTACAATATTTGTATTGAAATAGCTATTTTCCTTAACATAAATGCATTATGTGATGTAGTTGCACTTATCATATGTATTATTGAAGAATTGAGGTATAAGGCTACTATATAAAATGCATTAAATTGATTTACCAAACAAAAATGCATCAAGTAGGGTAGTTGATGCGTTTATGACTAGTTATTATGGCCTAAAAGTATTAGAGGCTGCTAGCGATAAGTACTTTTTTAAAATTATATGTACACTATATTTTATTTTTATATATGTTTGTATTTAATAACTAACTAACTAACTAACTAAGCATCACGCCGTCTCCCCGAAAGGGTAGGCAGAAAGAATGGACTGTCACACTTTTACTGATGCGGCACTCCATCCTTCTCTTTTCGCCCCGCGGGAGACGCGGTGTGATGGGTTGCGAACCTCATCGCCACCAATAGGCATCTCCCGCGCACACTTCGATCGTCCAACACCCACAAAATAAATCTAAAACAAATAATATAAAATACAATGATATAAAATAAAATAACAAAATAAAAATAATTTAACACAAAATGTTCTTTTTAGATGGTGCACATATTGTCTATTTAATTTATGTTCCACGAATCCGCCGTTTTTTTTTAATCTAGCACATAATGTAATAACAATGTAATGTTTTTTTTCGATGTTGCACCTGTTGACATGGACGATCCGGACTTTTGTGTTTATTTCATTTATGTTACACGTATCCAACGTTTTTTAAATTAGCTGTAATTAGGCACATAACCAGCAAGAACTTTAAAATAACACTGAAGAAATTATTCAAATTGTCATTGGAATAAATGAAAAATTTATTTTTACACCTGTCAAACTTCTTTATAAATATTTATTTGTATTTAATAGTATTCTTAATCCTTTTCTCTTTGTTTTGGTACAACTTTCATGTTGGTATCTTATCTAGTTCCTGAGATACAAGCAAAATAAAAAGTTTAAACGCGTTTTTCTCGAAAAGCGTCAAACCCTAGTAAATGCGTTTATCTTAAATGCGGCAGACGTAGTCTCTCGTCATTTTTATTGTCACGTGAATTCTACCTGATCAAGAACAGCGTGATTTTTTTTACATTGTCATCTCCGTCACATAACCCGGGACCTTCGTTGTGGCAGTAATAGCTTTTGCCACTCGGGCACAAAGGTGGTTTATTTACCAATTTAAGAGTTAGTTATTAATCATTAACTAAAATGTTATTAAATAGTCCATTGTTTTGGCTAAAACACTATGATACCTTAACATTTTAAACTGTCAATGAATAAACTTTGTTTTTTGTATCACAATTGTACTTTATTTTACGCGACAGCTGTTTCGTCAACCAATGTTGACATCATCAAGTGTTACAATAATATATCAAATGTCAAATTTTCGTGATTTTTCGAATCTTTATGTGTATTTGTTCCTATGTCAATTTGAACAATTTCTTTGATATAATTTTGAAGTTCTTGCTGAAATTGAGTTAGGTACCTAAATATTTTAATTAAAATAACGGTTAGTTACTATTTATAGGAGAAATTATTAAAGGTGGAAATATTATTGTAACACCTGATGATGTCAACATTGGTGGATGAAACAGCTCTCGCGTAAAATAAAATACAAAATGATACAAAAAACAAAGTTTAAAATGTTATTAAAATGTGGAAATGAGTTCTAACGTTGCTTGAACGTTTATAGACTTCGTGCTAGTGTCTGTGATCATCGTGTCACACAAGTTCAAGATGAACCCTGACAACCTCGCCACCCCGCTGGCCGCCTCCATCGGAGATGTGGTCTCCATCACAGTTCTCTCCATCACCGCCTCCTACCTCTACAGAAACATAGGTGAGTTGGCTAACTTGACTAACCACTGGGGGTTTCCTGCTGAGCTGGGCCTTGTTCTTCTCCCTCACGACGATATTATAAATATTTATAAACTTTTATTATGTTTCTGTTTCCTTAAACCCATCCCGTGTTCTAAATGTAAAAATTGCCTTCGTAACCTCCCCTGCCCGCATTTGCCTCCTCTGATCCTCACCTGACCTCCCGCTGTTATGTACCCATGAGATAGTTTCCAGTAGCTCTGTTAATGTTTAAAATTATATATTTTTTTTGTATTGTGTTTATTGGATAAATTTACATTTCGGCGGGACATAGTGGAAATGGGTAGTTTAAATGTGGCCTGGGTCCTTCTTGTTTTTCTTTAATCACAAAACCCCAGTAACGTAAGTCCCGCATGGACGAGCGACGGGCCTAGGGATTTATAGATCAAAGCTGACAAAAGGCGACGTCCGCCTATAACAGCTTCGGAAAAGCGGTGGGACTCCTCTGACTTTTTTTTACTAACCGCTTCGTCCATTGCAGAGGACACTAGACTTCAAAGACAACAAAATTAATAACATTATCTGACCCCAATAACACAAGATTGGACAAACAAAACAACTGGACATATCAGATCAGACCAAATTTGAAACTTGTAAACTACTAATCAAAAACTCAGACGTACACAGACACTAGACCAGAAACTGTCACAGATTTCATCTACCAATGCACGAAGAAAAACAGGACAATCAAAGATATTAAATTATGGACTAAAACTTTACAATGACCTACCAATAGTATTAAAGTGTTAACAAAAAATATGTTAAGTTTAAAATATATTTAAAAAAACAAATTATTACAAATAATATGTAAATGAAATAGCCTTTTTGGGTATTTTATAGCTACTACCTGCTCTGGATAGACCTATCCTCCTTGTTCTACTTCTTCTTCTTCCTTGCTGTGACCTGTGTGGTCTATCCTTCCATCTTTTAGAAGATCTTCCAAGAGTCCCACGAAGCTGATTTTTTAGTGCAACATAGGGTAGTCTGGTGGTGTCCATTCTTTGGACATGACCATACCAATCCTTCCTTCGCAATCTATTCAATTTTACAATATCCTTTGCCTTACATTTATCTCTTATCCTGGTGTTCCTCATACGATCTAACCTACTTATTCTTATCGAACCTGATTTTCCGCGGAGCGATTGTTTTTCTCTTGGAAACAGTTAAAACGTTTTTTTTTATTTACGACTAAAATACATATTTCTTTCAGAGGACAGCCTATGGCTACCGTGCGTGGTGATAGGCATCTACATCCTGATCTTGCCGATGTGGGTATATATCGTATACCACAACAAATACACGCGACCCGTCCTCACTACCGGCTGGACACCTGTCATCTCCGCGCTCTTCATCAGCGGGTGAGTCCATATTTACAAACATGTTACCTCATAGCCATCTCAACTGCAAATACCCCAAGGCGGATCTAAACTACATTTGTGATTGTTTTCATCCTTATTTCTACAATTCCCTTCATTTAGATTAAGCAATCCGATTCTACTCCATTTCCTGGGTCCTTTAAAATGTAATCTTCTTCTCTTCTCACTAGCCACATCTCTGCCTCTTCGAATAGTCTCCATTTGTTGTGTCTTGCATGACTTTTATCCATCTTCTTCCCTTGACTGGAATTATTTTGTTAGCCCCTATTTTCCTGGGTCGACCAATCTCTCAAGATATAATAACAACTCCATTATAATAAATATCCGCATTAGTTCGTTTCTGGTCCCAAATGGGTACCTTGTGTAACTTCAGCATTTATTATTTTATCTTCAAGCTTAAGTATCAAACAACAGTAGAAATCAAAAATGATTACTCTGGGAGTCGACTTCTTTTATATCAATGCGATGTTCAAGTCTGAAATTCTAGTATTCCGAGTATTGCCACCTTCTTAATGTCCTATTATTGATCTTGGGGTCCTAGTCTTGGTGCAACACCCAAACATTTTGTAATTTTAAATTATGGAACCTGTTTTTTTACTCAATGAATGTCTTCTAGATTGGGAGGACTGGTTCTGGATCAGGCGGTGGACCGGTTCGAGGGTTTCGTGGTGTTCCAGCCGATCGTCAACGGAATCGGAGGAAACCTGGTGTCCGTGCTGGCCTCGAGAATTTCCACCTACCTGCATCGCGGCTCGTTGCCTGGCATTCTGCCCGAGGGAGCCAAGATCGTCGAGTGGCCGTGGAAGGTGCTCTTCTATGGAAGTGAGTATACTCTTCTTTCAAGACATGATCCAAAATTATATTTCAATTTATGGGTTTTGCAGCAAATTCTATCAACACTTGAGATGCCACTTGGCTTTTTAATTTCCCATTACTCTTCACTAATCACTTTTACAATTTTAAGCTATTGATTCTAATGCCATATGATAGGTAACTATTGTATCGCCATTTTTATTGTCACATGACTTCTACTAGACCAAAAACAGTGTTTACAGACCCTATCAAGGCTATGTCGACTAGTAGATCCAGGTCATCCTTCCACCGTAGTCGCGATCGCCCTGAACTTCTCTTTGCGCTCCATGGTCTCGAAATCGGCAGTATTCTTGTCTATTTATCATCCAAGCTTCTGACTACCATATGTGACCTGCCCATTACCATTTTAGAGTCGTTAAGCGGTAGATGATTTCTGTGGCCGTTGTTTTTTCTCTCGTCGTATCGTTTCTGACTTTGTCTCTAAGGCTTATTCCTAACATGACTGTTTCCATGGATTCTTTTTCATTTAGCTGTTGCCTTTCTGACGTGAAGGCTGTCAGTTATTGAGGATAAATAGATACATAGATGCCTCTATTCCTTCTTGCGACTGTCTCAGAACTAAAATTCTGAGAGAGATTCTAGTTTTGAAGGAAGGACACTTTGATTGTTGGTGGATGGTTTGTAACTTGAGTGTGTTCTTTGACTAAAGGTTTCTCCTGTTTCAGCTTACACTGCCAAGACGGCGCGCCTGCTGATCTTCCTGGCTGTCACGGGGCAAGTGGTGTTCATGTTCGCGGCAGACTACATGTTCATGTCCAAGGTCACCATCACATTCTCCTTCGCCCTGGCGTACCTTATCTGCGCCACGCTACAGGTAACCTAACCTAACCTAACCTAACCTAACATAATCAAAATATATAGCTCAATTATATTTAGTCACCTGCTAATTGAAAAAAAAAGGTTTAAATAATAAAATTGTAAGATATCTTATAATAGTCATTGATATATATCTGTTCATTTAATGCACATATAGATTTATTATGTTAACGAAATGCATAAATTATAGCCGATCATGACGTAATTACAACAACAAACAATCACGCCATTTCCCCGCAGGGGTAGGCAGAGAAAATGGACAGCCACACTACTCTATCCTGGCACACCTCTCTAGCTTCCTCCACATTCATACATCGAGTTATACACGCACGTCGATTCTTCCGGCTTCTGACATGACCAACTTTTAATATTTGATTAATTTGGTCATGCCATGTTTTCCTCGGTCTATCTCGACTCCTTACTCCATTTACTTCGTTAACGTATACTTTTTTAACCATTCTTTCTTCACCCATGCGCTCCATATGTCCGAACCAGCGCAGCGAACCTTTCATAATTTTGTTCATAATACCTTCTTCCGCTCTACATTCCTTCCTAATATCAGCATTTGAGATTCTGTCGTACATCGTTCTAACACACATACATCTTAGGGACCTCATCTCTACCGCATTTATTCTGCTCTCATCTTTCTTCTGCCAGTTCCATGCTTCGCTTCCATACATAAGGGTTGGGACCAGAACTCCATTGTGAACGGTCATTTTCGCTTTCATTCGCACTTTTAAAACTCCATTCACTTTGTTACCCGCAATTATTGACACCGTATTTGCAATGTTTGTAAATCGTTTGTGTCCGAATATGGAGATTGCAACGATCTCCGAAACGTCGGTCGAGAAGGAGAAATCACACGTTGTTACACAAAAAAAAATAGCTGCCAACCGTAAAAATCTACTCGATTATTTGACGAACCTCTATGGGGAGGACATCTTCATTGACACACGTCGAATTGATTCAAAGGCAAAGGAAAGCGAAGTTCCTCAACAGTTTGGCCTTTCTCCTCAGATGTAGAGAACAATCGATTAACTCACACCACCACATTACCCTGAAGATGGAGACTGCAACGTCGAGTTGGTCGAGAAGGAGAAATCACACGTAACTAACTAACTAACTACCTAACTCACCATCACGCCGTCTCCCCGAAGGGGTAAGCAGAAAGAATGGACTGCCACACTTTTCTTTCCTGACATATTTCTTTCGCTTCCTCAACATTCATACATCGTGTTATGCACGCGCGTCGATTTCTCTGACTCCTCCTGACATGACCGACATTCAATATTTGATTTATTTGATCGAGCCACGTTTTTCTCGGACTTTCTCTATTTCTGGTTCCATTTACATCGTTAGCATATAATTTTTTTACCATTCTTTCTTCATTCATTCTTTCCATATGTCCAAATCATCTTAATGATCCTTTCATGATTTTGTTCATGACACCATCATTCGCACCGCATTCACTTCTTATATTTTCATTCGACACTCTATCATACACAGAGTATCTACACATTCGTCTAAGAGATCTCATTTCTACTGCATTTATACTACTTTCATCCTTCTTTGCCATTCTAGCTTTTTTTAATAGGTTTTTGTTTGCGATGACAACTTTAAGTGCACCATTCACTTTGTTGCCTGGATAAAATGAAATGGGGAAAATAAAATAAAATGAAATCACACATTGTTACTCAAAATCAAACAAAACCTATTAAAAGAAGAAGAAGATTATAGTTTTATGGAGTTAAGTGTTTCATCTGTCTGAGTGTTTAACATCTTCTTAACGTTTCAGGTAATGGTTCTGCTGTACATTGCTCACGTGATCGTCCTCAAGATGTGGACCGCCAAGATGGATCCAGACAATTCAGCCATCCCTTACCTGACGTCCCTCGGAGACCTGCTGGGCTCCATCTTCCTCGGCGTCTCCTTCTTCATCCTACTTGCCATCGGCAAAGAGTACGGGTCAGGTGGAGAGAACTGAACAGTCAAGAGAGCATCACCATTGTCCGACATCTTTCGAAGTAGTATGTATCCTGCTGTGGAATTGATATCTGTTTATATCATTGTGTTCTTCTCAGAATTTTCCATGTAACATACGTATATATTGTTATGTAAGTATTATGAAAAAAAAACGATTTGTTGTTTATGTTTCAACCCCTAAAATTCTAAACAGCGATATATCGCTGTTCGCTAAACGCATCAACAATTGCTTACAACGATCGGCGTATCATAAAATATGCCATTTTTTAGTGACAGAATTTTAACCACCCCACGTATTTGAACGTACGTGATACGTTCACTGTACTGTACCATTCTGCGCTATCCCGTATCACGTACGCGCTTCATAAAAAGTAATGTACCTAAAATGTACAAACGGTTAGGGATACGCGCGTGTGCCAACAACACTCGAGTACAAGTCTTCATAAATATGATAGTTTTACAAGGGGCAGGCGTAGTGTGCGGCCGAGTATTTGACGTATCGTAATTTAAAAAAATAAAATTAATATATAATTAAATTTCATTAATAAAAAACTTGATTTTGTGCGTTTCTCGGAAAATAACCCAAATCGAGGGCGGTTAATAATTTCTGTGCGATAAATAATGCATATCGCTCGCACGCTCTTCATAAGCAAGACAAAAAGAAATAGTGCATATCTGTAGACGGTCCGCGCCCTATTTCTTTTAACCTAACCTTGCATTACAAAAGCAATGTTGATTTTTTAAATGGCAGTCGATAATATACGAATTTTACATAACCATACATTTTTAATATGATGCTTTCAATAGTTTAACAATTGTTAAACAATCAATTTTATTCAAAAGAAACCTAACCTATTGTTTTTAAGGATTAATTGTATCTCAATAGAGACGAAGATGTAAATTGTTTTTGGAAACAGAATATGGTGGTCAAGGCGTTTACAGGACATATGACCTGTCATTGGTTGGGTTAAGCAATCGCTTTATGTTAACAACATTCCCCATTCCGCCCTTCTTCCGACCACGTTTGATAAAAAAATTGAAAGATGTATATATGCTACTATGTTGAGAAACACTTCACATTTTTTAGGTCAATCTACACTAGCGTTCCAGGGGTTGTCTAGCAATGTATGATAATTGCGTAGCCTTTCACATTGCATTAATAAAGATTTTCTGCTTAATGCTTACATATAATCTTAATAGATGGCACTAGGTAGATTGACATAGTAGCATATATAGATTTTTCAAAAATTTGTCAGACGTGATGGTCGTAAGAAGTGCGGAATGGGGAATGTTGTTAACATAAAGCGATCGCTTAACCCAAACAATGACAGGTCATAAGTACTATAAACGCCTCGACCACCATATTCTGTTTCCAAAAACAATTTACATTTTCATCTCTATTGAGATACAATTAATTCTTATAAATGATTAACCCGCAATGGGTACAATCCAGAATATGTCTACAAGTATTTTTATACATTCAAAAACTAACCTATTGTGTGTCAGGACTCGTGTTTTTTTAAGATAACCTTATCTGACCTGTCACAAATTTAGTTGGATTGACATTATTATTTTAACATCCATCAATTACGATTAATGTTGTATGTTTAAAATATTATTTTCATAATCATATTTGAGTATAAAATACACGTATTGTTACATGGAAAATCTATTGAAATATTACAATTTTAAAATGTTATTTTTCTGTTGTTTTAATTTAAATCTATTGTATTGTCTAAAGACGCAAATAATACCTAAGTTGTCAATTATTATTGTCTATGAACAGTATTATGCTATAATATTTAATGTTTTAGTGTTATATCAACTTGAAAATATAATTATTACAATTTTACTAAAACCATAGAAAATGTTACTAAAACCATAGAAAATGTTACTAAAACCATAGAAAATGTTACTAAAAAGATTGGTTACTAAAACCACAGAAAATGTTACCAAAAAGATGGGTAATTATTGGACTTTTTACTACCGAATTTTTTTTTTTAAATAAAACATAAGATTACACTAACTAACTAACCATCACGCCGTTTCCCTGAATGGGGTAAACAGAGAGGATGGACCGCTATACTGCTCTGTCCTGACATCTATTGAGTTTTATCTGCATTATCGCGAATATCAAAAGCAGCGTTCATATTTAGATTTTAAGATTTAAAGCACATATTTTACAATGAAAGCGAAAATGGCCGTTCACAATGAAGTTCTGGTCCCAAGCCTTATGTGTGGAAGTGAAGCATGTAACTGACGTAAAAAGAATGAGAGCAGAATAAATGCAGTAGAGATGAGGTCGATAGAACGATGTACGACAGAATCTCAAATGCTGATATAAGAACGGAATGTAGAGCTGAAGAAGGTATTATGAACAAAATTATGAATGGATCGCTGCGTTGGTTCTATGGAGCGCATGGATGGAGAAATAATGTTTAAGAAAATATACTTCAATGATGTAAATGTAGTACGGAATTGAGGTAGACCGAGAAAAATATGGCATGACCAAATAAATACAATTTTTAAGGTTGGCCATGTTAGAAGTCGGTAGAATCGACGTGCGTGTATGGCTCGCTGTATGAATGTAGAGGAAGCTACGGAGGTGTGTCAGGATGGAGTAGTGTGGCGGTCCATTCTCTCTGCCTACTGCGGGGAAACGGCGTGATGGTTTGTTGTTGTTATAATGCGCTCTTGAGGTGATAATCACAAAAAGGGCGCTTTAAAAGTTAGCATATTATTATTATTATTACGAGATTTGATTGAGGTTACGATCCAAAAAGGTGTCTTAAAGCATGGGTCGGCAACCAGCGGCCCGTAAGATTCTCGTCGCAATGCACGTGACGGACAATATCATACACAACGGAGTGAAAGGGAGCGAAGGGGATAAAAACCCCTTCGCAATGGATATCGATAATGTACTAATTATGTGAAATATTTGGCTTTTTTACAACAAAAAGTTGTCGACCCACGTATTAAAGTATCGAGTGGATTATTAGCGTATTATTTATAAAGGGTTTCCGGCACGTGAAGCAATACAATACTGAATTTATAAATATAAAGGCGTATTTTTAAACCAACTCTCACGCAACGGTGAATAAAAACGAGCAATAAGAGAGACTATATCTATTCTCGCCTTTCTTCATCATGTTTTATATAATTGTTTAATAATGATAGCTTTGCTTTGCTAATTTGTGTCAACGTATTCCGTTTAAAAATTTAATTGATTAACTGACTTGTCTCTGGATGCCGCCTTTCAGTTTTACTGCCCAAGGGCCCTTAATCTGCTGACACTTCTTCGCCCTATTGGGTCGATAAACAACACCCTTTTTGGGGGGCTTCAAATCTCCCAAGCGGTGCAAATGCCCTACCTATCGCAACATATTGATTTAAATAAACTTGAACGCTGATGTTCTGGTATCATTTATTTATTTCGCTACCGAGGGGTAGACAGAGAGGATGGATCGCCACATTGTTCTATCCTGGCATAATTCTACATTCACACATCGAGACATTCACGCTCGTCGATTGTTCCTAATTCAAACATGGCCGCATTTCCTTTTAAGGTAACTGTGCACGCTTTCATCGCGATTTATCAGCATTTTTTTCGAGTTTTTACCAATTTTCATTCAGTTTTCGACAGTTATTGCATTTGAAATCCATTCAATAATTCTCTTAAATCTGTTAGATTTTATTAATGTAATTAAAATAATTTAAATTTTGATATTTGCACATTTATTGAACTTAATTCATTTTAAGTATTAATTGTAACTTAACAAAAAAGTGAATTTAATTTAGCTAATAAGTTAACACAACAGTTGAATGGTTGCAGTAAAATAGGCACTAAGTACCAAAAAAAATACAAAAAAAACTAAGTATGTAGTTTCGTTCTATATGTAATATAGAAAAAAAATGCATACTTAGTTTTTTTGTATTTTTTTTGGTACTTAGTGCCTATTTTACTTCAACCATTCAGTTATTGATTTCTGAGGCGGTTCAAAGTTCGCTAAGTCAGCTAGTTGATAATAATTTTAACTAAATAACATGCAGTTTTCAAGCTTATTTTATTCTTAATTTGCGAATATTTAAAAAAAAAATGCATTATATTTTTACTATTGATAAAAACAATGTCTTAGTCGGCAGTGATTGATAATACGGTGACTTTATATTGAAGCACGTGCAGAAACGACACTGAAATCTGCGTTTTATTACTAACATTGTCTGTTTTATCGCTCTTATACTTAATTAATTTTATTGATTTATGGAGAAGCGTCATCTAATTACAGGAAACAATTGCTTAATATACACATCTTACACACAAAATAACTTATCACAACACCGTTGATACCTAGAACAATAGGCATTAATTATTATAAAATACTTCTTGTAAACCCATCGACTTGTCAAATCCACTCGGTGACTGCGACGCCATTTCGTGAAATAGTGAAGCATTGAACTGATACAAATAATTTGAGTAAATGCCGTAGAATAAAGATCCCTTGTTTATAAAGATAATAACATTTGGCGTCCAAACAAATTTTGAGGACTTCCGAAATGAAGACTCTGAGGACGATAGCAGGCACGACACTGAGAGATCGCGTGAGGAACACCAGAATAAGAGAGATATGTGAGATTGTGGATATTATAAGATGGAGCAGACAGCGAAAAAGGGACTGGTACGGTCATGTTCAAAAAATGGACACCACCAGACTCCCCTATATTGCACTACATAATCAGCCTCATGGGACTCGTCCTCGTGGAAGACTTTTGGTTTAATGTATACCTGTATTTTTAAATAAAAAAAATGCCAAAGGAAGAAAGGATGACTGAAAAATTTAAATTTTGGCAATGCGAGGAGTCGAAACAATCGTCTGCATATGTCACATTTCAACTACATCTTTGCCTATATATGACTGAATTTCGAATGAATATGTATATCACAAAATAATAAAAGGCAGATCAACTCGTCCTCTATAAAATCATTCTTCTTCTTCTTTCCGTGTCCTGTCAGGTCTCCCTAACGTTGACTATCACCCTTGAGTAGGCCTCCCTGTCCTGGGCCGCCAGGAACAGCTCCTCCACGGTCCTTAGCCTTGTCCACTCTCGGATGTTCCTCAGCCAGGAAACCTGCCTTCTCCCAACACCTCGTCGACCCTCAATTTTACCCTCCAAGATCAGATGTAACAGTGTGTACTTTTCGCCGCTCAGAACATGGCCCAAGTAGGACACCTTACGGACTTTGATGTTGGTCAGCAACTCTCTGTCAACTCTGGCTCTATGGAGAACGTTTGTGTTGCTAACTATGTCAGTCCAGGAGATGCGTAACATCCTTCGGTGTATCCACATCTCAAAGGCCTCTTATCGGTTCATAATATTGACTTCAAGGGTCCATGACTCCACCCCGTATAACAGCACTGACCAAACATAGCATCTGACCATTCTTTGTCGTAATTTTAAATTAATATCATTCTGGTAGTTTAAAATGTCAAACATATAGTTAAAAACTTGAAAAATGAAATTTAAAGAAAATATTAGGTATATAATCAAATATAAAAAAACTTGGCCGTGTTTATATATAATAATATTTCAATAGCGTGACACGGTGTATGGCTCCAGGCAAAGGAAGTCTGTCGTTTATGCTTACCCCTTTCGGGAATACGTGCGTGATGATTAGATAGTTAGAGTTATTTTCTATTCTAAAAGAACAGCTGCATCAGTCGTTGCATTATAATCAAATTTAAATTAATAATAAACCTCTCATCATGCCATATCCAAACGATAGTATAATATTTAACGTTTCTGTGGTATTTTTTTGTTTGCTAAATCTCTGTAATCACTTTATTTTTCTATTTTTCTAATAAATTATTATTTAAATAAATACAATAGGTAATTAATTAGTTAATCTTGCGCTTAACTCAAACGGTCGGAGCCTTGGAATTTTTAAATCTCCAGGTGAATTTGTGACGCCATTTTGTGATGCTCGATATTATATGTTAATCGCGTGAGAATTAATTGTATGTATTAATCTGCGTTTGACACAATCTTATTGATTAATTATATTCAATTCATTGTGGGCAAATTATTATTTAAAAAAAAAAGATGAAATCATTGTTTTGACTTTTACGATACTTTCTACCCTTCATAACACATTTAAAATCTTCGTTTAAGTACATGAAATTTGTTTACAACATTTTGAATGTATATTCTTGTAGACAAATACTGGATTTTACCCATTGCGGATAAATTATTTTTTTATAAGGATTAATTATATCTCAATAGAGACGAAGATGTAAATTGAACATCTCCAGGCGTAATCTAGTACTGTATGATTTGCAGAGCCTTTCACAGTGCATTAATAAAGATTTTTGCTTAATGCGTCCTAATCCTAATAGATGACGCTAGTGTAGAGTGAACTAAAAAAATTGAAGATATGTGCAGCATTCTATCATATATACATCTTCCAAAAATTTGTCAGACGTGGTGGTCGTAAGAAGGGCGGAATGGGCAATGTTGTTAAACATAAAGCGATCGCTTAACCCAACCAATGACAGGTTATAAGTTCTGTAAGCGCCTCGGCCACCATATTTTGTTCCCAGAAAACAATTTACATCTTAGTCTCTATTGAGATACAATTAATCCTTATAAAGAAATTTGTTTAAATTTGTAAAATTTCAAAAAATCATGTGATACAAAATCTTAATTACGAAACAGTCCAATAATATCCAATCTTGTATACTATCTAAAACTATATGTACAGGTTATGTTTATTCGATTTATAATTGTGCAGTTAACATACTGCTCAAAATGTTTGCTAATATATTTTTTAAACACCCAATTTTCAAGTTGATAATAGCACTTATACACAATTAAAGTGGCGTTTTTTTTAAATGTCCGCTTTCATATAAAAAAATCTTTTATTTCTAATGTGATTTAAATATTTCCAGAATTAATCTACCATAAATGTATATTATAAAAATATTATTTTATGAAGTGAAAATTATTAGATAACTTAAAAATTAATGGGTTTTTACGTTATAAATAAGTCCAGAGAGTATTATTTAAAAAAAACTAATTTTACCCCACACATTTAAAATCATGGTAACAAAAAATTAACTCCAATAATGATTCCTTGTTGAGCGCGTTTTCAGTTCTAGTGACGTTTTTCTATGGTTTTAACTGTCATTGTTTACGTTTTAAATATTTTCAATGTCGTTTTACGCGAAATTGAGGATTTTGCATTATTTTAAATTGTGTAACAATTATTATATAAAGTATATAACACTGATGATTTTAATTGTATTATTACGTATCCGATTTTGAACGTGAGTTATTTTTATATTGAAAATATTTTAACTAAATTGGAAGCTAATTCTGATTAGAATCATTTTTGGAGTTGATTGATTTTTATATGTTGGTTTACAATGTGAAAATTCAACAGATTAATATATTTTTGAAAATTAAATGACAGTATTTTGTTCACTACGTATTAGTATTAGTAAGGTTAATTAATGAATGATTGTCATTAAAGATATTAAGATGTATTTTATGTTACTAAATAAAATTAAACATGATTTGATTTAGGATAGGCCCAATACTTAGTCTACTTTCATGGCTGTGTTAAGAGTGAATGTGCGTAATTATATTTTTATATAAATATTATTAATTGAAGATATATATTTTTATAGTTGCTTCTAAAGACGCCGAAAGGCCTGCTACGAATGTCGGACTTCTATCGTGTTTAAATATGGAATATCTTTCAATTTTGGAGAGCGTTTCTTCATCCACCAATTCACATATTTAACTTAATCGGTTGATTAAAAAACGCAATAAAAGTGTTAAAAAAAATTTTTTAATTAATTTATACCATTCGAATTGATTTTAAAAACGTAGTACCAAAACTATTTTTCTATATATTTTTTAACTAAATGCAAGATTGTGATATACTCGCGAAAAAATATAACGTTTCAGTTTAGATTATAACGCATTTATTTTAACTTACATGCATGCATAGCATGCGTAGCATGTTCACAGTGGATGCCCAAACGGACAGTGACGTCGAAAGACGAAATTGCATTTCACGATTGCGCTTCATTCGAGCTAGCCGTGGCGCTCATATGCCCGAAATCATATTTAAACAATAATGGCATAAAATTATCTATTAAATAAAGCCAATATCATAGACATTAACATTAATTTAATGTCTTTTTATTTCATTTTGAATATGTATTGTATCTTATTATTCTTCTTCCTCAGCCTATTCCAGTCCACTCCTGGACAAAGGCCTTCTCCATTCGCTTCCATGTCACTCTGTCCTGTGCGGACTGCATCCAGGTTATTCCGACGTGTCTGTTCAGATCATCTTTCCACCGTAGTTGCGGTCGCCCTGCACTTCTTTTTGCCATCCACGGTCTCCAAGTCAGCAGTCTTCTTGTCCACTTTTCATCTGAGCTTCTGGCTGCGTGACCCGCCCATTGACATTTTAAAGTCGCCACCCGGTGGATGATGTCAGTGACCCTTGTTCTTTCTCTTACCGTATCGTTTCTGACTCTGTCTCTTAGGCTTATTCCTAACATGGCTCTTTCCATGGCTCTTTGGGTCACTCGCAGTTTCTTGGCACTTTACTTGGACAATGTAACAGTTTCAAGACCATAAGTACCAACTAGCAGAACGCAGGTTTCATAGACTTCTTGTGTGTATTGTATACCTCTAAAAAAACACCTTATATTTGCATTGATGACTTTGATAACTAAAAATATAATTTATGTTACAATTTTAAAAAATCGTACAATGAAAGGATCAATGTTTTTTAATGCCAAATAAGATTTAATCTGGAAAATGCAATTTAAACAATCAATTTGATGATTTATCGCTGTTTTCATCTGTCGTGTTTGATTGTTCCACCGATGGTATCGGATTTCAAGGGAACACATGTATTACGCCAGATTAGGTTATCTCGGAGATCCCACGAGTGATTTGAGCTACTTTCGCGGCGGAGTTGTTCGACATTTGGTAGCAGCCATAGAGGCCCTATCTGCTGTTGTCTTCTCGATAAATACTATTGTAAATCAGACAATAAAATTGTAAATATCGTTATATGCTAAATCTTCTAGCCGTTTCGCTATTAACCCTTACCACTCCATTATTTTTTGATATTGTTTTTCAGCCAACTATAATTTAAATAATGTCAAAATATTTTTATTAATAGGTAGTTGCAAAAAAAATCGTTAAAAATTCACTTGTTATGATTTATTCTTCAAATAAAAAACAATTTACAAAAAACATTATGGACTACTTATAGTTTTGCATAGCATGGTACTTTTTAAAACAATCTCCAGAATGGAGACCAGGTTTTCTGGAACAGGTCTCACAAAACCACACTGTTCCCGTCTACCCCCTGGAATCTTTCTGTTACTGCACACAGTACAGTCTTTAGAACTTTTGTCCAGTTTCGCAATGAAGTGGGGCTTGTACTCTAATCGCTCCTCTGCATGACGTATCACGCGAAGTTCCCGCCATTTTAGGTCATGTGAATTTGCAAGGATTATTTTCTAGTAAAATAAAAACGGAAAACAGTCAAAATCTTATTAAAACGTGAAATTAAATGTTTTTTTAACGAATAATCACAAGAAACAACGACACGTGTCAAGTTTTGCGCGCGAAAATACACCGCGCGCGCAAGTCTTATTTTGTCGGCCGCCAGCCGACAACTGAGTTGTAGCGTACATATAGCGATGTCGGCTGGCATTCGACAAGGAAGTGGTAAGGGTTAAACACCAAACGCGTATCTAAAAATCATTTTACAGCCTCGAATTGCTATATATTTGTAAAAAAAAAGGCCTCCGAATTATTAACAAGGGGGGGGGGGGGCACAACATAGGAAAATGATTTCAGGATGGGATTTTGCAAGATTGTAGTACCACTTAAGAGACGTATATAGTCAAAGTAAGAAAACGCAATAGTCAGCCTTCTTCTTCCTCTTAGTTTAGGTCGTATGACCTGTTTGTGACGGTGGGCTGTCCTGGGATGATGATGTCCATCCATCTCTTCGGCAGCCTTCCTGGTAATCTCTTGCTGCTTGGGTTTTCATCTTTAACAATTTTTGCAATTCTTGTATTCTCCATGAGGTCCACGTGGTCTCTCCAAAAGCGCCTTCTGCTTCTTCTCCATCTCACTATGTCCCCAACACCATCGAAAAAAAAACGTTAGTTAAAAAAACAATCGTTGTATTATTTATTTGTAATACATTCCAGTAATTGTTTAATCAAAGCACGTTTTAAGATAAGATTTAAATAAGCTGAGTCGTTATCTCTGTTCGTAAATATCACAAACTTTTTCATCCTTTATCTGCCATAGACAAGAAATATCGGACGCTGTTTCGTAAATAGGTACCGTGAGTGAAATTCCACCTAGTAGATAAGACATTAATAGACATGTATGAATTTGTCATCGAAATCACAAGGAAATCGAAAGAAGAATCACAATTGGCAACAAAACGTTCTTCTCTCGACTACCAGCGCTCAAATTAAGAAACGTACACTGGAAAACCAAAATCATCCTGTATAAAACAATCATCCGAACAGTAGTGACCTATGTGGACAATGACAGCGAAATCTACATCGCTCCACTAGTCATTCTACATCTTCCTCGGCTTTCCTCGACTTCTTTTTCCATTCGCAATACTTGGATAGTTTCTTAAATCGGTTATTCGTGGAAATAATATTTTCGTAGTATTTCTTCTTCTTCCCTTTATTGTAGATCTTGTGATCTGTTTACACTGGTTATCAAATTTCTTCCTGTGATGAAGACGTCCAGCTTTCTCTCCATCTCTTTGGTGGTCGACGGCCCTCTGGAGTATCGCGCATCACGATCTTAGGAATCCTCGCTGGATCCATTCTCTCGATGTGGTCCCTCCAGAATCGTCTTCTCTGCCTACTCCATCTCACTATGTCATCGATTTTGCAGGATTTGCGAATCTCTTCGTTGAGTATCCTATTTCTAAGGGTTCTACCCTCGATAGATCGCAATGTTCTCATTTCTGCTACTCTTAAGAGATGTTTGGTTCTGACAGTGTCTGCTCTTGCTTCGATTCCGTACGTCATTATGGGCCTGATACATATTTTATAAATCCTATCTTTGCTTTCTTCTAGTATATGCTTATTTATTTAAATACATATACCACGGTCGCCCCCCTTGTTTGTTTCAATGCCCCCATTTACTACCGGACACGCTACCGCCCCCTGGTAAGATCCAGCATCCACTGGAGGGCGGTAGCGCCCTCATTGGGAACCTAAGCTCCAAAACGTTATAAATAACTGCGTATTAAAAAGTGTAAATATTGTTTGTTAACTATAAGACTTGTTATATAGTTTAAACGTAAGAAATCCAAATTATTCAACTGTCATTTTTAAACCATGCACTTCAGTATTACCACGAAATAGAATAAGTACTTAATTTGACTTAAAATGGGCATTGAAAAAGTATTTATATATTAATAGTTTACTTTTTAAATAACATATACAATCCTTTTTTATTATATATAAATACTTCTGCATGTTATGGGTAATTACTTTTTCCTCCCTCGTATTTTTAATTTTAAACTTACAGTTATTGCACATTGCACTCCCAGCATGCAGAACCAACCTGCCTCTGGTGATGCCAGTGGGGAGATCAATCAAACTGCTGAACATGATCGCTTCGGAGATCGATGTCTTTCATATTCGTGAAAGTACGTTCAGAAGACAAATACTCTTGACTTTGGAGAGTATATTGTATTCCTGATGTCGAATCATCTCTCCTGCGTTCCTGGTATTATGTATTTATTATATTTTACCTGTTCTCAATAGAGATCAGAGTCTAAGACATGTTTTACTTGCATCTTATATCTATTATTTAATGTTGGAATGTTTTAAACTATTGAAATCATATCACGATGGATTCGTTATAAATAATCGATTTTTCTAAGCCTAAACACGCAAGCCTAATTATATGCAAATAAAAACTTTTTTTATATTAACCAAGATATCTTTTATATATAATATTATATTATACAAATATATTAGCTTGTAATGTCGTGATATTCGTTTGCAATATTAGATCTAGAAGGATTTGAATACGCATAGGACTTACTTATTCGAGCCAAAAAGAAAAATTAAATAACCTAAACCAGTGGTCGGCAAACTGTGGCTCACGAGCCAATTGTGGCTCTTTGGCTACTCGTGTGCGGCTCTTCAACGATTGTCGTTTTAAAATACGTTTGAAAATATATTCATTTAACGTCATTTTTTTAATCAATCTTACTGAGAAAATCCAAGGCCTTCAATTACATTTAAAATGATAATATTTTAATTTAAAAAATATAACAGTACATAATACAGTATTATTCAGTATACATATACATAGTAGAAACCGACTTTCAAAAGATTTTCGAAAAAAAAATTGGCTCAGAAAATAATTCTAAATCGATGTAATGTTAATATTTGTCTTTTTACTTATGAGGTTGCCGACCACTTTTTTATTCATATATTATATATTTTTAAAATACATATTATAAGTCACATGAACGTATGGACACCATGTAGATTCGGATATTTTGAATTGAAACACAAGCTTGCTTTCAAGTTCGATTTTATAAATTATACGCATTACTTGGTGGAACTCATATATAAAATTTATATATTTGAGGTGACCACATTTTTTTTATGTTTTACCTGTTAACCGAGTAGTTTTACATCTGATGCCTAGATGTATGTTATATATAACTAGGTAATGCCAGGCATGCGTTGCAATCCTTCTTTAAATTGTTTTTATAATTGGCATACATTCGTATACGAATACTTTATCAGCTCTAAATTATGTCATTTGAATGCCAAGATTGCCAACAACAACTGTACAAAGTTTCGACTTAATCGGATGAACGATGCGGAAATGCATAAGAAACGAATATACAGACATTCATGTTTATAAATATAATATGCAATAATAAATCTTAATTCGTTACCCCATTAGAATTATATTTCGTTAATGAAGAATGAAGAAGAATTTATGAATGATCAATTGCAAACATTGTATTCGAACGTCAGTCAAGTTGATTAGACGTACACGTGTATTTTTTAGATATAGCTACGATAATAAATAATTGTGGATAATTTAAAACATAGACAATAATCGAATGTCTAATTAGAAGCAACCATTTTGATTGTGTTGTTCGTGAGTTGTGATATGATGGACTATTTGGTCACTCGCGACTGAAAACACTTGCCAATGTGTGGTTATTCGTGTGTAATGTTGTCTGATAGTGTAGCAGGGCCTTTAGGATGGTGCTCCGAGCAAGAATTCGTATATTTCATAGTAATTTAGTTGTAAATTTAAAATAGTTTAACCCTTGTTCGGAATGAAAGAAAGAAAAATCGTTAAATAAAAAAAACTGTCGCGAGTTATGAGCGTAATTAAAATATAGGTTTAAAAAAATTGACAAGCAGCATAACGCTGTTTTTCAAGTATGGAGTATATTTTAGTTGAATCTCACTGCAGATTTACATTATAATTTACTTCAATTTAAAAAGTTTTAGTTTTTAATATAGCTGTAAGAAGCGTTTGGCGCCATTTTGGTCAATTTATCCATAGCGCTTGTTATTTTATTTTCATTTGTTCATTACATATTGCGCAATACGAGTATGTCTACCTTACAGGTGGGATTTTCTATGTTTAATTAAAACGAATGAAAACGTCTGTTTTCTAGAAGTTTTATTATATATTTTCTTTATATACGACAGGTCTTTAGAACCCAATTACTGTATACATTTTACATTTACAAAAATACATGTTAAAATAAAACAATTGTGGTATGTACCTATATGATCCTTAAAGGACGCATAGGTCATTTGGAGAATGTCCGCATCGACTGACACCTCATTCAGGAGCGCAATACCCCGGGTCATTGTATGCTGCGCCATGACATTTGTCCTGCTATGCGGTATGCACAACAGATCGTGTCTTCTAGCGCGAGCATACCTGTCCGGTGCATTTTATGTGCATGACATGTTTAACTTGTCTAAGGCATGTCATTAACATAAATTATAATAAAACTAGTATAAAACAAACGTTTTTATTCGTATCAATTATTTGGAGATTTACTTCACGCAGTATTATTGCGCAATACGTGTTTTTTTATAAAATAACGAGTATTAATCTAAATAATATGTGATGTAAATCAAAATAGTATGGTAATAACCCCTACTTCAAATGTTGGAATTGTACTCAATTATTGGATGATTTAATTGTAAAATGGTGGTAGACACGTGTGATATGTAAAAAAATCTGTATTGAACGTAAAGGATGATGGTGAAATTACGTAATTATTTTAAGTGCAATATTGTAATATGTAAATCAAGTACAGGATGTCCGAATTAAACGTGAAATTAGTTGTTTTGTCCGCCATTTTGTTTACGCTGATTTGACAGTTTGGAAGTTGCGTAAAAAGAATTTGATGAATTCATAGTTAAGCGTTATTAAATTAGATAATATGTTATTTTTGAAATTATGCTATTAAAATTATTTACCTAATTTTAAAACCTAACCTTCACTAAATTTATAAACGCAATGTCGTCACCTGAGAGTAAGAGGGTTCCAACTAACAAAATTTCACATTTGGCTTTTTTTCGTGAAAAGGGTTCTTACTAACCTTATCTATACGTACAATTAAAAAAAAACATGTAATGGTATCGTCATTTTGACGTTACGAGAAGAATCAAGTTCCATCTGATCATTCGAAACAAACGATTCACTGAAGAAGGATTCATTTACACTTAGAACTTTATTATTCCAACTGTCGACAGAGAAAATTTACACGCTTCTCTGTAAAAGACACGTTTTTCTTTATTTTTCAAAAAAAAAATATATTTCCCATATAAAATAAAATAAAATATTTCTAGGTCTTCCCCTTTTTATCCCTAGATTTTACACAATATTATCCATTATTTTATATAAAAGTGATCATTTTATTACTTACCTAATGAGAATAATAGTAAACCAGTGTAATATAATTATTTATAGCGTTTTACAAACAAAAAAATAACACTTGAATATCACGTTTGTACAGAAAATCATAAACCGACAGTTGGAAACAGTCGAACGCACATCTAGTACAACCAGACACATCTAGCAAGAAGTTTGACAACTAGTAACGCGGATCATAGATAAAATTTTAGTATTATTGCTAGAAGCAAGACACTGCTTCAGATGGAACCATTTTATTCCAAATACACACCCGAAACCAACAAAACTTTGACTTCATTTTTCTCAGCTTTTTACATTTGACAGTTGGAACCTTCTTACTCTCAGGTGACGATATTGTATTTTTGAGTTTAAAATGTTATGTCATTTTACATTGTGTTACAATGAGACTAATTCTCATTTGATTTCGTGGCTATTATTTGAATTTCGTTCTATCTGACAGCGTCACAACAAAATGGCGGACTGAACATGTATTGATCCAAAATTTGCTAAAATTTTAGGTAAACCTGTTATTTTTATTGATTATTTCAATTTTAGATACAATAAAATATTATGTAACTTACCTTAGAGAAGTGTGAGCTGTTTTAACTATAAATAGCATTTGTCTATAGCGTTATTTATTTTAAAATACTTATAATTCTATTTGGATTATATACAATGCACAGGAAATGAAGTTTCTGTAAGTATCTGAATTGAAACAGCTGGTCAAAATATATTTGTATTTTCTGTACAAACACACATATTTACTTTTAAAATTATAATCAGTTGGTTGCATATATAACTTTTTTTTAAACATATTTACCATTTCCTGCTATAAATATTGTCAATAACTTTAAAAATACTGCTTATTTGTACAACAAAATATAAATAAACCTCGAAGATAGCATGATTTTCCCGAAAAATCTTGTTAATCGAAATGGCCGTTCACAATGGAATTATGGTTCCATTCTTATGTATGGAAGTGAAGGGTGGAGCTGGCGAAAGAAGGATGAGAGCAGAATAAATGCCGCATAGATGAGATCTCTTAGATGTATGTGTGATAAAACGATGTATGATACAATTTCAAATGATATCTGGAGGGAAAGTATTGTGAACAAAATTATGAAAGGATCACTGCGTTCATGATTAAAAAGGTATACGTTAACGATGTGAATGGATTACAAAGTCGAGTAAGACAGAGAAAAACGTGGCATGATCACATAAATCAAATTTTAATGATTGACCATATTTGAAGTCGGAAGAATCGACGTGTGTAAGAAAAGAGTAGTGTGACTGTCCATTATCATTGCCAACCCCCTTCCGGGGAAACGGCGTGATGGTTCATTTGTTTGTTTGTATTAATTAAAATAAAAATTATAATTTACTACAGTTTAATTCAAGTATTTTTTTTTAAATCATACTTCATGCTACTAAAAGGTTAACTGAATAAAAATATAATAAGGTTTTTAAAAACAGATTCATTGGATTGCCTTTTGAGCGTCTTATGCCGTCCTTTTAATAAAGATACTTTCTCTATTAATATACAGACATCAATTTGATTTAATTGTAACATATTCGTGTTCAAATCTTACATAAGATTCATAAAATAATTACATAATTATGAATATGTTGTATCAAAATTGAACTAATGTCTCTAAGACCAAGGAGCCAAACGCGGGTTATGAATATGTTTTGTACTATTTTGTGAAAAAAAAGTTAAATACCACTTAGGTACATGGCTTCGACTGGTTTCGGCAGCTCGCTAAATATGGCAGATGGCAGCGAGCTGCCGAAACCAATCGAAGCCATAAACCTATGTGGAATTTAACTAAATATATACGAGTACTTTAAATAATTGTATTCATTTTCATTATTGATTTAATTGTAACATTCTCGTGTTCAAATCTCACATAAGATTCATAAAATAATTGCACATAATTATGAATATGTTGTATCAAAATTGAACTATTGTCTCTAAGACCAGGAGCGCGCGTTATGAATATACGAATATGCATATATTTTTTTAAATATATATTTAGTTAAATACCACTTAGGTTCATGGCTTCGACCGGTTTCGCCAGCTCGCTTAATATGGCAGGATGGCAACCAGAAAATGGCAGCTAACTGCCGAAACCAGTCAAAGCCATAAACTTACGTGGAATTTAACTAACTTTAAATAATTATATTCATTTTCATTATTTATAAATACTTATTTCAAATAACAACTTTATATTTTTTTTACTATTTTGTGCTTTGGCAAATTTTTCGTTATTTTGGAAGAAAAATTTTAAACAATGTTTTATCATAATGGTTTTGATGGATTCCGAATCATTTAGCAGATAATACTTTTATTTTGTAAAAAATATTAAATAAATAAAGTGGATTTATTTTTCAATTTCTTCTTCCAAATTAACAACGGAATTCTACAGTGTTAACGCTTAATCTTTTAATAAATAAATTGTTTTTTATTTGGACTGCACGTCTATTTTTTTTTAAATATTAAGTTTTAGTATTTTTAATATAATTTAAACTAAAAAATATCATGTACTTAAATGTTGAGATTACAAATCATGTCGTTTTACCAGTACACCAAAAAAATGCCAAAATAAAATGTATTCTTTAATGTTTTTATGTTATATTAATATGCCTTAGACTAAAGCTAATGTTTGTATAAGATTATATTGTTTTATGTTATATATATAATAGATTTAAGTATTTCGCACTGTAGTCAATTGCATCTAACTGAAACCTTGTCCCTTAACCACGAACTAGACTGCAATAATTAGTAAAAATAAACATAATATGTTGCAACATAACTAAAATATTACAACGTAATCCTGTTCATTATTTTATTGCTCCATGAAAACGTCGATTTTCTAGAAGTTTTATTATATTTTATAAGAGTACGAGTAACATGTTTCACATTGTTTGAACATTATCAAACTTATTTATTTTTTAAATTTACCACACTTTTGTATTCCCCGTGAGTTACAATAAACTCATTTTGGGCCTTGAAATAATTACATTTATTATAATTATTCATGACAGAACACACAATTATTATAAACACAAAAATATGATATCAAGCAGAATAAAAAACAAGATACAAATACACTAATATGCTAATAATTTATATTATACAGGTGTTACAAACAACATATTTTAAGCCACCTTTAAGATAATTTATTGTTTTTTACACAATGATATACTTCATATTAAATAATTCATATATACGAATAAAAACGTCTGTTTATAGAAATTTTATTATATTTTATGAGAATGACATGTCTATGACATTATCAAATGTGCATTATTAGCAAGGCGAAACATGTCATTCCCATAGAATATAATAAAACTTCTAGAAAACAGACTTTTCATTCGTATTAATTATTATCAAATCTCAAACATGTTACACCCATAAAATATAATAAAACTTTTTTTAAACAAACCTTTTTTAAGATTAAGTATTTGTTAATTTGTATGTATTTTAATTTTAAGTTATTATTTAGAATTAAAAATACCTATATAAACTAAATACGATGAACTTGGCCATAATTTTATAAGCATTTTCAAAATCCATTATATTAAATCCATTTTTGGATTTTTTCTATATTCGCCACCATTTTGTGTTGTGAACACGCATTTGAATAACGTTATAAAAACATTTCAAATTTGTACACTGAAGAAAGATGCCTACCATTCGAAACATGTTTGTGAAGAGTGCAATAGTTTTGTTAAAATACAAGCGTGATTTTAATTTAAATAAAAATGTATTAACAATTATTTCTTGACTATATATGTCACTTCTCTTTGTATCTCATCATAAGTGATATAATTAAAAGGTTGGAGACTCATGAATTGAATATTTTTTTAGTTTTTTTGAAGATTCATAATTTGTATTAATTATTACGCATGTCAATTGGTTATTATTAAAAGATTCGTAAAACTATAATTTGAAAAATAGAATCTTATCGCGTGACAGCTAAATCGAGCAATCTTCAATTGTTTTAAAATCATTTTTGTACCTTTTTATGCTAAAGTTCACAGAGAAGTCAATTGTTAATATTCCGTCGTGATTGAAGTCAAGGGATTTGAAGTTATTAACTATTCTTTGAGCCTGTACACTAATCTTAAGACAAGTTATGAAAATTATACAATAATAAATAATGTATGTATATTTTAAAATGTATTAAAAATATATTTTATAGTGGTTACGATTTTTTTATCAACGATGAAAAGGTATATGTCATCAAACCATATAAGCTTGTTTTCTGGCATCTTGTGAATATTCGTATCTCTCGTGTCTTCGACCGACGTTTCGGAGATCTTTACAGTCTCCAATTTCAGTGTAATAACATTAATAATAATAATAACGGATATACCAATGCCGTCTCGAAATGATAGTAACAATATAAATCCGCAACGTGTATTTCAATATGGCCGACCGAAGAGGCCGTAGTGTTAAGCTGTCACCTTCTTGGATGTATTTTACATGCTTTTTTTATGACGAATCGATTGTTATTTTAACTTGTATTCGATATTAATGAAAACGGTTATTCATGGCATTTTTAGTTAATTTTAAATTTCGATCTTTATTAATTAAATCTTTGCGTTATAATGACATTATCGAGACAGCGCTGGATTATATCTAAGATCCCAAAGAACATATTTTTTCCAACCGTGAAAATCTACTTTTTTTGTCAATCACATTTGATCAACTGCTCATAGAATTCAAAAACATTGAATATTTATAAATTAAAAGGCAGTTTTTTTCCACTTATGGCATTATTTTACTAGACATGTTACCGAGATTTTAATATTATAAAGTTTATAGTGGGAAAAAACCCGGTTTTAATTTATATGTATTTTATTATTGCTTGAGTAACTGTCGTATTATTATATAAACAAAAACATTAATTCTTAATTTTTTTTTTTTTTATCTAAAGAAAGATTTGTCAACTTTTTAAAAACATGATTTTTCTATAAAATTTAAAAAAAGTTATTTTTAGTTTTTAAGATCTTGGCTTTTTTAACAAGTGTATCATGTTTGTGTAATATTTTTTTAATAATTAAAACAATCAAATGATATATTTTTTGATAAAATAAATGTAAAACACTGCACATCAGTATTTTGAAATGTTGTTTGATTTTGTTATTATATAAAGATAGATAAACGTAATAATATTAATAAGTGTTATAAATGATGTAGTTTTAAGTAATGTAAATTGTATCTACTTACCCCTGTACATAATGTAAAGATCAAGTTATTTGTGCAAAAAAACAACTTAGATAATGATGTTAAATTGTAAATATGTTGGTATATAAGATATGAAATAAATGAATTATTTATTAATTTTTATATCTCATCACTTACCCTTTTCCCAAAATGCCGCCATAGAATTTTTCAGGCCAGGCACTGAATGAGACAGTCAGGTTGTAGTACCAAGGGTAGTCACTTTTCCATAAGTACTGGTGTGTCTTTGAGCGCATATTGTTTATGACCTAACCTGACCAAAGACAATCTAACCATAGATGGATTAACCAATTTAACAGTATTTATTTATTTTGAATTTAAAAAACAACATACATTTATATATATGGACCATTACGTCTGAGAGACATGGTGCCTAACCAAAAGAGATAAAAATAGACTGGAAACCTTTGAGATGTGGTGCTACAGAATATTAGATAGTATTTTGTCTTCCTAATGTCGAACCATCTTATGCGTTCCATCTTATGTTGTATATATATAATATTTTACCTATACTCAATAGATGCCAAAAAAAAACCTCCCCGATAGCCCACTACGTACTCTGCCAAACAAAATGATCTCACGCAGGATGCTATCTCCTACCACAACTCCATCCAGTCACTGCTCCTCTTATCTTCCCCTCGGGAACAGACTTTTTTATATATATAATCCCAACCCTAACTGGTCTTCCATTCCTTGACAATAATGTAAGACTTTATCATAAACCCTAAATCCCCCCTCGTCCTCTTGCAGAGGGACACTCCGGGCCATCATAAAACAACTACCAAATCACATTCCAGCAATGTTTCCTACAGACGTAAGAGGAATAGCCATTAGAGCTGAACCTCTGTAAGCCAGAAGATCCAAGTCCAAGTCCAAGTTAAAAATTTATGTTGTTTGTAATGTCTGTTGAGTTAATAAACTGATTTAATTTGATTTGATTAGGAATTTCCTAGAGAACATCACGACGAACATGATGAGGTTCTTAACAGAATCGAAAGAGAGAGGCAACTTGTCAAATCCAAATCAGATAAGCAAGCCCGATGGATCGGCCATAGTATGTGCCATGAGAGTCTCTTGTATGACTTATTGAGGGGATGGTTCAGGGGACAAATTATAGAGGGCGCCCCTGACGGGAACAGGTAATCTAAAACAGGTGTGCGAGGACATGAACTGTATCTCATATGTTGAGTTGAAGAGGGCTGCAGAAGGCCGAGAGCAGTGGAAGATGAGACTGAAGACCTTGCTGCAAACCAATCCTTTGGATTGAATCTGCGAGGAAAAATTTGCAGCAGCATTTATTTTTTCAGGTATACCTAAATGTGAAATAAAATCTGAATTTTATAGCAATACATATACAAAACATTATAATAATACAAATAACATGAAAACCATGAATAGGAGTCGTTAAGAAGACTAACCGTTCATTTCTACCCCTTTGCTACAAGGAACGAATTAATTGAAATTTAATAATCTAAATTTAATAGTCTGATAAGAAATAGAGGAATACTTGGCGCGATCAAATCTATCAAATATTAAATGTCAAAAAGGGAAATGTTGGCCAATATTAAACCCCGTAAGGTGTCAATTTTTTTATTTGGTAATGTCTTCTTCGTCTTTCAGTGACGTGTCAGGCCCAACGTTGGCGATCACTGCAGCAAAGGCATCTCTGCCCTACACCACTTGGAACAGATTCTGAACTCTTGTTATTCCTGACCACTCTTTGATGTTCTGCAGCCAGGACAGCTGCCTTCTACCAACCCCCTCACGTCCCTCCACTTTACCCATTAATATCAGTCGAAGAAGGTGGTATTTTTCTCCCCTTAGCACATGACCCAAATATGAGACCTTTCCAATTTTCACACTCGACAACAGCTCTCTCTCAGCTAAGTCCTTAAAGAGCTCAAAATTACAGACTCTCTGCAATATGCAGTTGGTGAGTATTGAGTTTCTTTAGTCACTTTGCCAGGAGAGAGGTGGGTAACAGTATTGTCACAGGAAGTGTTCCAGAAATAGAGGCAGATCTCCTGCGTGTGGTGTGACCAGATCAAGGAGATGACTGGGGGAGACCTCTACTCGGCGATGAGGGCTACGGAGAACAGAGAAGATTGGTGGCGTTTTGTTTTAGCCACTGGCAGCTCCATGAACCACAACCCACAGCAATGAGGAAATGAAGAAAGAAAAATTACTAAAACAATGCCAGAAACATATTTTAACATCTCACACAAAAGTGCATATCGCTCAAACAATACTTCTGTTTCTTCTTCAGCCTGTTGTGGCCGTCTACTACTGAACGTAGGCCTCCTCTTGTATTTTCCACTCCCTTCTATCCTGAGCGATCCGCATCCAGGCACTTCCCGCACTCTTCCGAATATCATCGTTTGCCGTTCTCGGGCGCCAGCACAGCAATCGCCTTGTCCACTTTTCATCTGGGTCACGAGCGACGTGTCCTGCCCAAAGCCACTTAAGGGTTGCGGCCAACTTGATGACGTCGGAGACTTGTCCTGGTTCGTATGTCCTCATTCCTGACTGTCCCGCAAGCTGATACTCAACGTGACTCTCACTATTACTCTCTGCGATTCTCAGCTTGTTGGCACTTTTTTGTGACATTGTGACTGTCTCAATACCATACGTGAACACTGACAGAACCCAGGCGTTGAATACTCTCCTTTTTAAGCAATACAGTAAATATATTTTTGCATCGTGTCATCTTCTGCAAATAATGTTTTAATTCTGTTTGGTCCATCTCAGTTGTTTCAAAATGGCATCTATGGATGGCTGTCATTTGAAGCTTCTCACAAAAAAATATTATTTCTGCATTTTGGCAATCCTTTAAGATTATAAACAAATACATATACGCATCATCATGAGTGGTTTATTGATTTTTATTGGTGCACACTCTCATACTCAAATTGTACATCGCTCTGCACGCCTTCCCATCAGCCAGACAATTAAAATGACAATCTCTGCCTGAATGGGCTTTTACCTCCGGTGCTGCCGCCAGAGTTCCTGACCATCGTAATTGCTCACTCCCATTTTTCCGTTGCTATCATCTTCCTGACCCGCTGCCATCTCCAAGTCTGCTGGCGTTCCTCGAACGCCTCCATCCGTTGCTTCTCCTGCCGCCTCCTCCTGCCCCGCCGCCACCATCACTGCCGACCCGCTGTTTACTCCAACGCTTCATGCCTAAACCTTTCCTTTCCACCATCCTTATCCCATCCTGTATCTCAACCCCATTGCCATATCGGTCCCCAAACCCTCAACACTCCTCCCTACGCGGGTAATCAGGTCTAAATGTCGGACACAACCCACTACATCCTCCAAGTAACCCTCCCCTCACCATCCAACAATATCTAACTTCATCTCCAAGAAAGAAATTTCCAACATGTGGTGGAGCAATAGCCTTCGGGCTGGTACTCCCGAAAAGACAATATCCAAGACAAGACTTACCGTCTGGTTTTAAATTTAGAAAGAATGAAATAAAAACACCATTTTAAAATTATCATTTTTATTTCAAGCTTCCGAGTAACATCCAACTCGCGTGCACGGCGCCGGCCCCGGCCCCGCAGTCCTGCCGACAGACCAAACTCAATGGATTGCTGTGCGCGGTGATTCTTGTTACATTACGTGGATATGCGTCGGAAAGAAAATGCACTTTTTATACAATACCATTAATTACCATAGTTTACAACATTACACATACGTACAAATTGTATTTTTTTTTTTTGGATACTTAAGTGAAAAGCGAGAACTGTATTTTTATTATTTTTTATTACGTACATACAAATCTTTACATTTTATGAATTACTATTTGCCGCCATTTTAAATCCAGGCCAAAGATAAATTTAACAAAACCTCAATTTTATTACGTTTAATTGATGGTGAAATATTACAAGCGCAATTAAAATAAAATATTTCCATTTTGTTGGGGGGCAAGATAGACAAAACATGGCAAATTGCGCTTCTGAATTTATGCGCATTACAAGATGGCGGCCGGGGATACAAGATGGCGGCCGGGGAAACAAAATGGCAGCGACGATGATCCGTGTCCGGGAGGTCAAATAAACCCACCAAATATTAATTCTACCACAACGTTATTTCTTTAAGTGCATTTATCAACTCCATTAAGTTACCTTTTCGTAATATTATCACTCTAGATATATTTTTACTTAGCTTATCTTAGATGGACAGGTTTTTAAACTTAGAAACTAATTTACTAGATAAATATATAAACATATAATATAGATATTCTTTCTAAAATGTAATCCGGGGACTTGTTCAAACATAAACAAGTTCTAATAGATTCTTTTTTTACATCAACGGTGACAGAAGAGTAAAATGAACTGTTGAGAAAATATATTTTTTTACATTTTATTTTAATAATTAGCGAAAGCATCGTGTGAGGACTGCGCAAGCGTGAAAGGTATTAACGTTAGTGTCGGGTACAATGTTTTAGTAGATTAAAAATAAATGCCTTTCTCAAAGGGAATCCTTCTTTTCCATAAATCAAACTGCCCCAACATAAAGAACGCTACCCTAATCCAAAGACCTACTTTCTGCAATATAGTTGGTCATTTTTAGCAGACCTATTTAGGCAATTTGTAAATCCAGTATTTGTCTACAAATATTGGTAACATTCAAGAAAAACCAAAAACTGGTCAAAGTTTAAAAAATCACAAAAATTGGAGAAGTATTCTCCTGGCATTGGTCTAGCAAATGTAGCCTTTCACATTGCATTAATAAAGATTTTATGCTTAATGCTTACACCTGATCTTAATAGATGGCGCTAGTGTAGATTGAACTAAAAAATGTGAAGTGTTCTCCAACATAATAGCATATATACAACTTCCAAAAAATTTCAAGACGTGGTGGTCGTAAGAAGGGTGGAATTGGGAATGTTGTTAACATAAGGCGATCGCTTAACCCAACCAATGATAGGTCATAAGTCCTGTAAACGCCTCGACCACCATATTCTGTTTCCAAAAAACAATTTACATCTTCGTCTCTATTGAGATACAATCAATCCTATTTAGGCAGCGTTGGCTATCTGCTTTAGCACTGATCAGGGTGACGTTTTTATGTTAGGACGACTCAATGACGGGATCTTTCATACAGAAATAGATTCAGATCAACGTGAACAATAAATTCCTTAAATTAAACTTAATTATAAATTAATGGCAGCTTACATATTTAAAAAAAATTATAATAATAACTATATTTAATGAAACATTTTAAACACACTGGTTTCCAAGTTCTAAATATAAATTTTATTGAAAATTATGGCAACAATTTAAAAATAGATTTAACAATTTTAAAAAAAATACTACATACACGTTAAAGAGTTCAAAATAGAAGATTGATTCAGCGGCCATTTTGGATTTTGTTCTTGGAGGATTTTAAAATTAAAAAAATCTCATTTACAAGTTGCCAGAAAAATATATATTAAACGATACATAATGTAAAAAAAATACATTAATAATGCATATAACTATGCAAAAAAAATTATATATAATGTTTTAATACATAGAATTCATCCGATATGATTTTTTTTTGTATATATAATAAAAATAATACTTTTGTATAAGTAAAAATAATACTTTAGTTTTAATAAAAATGTAAAACATTTATTAATTAAGCACCATATTAAAAAAAAATAATAAAAAATTGTGGAAATTTGATCGAAGGATGAAGAAAAAATGTTATAATGTATTTTTTACACAATTCGTTTCTACGTTTTTTTTTTACGAATAAATAAAATAATACTATATATATATAATATTTTTATGATACATATACATTGATAAATATAGATACACACGTACATCTAAATTTTAGAAGTGGAACGAATTTCCTCAAGATTAACACGCCCTATAAAGATGATTATGTTGACAATTTTATTTTTTTAATAAATTTTATTTAAATTGCTTTTATTACACCACCCTTTCTTCGTAATCCAAATAAAAAAATAATTAAAAGGCAAAAAAAAAAGTCCATTTTATCCCGAGAGACAATGTCCCGTCAATGTGTAAATATAAATATTGAAAATAAAAAATAATCTCGTCATTAATAGCTGCGTCATTTCTGTAAAGGATTATACATTGAAACATACGGCACGCGTAGTGCACATTTTGCTAGTCAACATTTTATTTTACGCGCGCGCAAAGTCAAACGTAGAACTACTTTTGATACATAAGGATAGTTTACTCGTCTACTTAGAAATTCACACACAATTCAATATTTAATAGCAGAAATCACTAAGTTTAGATGATATAATATAAGGGGTTCTGCGTCTGTCCAAACAAATTTTGAAAAGGAACCAAAATTCCCAAAAAAGGAACCAATTTTATCTGAAAAGGATCCAAATTTCTCATAAAAGGAACCGAATTCTCGTAAAAGGAACTAAATTTCTCATAAAAGGAACCAAAGTTGATGTTAGTACGAGAGTGCAGAACCCCCGCACACAGGAGAACGTATACACGCAGATTATGCATTAAGTGGTAGAAAAGTTAATCCGTAACTTACCGATATACCGCTAGAATACCATTTTTTTGATAAAAAGTTGATATGAAATTCAAATTGTCAAGTGTTCTCTTCTATTATTCGACGGTGTAACATTTAACATGTTTAAGACTTAAGAAGCTCAGAGTTATATTCATTTATTGTTTAATTTAGGGTAAAATATATCTTTCGTTTTGCGTACAAAACCTATGCTGTGAAAGTTCCGTAAAAGTTATACGGCATCGCCGAAGTTTCAACACCGTCTGAGCGTAAACGAGTATCTAAATCCAGCGAATACTGCATCCATTTTAAAATTACTTTCTCTCTGCTTTTATGATTTCATATCAGTATGTTATATTACATTTTTTTTTAACGATACCCGAGAAACTCAACGTGTTAAAAATTCGACGATATCGAAACGAACATGTAAAAATGCGAAACAAGGAATACATACGTCATACAGTATAGTTCTAATGTTTACAATATATATTATAATATGTATGTAATATATTTAATATTGAAAAATACAACACCAATGTCCTCCTTGTAAAAAAGCCTCGTCTAACAAAAGTGATAGGTTCGTCAGCGCTATTTAATAAAGATGAACTTACCGTTACATTATGATTATTATTATTATTATTATGTATTAATAGAGAATTAGTATAGTGTGCATGTGGTGGTGTAGTATCGTGTTTCGCTAACACCGAGGCCGCGAGCAGCCGGCGGCGGAGAGGCCGAGGGGACAACCGGAGACATAACCGTAATACAAAATATTAACCATGAAGAGACGTCTCTGAAAGAATTATTAACACGATCCGCTGACGAGACGTCTCGATAACAATAAACGTAATATTATAATTATTGCACTTTTTTAATAGTCCGTTCATTTATTCAACAATCGATAAACATATATTTTAGATTAATATTGGAATGTTAAGAGTTCATTAAGAAAAACATAATATATAAAGTGATTTGATTCTCCATTTATAATAGCTATTCACTCAAACGTGTCGAGTCAAAGACAATCAAATCCGATGTAGAGACGAGAATAAAAATGCAACCAACGACATGATAATCAACAAAACGATACCCAATAGGGCATGCATTAAGCAAACAAACGTACATCTATTTGATTTAAACAAACGTGGATTCAACGTAACTTACACACGAAACAATGATAGCTATATTTAAAAAAAACGTAATTATTTTTATTTAAACAACGCTTCCCTCGGTCTCCCTGCGGGCCTCTGTAGCCGCCGTCCTGGACAGCCCTTGTAAATTATGGTCGTTTGATCCGGGATCCATAAGACAGACTCCCGGCGATAAAACGGTCATTAAACAGACACTGAATTAGCGGAGTCACGCATCGATCGAATAAAAATAAAAATGCATAGTTTTAGATTTTCACGGCGATGGTTAGTTAAAGTTTGCTTTTAGAGAAATAGAACGTGATCGACGCGTGAAACCGAGTTGTGCGGGTGTTGGTGGCGCCCGACTGCGTCGGATTTGAATGTACAGACAGTATATATGCAGTATTAAGTACACGTAGTTTCACAACAACCTTCCCTCCCCCTCAACCTTCGGCCCGGCAGCCGCCCTACATCGTGGAGTTGTCCCACTCCAGCTGGTTCACGTTCTTGTATTTATTGCGATTCTTTATTATAACTGAAATGAGACCAAATAACATTTAATTAGACACGTCTTAATTATTACACAACTGCATCAGACTAAATTTGCAGATCATGTCACCAATACATATTACGTAATCCATATTATAATTTACTAGAACATAATAACTCACCATCGTGATCCTCGTCATCAGAAGAGTCGTGCTGGTCTGATTCCGAGTCGGAGCAGCTGTCTCCCTCCGAACTGTCTTCTCCGCCTTCCTCTTCATTTTGCTAAAATGACAAAATAATTACATCGTAACCATTCCTGTCACGAATCCAACAATATGACACTTGTGTCCACAATGGTGATATAGTTACAGTCAAACTTCGTTATTACGATCACAGAAATAGACAGATCTTAGTTGTTACGAGGAAACAGATACTTCATATCTTCATTGGAACTATCAAACTAACTAACCATCATGTCGTTTCTCCGAAGGAGTAGGCAGAGAGGAGCCATACTGCTCTGTTGTCCTGACATACCTCTCTAGCTTCCACTGGATTCATACATCATAACATGCACCCTCGTTGATTTTTCCGATTTCAAATGTGGCCACCTTCTACTATCTGATTAATTTAGTCCTTGGTATTCCATGGCTTCTCTTTCCACTCACACTGCTTGCATACAACATTTCAACTATTTTTTTCTCGTCCATTCTAATCCTTTTTTCAATTATCTTATGATGCAATCATCTGCCTTATATTTCTTTCATCGTTCGGTATTCTATCATATATCGTTTTCCCGCGCATTCTTCTCAGTGATCCCATTTCTACGGGTTGTACATAAGGGTTGGCACTAGAACTTTATTATGTACTGCCATCTTCGCTGCATGTGATGAGTATTTTGTAAGCATTAAAAATACATATTCTCCGATAAAATGAGTAATGCTTATAAGAAGCAAATCCATCTTCCTCGTAATAACCAAGTTCCACTGTATCTAGACCAATAGCTACAAATGTTAAGATGTGAATGGACTATCATCAAACTTTGGCTCAGGAAATGTTATAAGTATTAATGAAGTATAGGTTGGTTACCTTCTCCATGGGGTTGACGGTAATGGTGAGGGCGGAGTCGTCCCACGTCATCTCGTGGTCGGCGGAGGCCTGCGCCGTGGGCGGGACGGCAGAGACACGCGGACGGCGTGCGCGCACCAGAGCCACCCCGCAGCCCAGCAGCAGGAAGCCAGCGCACACCACGCCTATCAGCAGCGCCACGTGATCTGCACACCACCATAAACATACATTCATTAACACGCTTTTTTTAATGCAGAACTGAAATGAAGAAAAACAGCGACGCAAGGATTTATAAGACTTGTATGCGACCTATCGTGACATATGGAATCGAATCCAGGGCAGACACCACAATCACAAAGAATGCGCTCAGTGTCAGAAATGAAGGCACTATGCAATAGAATTGGGAACTCAAGGATAAGGGAAATATGCGACTACTGGTATGCACACGGGAGAAGAATGGATGCATCCAGACTCTCTCTCATTATGTTGCACGGTCAACCCCGAGGTAAACGACCCCCGGGCAGACCACCAAAGAGATAGGATCGACAGCCGAGAGTTGACCTCTGCAGGAGGCCAATTCCTCTTAAGAAACAGGACACAAGGCCTGTAGTAGGATGAAGAGGCTTATTTTTTCAATTATTTGTATTTTAGATAAACTTAAGGCGTTAACACTGTGGAATTCCATAATGACGAATTTTTATGAATTAAAACACTGTTTTTTCCTAACTAACACATGTTATATATAATTCTAGGTTCTTGCACTCAGTTTGTAATAATTTTGGTTGGTTTATATCGTTCTCCCGATGATGAAGATGTAAGCCTTCGAAACATGTCGAGAAAAATAAACTCAAAAGTGGAAAAAACAGTGTTTTAATTCATAAAAATATTTTGTTTACACGGTGTATTCCAAAAGTAATGTCATTATTTTGCCGCACCTTTACTGGTCAATGTGTTCGAACCGGTTAGGTGAGGCGGAGGGGATCTAGTCTTTACAGTTTCACATGAAGATCAGCTTAACAGTCTTTTAGAGATGGCATTATCTCTACTATCATCTTTTTTGTTTCATTAACTTTAAATTAAATGCGTTAACATTGTGGAATTCATAAAAAAATTCATCATTGTAGATAAATTTTTTTATGAACTAAAACACCGTTCTTTGCACTCGAGTTTATTTTTCTTTACATATTTCGAAGTTATTGATTTAGCAAAGCAACGGTCCATTTCACCCATCAAATAAACAATGCAATGATATTCAATGTTTATTATTTATTTAAAATAAAATGTGTTTAAGAAAAAGTATTGGTAGCACTTACTGTTCTGCTTGCCGGAGTTGGTCTCCATGACGCGGGGCGCCAGCATCTCCACGGAGTGCGAGTTGAGCTGCGCGTGCGCCGCGTAGGAGCGTGCCGGCAGGCTGTGCTTGTCCGCCGCCTTGTGGCCCTCCAGGTGGCCGTGCATCTCCTGCAATACCATAAACAATTCAATACTCTTTCTACAAGAAAGACGTTTGTATGACAATACATATACAGGTCCGGTCTGACAAATACACAAACACACAAGTCCAGTAACACACACAGGTCCGACAATTCACAAACACACTAGTCCAGTAATGCACACAAGTCCAACAATGCACAAACACATGAACCCAATGACAGACACACGAGTCCAGTAACATACATAGGTCCAACAATACACCCTTGAGGTGATTACATCACAAAAACACATGAAACACACACATCCGACAGGCACATTAGTAACACACACACAGGTCCAACAAGCACATGAGTTCAGTAACAGACACAGCAGTAGCATTCGCTCAATATATATGATATTACAATAAAATAACAATTGACATACATTTCCAAAGCCCTAAAATCATAAAGAAGGCTTCTGCTTCTCCTTTTAGACCCTCGGTCTGTTCTTATTGTTAGGCTGGCCTCTCTTGGTAAGTAGACTCCCAGCTATCCCTTCATCTTTATAGTGGCCTTCCAGGGGGACGGCAGTCAATAGGAATCTGATGCATTACAACGTGTGGGATTCTGGAGGAATCAATATCACCGGCCTTGCGGATTCCACGGATAGCCGTGTTCCTCACTCGTAAACCATTCAATCTATAGCCCATGGATACTTACAGAGGTGGCGAGGGTGTCCATCTTGTCGGCCATGCCGGTGTGTATCTCGGCGCTGTGGTGCGCGTGCTCCTTGCTGACCTCCACGTGCTGCTCCTGGTTCTTCAAGTGCGGGTGGATCACCGTCAACTGTACAACAGAGATCATTAGCATTACACGCGTCTGGCCAACATGGACGAGAATTTAAAATCCAGGCCAAATGTATAATGAAAAAAAAAATGTAGTTCTAGTCGGAACTCGTGAATTGCGAAAGAGTCGACTCATTCGTAAATCAATTCAGGAGACATTAGTGACTTTTTTTTTGGTTATTTAAGGTCATTCGTGAAAAATTAGTTCCTGGCAACCTCAATTTTTTAACTTAACAGCGACTTCCGACCAGTAGAATTCGCGAAAATTTGATCCGTCCTGATTTCTACTAGCCGGTAGTCGCCGATGAGCTAAACAAACGTTGCTAAAAGCTGATTGACCCCCACGTCCAGACCGAATTTTAGGTTTTGGTGTGCCGCAGAATTCTAGGAAGAACTTATGTGTGCCGTAGGCGAGAAAAGATTACGGAGGACTGATCTAAGTTATCGTGCCCCCGCATAAACCAACAACCCACCAAATCACCTTCCAACAATGTTCCCATCAGACATAAGAGGAATAGCCACAAGAGCTGAACCTCTGTAAGCCAGAAGAGGTTTTGATTCAAAATTTCTTACACAAGCTGGGCTTCTGGGTTCTATGGGAGTACCACCACTGCCGTGTTCTAAGGCGATTGCGTTGGTGTTTGATTTTATGATTTTAATATCAAAACATTTTATTTAATATTGCATATTTCTTGTAAATTTGATTGGTAATATAAAATTAAATAAAATGTACTCACGGTCTGTACATATTCGTTGCTGGTGAAGCGGCCGTTGAGCTCGGAGCAGGTGAGCTTGAAGACACGGTTCAGGTAGTAAGCCGGCTTCTTGTTGGTGTACTCGATCTGGTGTAGGACCTGGGGAGTAAGGAAAACATATTTTTCAATCAATTAGTAATTTACATTGATTCAATGTGCAATTTTAATCAAATTGAGGAAATGGCCAAAATTTAATCCGATTGAGTCAAATTGAGTATTGTGTAATTGGGGGCAAGGAAGATGCCTCCACATGTGTTGTTAGTGTAACACCCGGCGCCCCTGGAAACGACACAATGACGTGCAAACCACAATAACAAGAGAAGAGGATAAATATTGTAATTTTTAGAGGTATCCTTACAAAACTAGTTTACCATTGACACAACGAAGTTGACATTGAGTCAATGAGTATTTTAAGTCAAATTGAGTCAATTGGTAATTCTAATGAAATTAAGTCAATTGGTCATTTAAGTTATTTTGTAATTTTGAGTTGATTAATAATTTATCACATTTTAAGAGTGATGCTGGTGTTGTGCAAGTTCCGTAATAATCTCACCTCCTGGTAGCTGTGCACGGAGTCGGCCCCGCCAAGGATGACGCCGTCGCGGGAGACGGTGGCGCGGATGTCGTGTGTCAGCGGCAGATCAGCCGCTCCGCGGATGCCCAAGGATTCGTGGTCGGGGTTCAAGGCGGGATACACAGACACTACACATGAGTCCAGCTTCTGGGCCGCCTTGTCTACAAGTCAAAATAAAATATTGTTAGCCGAAGTAACCCAAAGAGCCATGGAAAGAGCCATGTTAGGAATAAGCCTAAGAGACAGAGTTAAAAATGATACGGTGAGAGAAAAAACAAAGGTCACTGACATCATCCACCGGGTGGCGACTCTAAATTGGCAATGGGCAGGTCACGTAGCCAGAAGCTGAAGATGAAAAATGGACAAGAAGACTGCTGGCTTGAAGACCGTGGACGGCAAAGAGAAGTGCAGGTCGACCGCAACTACGGTGGAACAGACACGTGGGAATAACCTGGATGCAGTCTGCACAAGACAGAGTGACATGGAAGCGAATGGAGGAGGCCTTTGTCCAGGAGTGGACGGGAATAGGCCGAGGAAGAAGAAGAAGACCAGAAGATAGTAACAGAATTCTACCAGGCAAAGAGAGTGTAAAAATGGTGATAGATACTGCCTACCACATGTCATGAGAATCAATAGCTAACAAATTGTATACATTAATACTGGGTTCAATTAACCTGGTGAAAACAATGGGAAACCAGCAATAGGATGTTGAACCAGCTGCAAGCCAATCCCTAGGATAGAAACTTATCTGCTGTAGTTCAATTTTACAGAAATTATTATTAGTCCAATTCATCTTTACATATGAGCATGCCAAATCAATGGAGAAAAGGAAAAAACATCAAGTTCATATGCAATTATGTGAATACAAACAGGATATTCACCTCCTTGCTCCCTGATTTTTAAGAGGGTTTGTAAATTCACAACAGTTTAGATCAAGACTCAAAACACACCTTTTCATATAATCCTATCGGTGTCAGGTGCAGCCCTCATACTAAATATGTTCATTTATAACTAGTTCACAAAATGGAGCATTTTCTAAGGCGCTCTATAAATATCCAATTTATTATTATTATCATCTAAAGAGATCTAAGGGGAAACCAAGGAGACTGAGGTGGCTCCGAAGATAGGCGGGCTGAAATAGTGGTGGGCTGGCCAAACACAGGATTCCGTAGAGTTGGGCGTCCCTCTGCCTGCTGCACCCACGATATTATAAGGATTGCTGGACGTGGATGGATGAGAGAGGCGATGGATAGTGCCATGCTTGATAGAGGCCTACATTCAGCAGTGGACGACAGATGGGTGATAAGAAGAAGAAAAAGATCCACTTTGGATTTGCAAATAAACAAAACACAGCTTGTTACTTGTTTACCTTTAGGTCGGGAGTGGTCTGAGCTGAGGACCTGCACGGTGACATTGGAGAAGACGCGCACGCTAGCCCGGAACTGCGCGTAGTCGCAGGGAGTGTTGGCGTTGCCCCCGATCAGGATGGTCGGCGTCTGCGGCTGCAGCACCATGATGTAAGACTCCGAGGGCCTCACCTTGCCCGTGGCCCCGTTTTGGCAGCTGGAATCAGCAAATAAACGCTAACGGTGAGGGGAGGTGTGATATTAGTTGCGTGATCGGCATGAACATTTATAAATTATAAAAATAAAATAAATATGTGAGGAAATTTATAAAATGGAGGAATTCTAAGGTGAATTCTTCTTCTTCTTCTGCTTTATTTAGGACTGCGTCCTGTTATTTCTTGGAGCCTGTTCCTGGGATGCAGATGTCCAACTGTCTCGCCATCTTTTAGGTGGTCTTCCTGCGGGTCGATTTCCTGTTGGTACTTTATTTGCGGCTATATTTATCACTCTTTCAGAACATGCTCTTTCCACATGATCTCTCCAGTAGCGTCTTCTCAGTCTTCCCCATCGCACGACATCTTCTACATTGCAGATCTTTCTTATTTCAGAATTTCTTATTCTGTCTCGGAGTGTCGTTCCCGCAACGGATCGGAGAGTCTTCATTTCTGTGGTTCTTAGGAGACTTTTTGTTCTGATGGTGTCAGCTCTCGTTTCTATTCCATATGTCATTATAGGATATTTTTAAATTATGTGTGTAAAAATTACTACACGAAATAGCTAGAGAATTATATAAAACAATTTAATGTGGGTAAAATGTACAATTTGAGAAAAATTAAAAAGGAAGAAGGGTGCTTTTAATTAAAGGGGTGAGCAGGTGTGTTTTATTTCAAATTGAGTAAAAATTAAAAAGGGCTGAAATAAGTGGCACTCACTTGACGTAGGTGGTGATGTGAACGTTCCTCCTGCCCGGAGTGGGGAACATCCTAGAGTTGGTGTACGTCACCTTCCTCAGCAGCGTCTCCAGGTCCTTAACGCTGTTTCCTTCAACCAGAATGGAGCTCAGGTCTGCAAAAGAGATAGCAAGCATGAGCGAAATATTACACATAGCTGTTCCGCGTATGAATGTATATTGGATATGATGGGATACTCACAAAGATCGGAGGCGAGACTCAGCCCCTCCCGGCATTGGGCCAGGCACTTGAGCTGCTCGTGGCCTTCCACTGCGTTCAGGAGGACATTCAGGCCCGCCAGAGATCCTTTCATGTAGTGCTTCATCTTGCCTTCTGATCCTGTTCAAATATACAAGTATAAATACTATTAGAACAATAAACGGAAATAAAATACAACAGTCCTGTGTTCATAATTTAAATTCAGAACCTTATTTGATTATACAAAAAATTGGATTAAAAAATATTTAAAAATCTAATAAAAAATAATAAAAAAATGGGGAAATAAAAAATATTCAAATAAAAATGAGGAATATGTAAATATCAGGGAAAAGTAAACCAAGAAATAATGGAGAAAATATAAAATAATGGGGAATTTCTTCTTCTCTTTATCCTGTCACACCTCTGTGGTGCATAGGGCCTCAATGAACCTTCTCCACTTGACTCTATCGCATGCCTGATGCCAAGTTAGGCCTGCTGCCTTAACCTAGTCCTGCAGGGCTCTTCTCCAGGTGGCTTTAAGTCTGCCTCGCTTTCTCTTTCCCCCCATAGGGGACCAGTCTAGTGCGCCCTGAGCGATGCAGGTTGGGTTCCGTCTCAGAGTGTGACCGATCCACTGCCATTTGCGTCTAGCTACTTGTTTGTGACAATGGGGAATATATCAACTCTCAAATTATGACCCAAACACCTCCAGCCACCACAAGCACCCAAAATCGATCCTCCTTCAGAGGGACACTCCGGGCCACACAAATCATGCCCCCGCATTAACCAACAACCCACCAAATCACCTTCCAACAATGTTCTCCCATCAGACGTAAGAGGAATAGCCGCATGAGTGCTTCAAAGCTAAGTACCTCTGTAAGCCAGAAGATCCAAGTGGGATATACAAATTAAAATGTAAATAATAATTAGGCTAATTTGTATAGCTCCATTTTCTTGAATAGCTCACCTCAAGGGCGCTTCAAATATGTAACAATGTGTAATCTATAAATAGGGGAAGAAAAAAAATATTGGGGAAAATCAAAAATAATGGGGAATAAATATAATAAAACAATAGGGAATTTTTTAAATACTGGGGAAAATATGATATAATGGGAAATATATAAAATGGTAGGGGAAATGGGAAAAGTCTAAAAGACGGGTGTTGGGTGAAATGATTAAATTGGAGGGTCACCTTGCCAGCAGGCCCCGACGGCGAAGGTGGTGGTGATGCCCTTGGTGAGGTGCAGCGGCCAGTCGTCGATGACCTCCGGGTTCTTGGGCCCAGAGTGGTGCTGGACGCCATCCACGAACAGCTCTACGTTGGGGAAGCGGACGTTCACCGAGTAGTGATGCCACTCGTTGTCGCAGACCTGATCATAATGTTAATAAATTAAAAATCTCTGTCATGTGAATGGAACCCGCAACTCTCACTAACAGAATTCAATGCTCTTTTTCGGATTCAGCTGTTAGCAATGGTCGTGGATTTGAGACCAACCAAAAATAAAAAATAATCCTTTTTTATTAATCCATTTTTTAATACTTATTATCTTGGACAGGATATCTAATTTGATCTTGTGTTGAAGACGTCCAGTTTTCTGTCCATCTCATTAGTGGTATTCCTGGTGGTCAATGGCTCTCTGGAGTCTCGTGCATCACGATCTTGGGAATCCTCGCTGGGTCCACCCTCTTGATGTGGTCCCTCCAGAATCATCTTATCTGCCTACTCAATCTACTATGTAACCAATTTTGCAAAATATGCAAATCTCTTCATCGGGTGGTTCTTGCCACAGTAGGTCACAATGTTTTCATTTCTGCTGTTCTTAGATTTTTGGTTCTAACAGTGTCTGCAGCTGTCAGCTTCGGTTCCATAAGTTATAATGGGTTAATGATTAAACTAAACTTATTTGCGTCTTCATATTTTAATTTACCTGCGGGATCTTCCATCTCCACTCGGCAGGTCGGAAGATGTTGACGTCACCCTCGGTGAAGTCCCTTCTCAGCAGCAGGATGAGGCGGCAGTTCCTCACAAACAGGGCGTAGTGGTGGCGATTCATCTCTATAAAAAAAGCACACAAATTTAAAAAAGATACTTTAAAACAAAAAAATCACGATACAAATAAATAATTTAAAAAATTGAATACATATGACCCCATCTACTGGTGCAAATGGTAAACTTAGAACCAAAATATAACCTTTCTATTTATTTTATTTATAGAAATTATCAAAAAAGGTTACCAATGATGACATCACCATTATAATTATGCGAGGACTGTCAATATTTTATTTACAGTATTTCTACAATTTTGGCTTTTCCATGTATTACTAAAAATGATATCAAACATTAAAAAATATATAGATGACTACGACATAAATGGAACTAGAAATAGATGAAGACCAGGGGAAACATCAAATATTAAATGTCGGCCACATGAGGAGTCGAATGTATGAATGTTAAGGATCGAGATAAGTGTCAGGAAAGAACAGTGTGGCAGTCCATTCTTTCTGCCTATCCGCTGAAAAATGGTGGAAAAACTTTGGCGATGAAATTTTTTTCATTAACAATTTTAATACTTAATGAAAGAAATTAGTGATGGAGCAAATTTACCCTAAAAATTGGGAAAAAAGGGTATGGGATGGCCTGAATGTAATCTTATTTATTAATCAACAAAATGAGAGACAAGGGGGTACTAACTGTGGTCATCGGCGAGGCAGATGATGTGCTCCTTGCGGTGCTTGTCCATGTCGGGATGCTCAGCGTGCTTCATCCACGTGGACACGGAGAAGGTCCCGGCCAGGGAGTGATTCAGCACTGTCTCGGGGATGATCGCGGCTGTCGTAGTGCCATCAAAAGAAAAGATCTGATCGGATTCGTGACCTGGAAAGAAAAAAAAACATTGATAGTGAGACACAAATTTACAGATACCATTTTGATTGTCTTCATCCTACTTCCGTCCACTCCTGGACAAAGGTCTCCTCCATTCTCTTCCACACCACTCTGTCTTTTGTAGATGGTTCAGGTCATCCTTCCACTGTAGTTGTGGTCGGTCGCTCTGCACTTCTCTTTGCTATCCATGGTCTCTAAAACAGCAGTCTTTTTGTCCAAGCTTCTGGCTACAAGACCTGCCCATTGCCAATTTAGAGTCGCTACACTGTGGATGATGTCAGTGATCATTATTTTCTCTCTCAGTGTATCGTTTCTGACTCTGTGTCTGAGGGTTATTCCTAACATGGCTCTTTGAGTCATTTATAGTTTCTCAGCACTTGGATATAGTGACAGTTTTGAAGCCATAAGTGGCAACCGCCAGTACAGTTTCTTTAAGCTTACCTCATTAGCTCTTCTAGTCGCAGGGAATCAAATCAGTACAAATTGTATACAACCTTAATCCGGCTTTACATATAGCCAAATTAAGGGTGTAATACGTAAAATAGTCTAAATAAAATAATTATAACTTACCTTCGTCAGTTTTAAGTGTTTTAGTCCATTCGGCTCCTACACCGGGGCTGGGCAGAAGGTCCACAGATTGCGAACTGGCTCCTGTGAACATGGAAATATCTATATAAATAATTACTGTAAAAAATTTTATTCAAATGAATTCATAATTTTTAAATAATGTGAAAAATCAAAGCAAGGTGATTCAGAAGATAACACAAAACAACTTTTTCATCTTTAAAAAAACATATTTCATTTTCTGAAATCAATTTGATAAAACCTTATTTCATTTTGTACATATCACACCTTCGGTAAGGACAAGGGCATAATTGTTAAAAATTCTCAAAATGAGTTAAGTATGGCAATGTATTTTAAAAACATCCCTTTATCTGGAGGAACAAAGTCGCTCATTAAGTTCAGTCTCATTTTGCCAGAGGGCGATAGTGTATGATCAATATAGCCAGAATAACACCACATTATTCTTCAAAAATCTTAAAATGTCTAATGAAAAATTACAAAATGCGCAATTGTATTCTTGACTTACCGAAGGTATGATATATCAAAATATTAATTCAATTTGTTGAAGACGAATTTTTTAAAATGAATTAAAACACTCTTTTTATTCTTTTTTGTGGAAAAACATTGTTTTAATTCATATCGAAAAATTTCATCATTATGGAATTCTGCAATGTTAACGCCTTAAAAATATATATTAAAGGTTAAGGCATTAACACTGTGGAAATCCATTGTTAATTTGGAAGGAAAATTTCAAACACTGTTTTATCCAACAATGCCAATGATGACATCACAGATAAAGTGCTATCTGTATTTTGATTATATTTCCACTTATGGTGTTAGTAAAACTAGAAACCTCTGAAAACGACGCAAAGTCGACCAAACCTTCCACCACAATGAGAAGAGAAAGATGATTTCTTATTAGGCCCTTAACATAGTGTTTCCAAGATTAAGACATACTTTAAAATATTTAATTTCTTCTAATCCAGATGAATGGATGCATGCGCTAAACAGAGGATGGGGTACAGCTTGAAAGAGCTTCTACATCCAGAGATCTCGGTGTTCTGTTCGAGGCTCAATTATCGTTCAATCTTCACATAGTTGCTCTATGTAATAGTTCCATTAAAATTCTTGGATTTGTTTTTAGGAATGCCAAGATATTATATATATACATACACTTCGGGTGTTGTATAATTCCCTGGTAAGAATACGGCTGGAATATAGTTCCGTTATTTGGTCACCGCCTGGGATCCGATATTCTCTGATGGTGGAGCGAGTGCAGAAAAAATTTCTGCGCTTTCTTTACCTCAGGGAGCGCGGTTATTACCCGTGGCTCTTTCCGACTGAATTCTTGCTAGGTATGCTAAGCTACCAATCATTGGAGAGAAGGAGGAACATTCACTTGGGAGTTCACTTCTTTCAGCTGATTGGCGGCCGTATACAGAACTCGGATGTCCTGAGTGATGTAGGTCTATTTGTCCCTGATAATTACCTTCGTCAAAAACAACACAGATTGTTTTATATGCCACGCTGCAGAACCAACCTGCCAATGGTTATGCCTGTGGGTAGGGCAATCTTATTGCTTAATCGGATCGCCTCGGAGGTCGACATATTTCGTGATAGTGTGAGTTGCCTCAGGGATGCAATATCAATGTTATGGTTTTTTCTTATTCTTAAGCTTAATTTTAATTTTTTTTAATACTTCTCTTTTTATAATGTAATTGCAAACGATTTGGAATTGTATGTCTGTAATGTTTGTGATTTTTATCAAAATAAATGAAATTAAATGAAATCAGAGTTGCGAGGGTACCCACCGCAGATCCTCCTCTGGCTGTGCACGGAGTAAGTGTCCCGGTCGCAGCCCTTGCCGATGTGGGAGCTGCGCAGGGTGACGGCGGCGCGGATGCGAGTGGGCGCCTCCCCGCCCCTGCACTTGGTGGCCAGGCAGCTCTCCAGGGAGGCCGTGGGGAACAGGGCCACAGGGCCCCCGCCGGGCGGGTAGTCCACGCGCTCTGCCACTTCTGCGGGGGCAACAACAATACTACAACTTTTGCACTTTTTCACAAAAAAAGGAAAATTAACATCTATTTTACGTTATACTGCGACAACAAAATAAGTCAAATTTTAATAAAAATTAATGAAAATGTCTGTTTTCTAAAAGTTTGATTAGTTTATGGGAATTACATGTTTCGCCTTTCTAAGGCATTATCAATTGTTTGTCATTCCCATAAACTATAATAAAACTAGTATAAAACAGATGTTTTCACTCCATTGGTTTGGTCACACAGAACGCATGGATGAAGAAAGAATGGTTAAGAAAGTATATGTCAACAATGTGAATGGATTTAGGAGTCGAGAAATACCGAAGAAAACATGGCATGACCAAATCAATCAAATTTTAAAGGTTGGCCATTTAAAGGTGTTTCAGGAAAGAGTAAAGTGGCAGTCCATTCTCTCTGCCTATCCTTTCAGTAAAAAGGCGAGATGGTTTGTTGTTGTTGCTCATTCGTATTAATTAATATGGAATTTTTCATCATTGTTCAAGAAACAATGTACAAGGTGAATTTGTTTATAAATTTAAAAAATCTTAATTTATTCTTGCAAATCGATTTCATCGTCTTCAAAGTACTCCTCATCCAACGGCAGGATGATTTGTTTGTTAAAAATTTCTTCTTATCAGCCGTCTGTCGTCCACTGCTGAATGTAGGCCTCTCCCAAAGCACGCCACTCTAATCCATCGTTCGTTCATAAATAAACAACAACAATATTCGTTCATAAATAAACAACAACAATATTCGTTCATAAATAAACAACAACAATATTCGTTCATAAATAAACAACAACAACCCATCATGCCCGCAGGGGTAGGCAGAGAGAATGGACCACCACACTACTCTATCCTGGCAAACCTCTCTAGCTTCCTCCACATTCATACAACGAGTCATACAGGCATGTCGATTCCTCTGACTTCTAACATGACCACCCTTTAAAATTTGATTAATTTGGTCTCGCCATGTTTTCCTCGGTCTGCCTCGACTCTGTACTCCATTTACATCATTAACGTATACTTTCTTAACCATTCTTTCTCCATCCATGCGTTCCATATGTCATAAATAAAAAATAATAATCATTCCCATAATGAGTTTTCTACTCATGGGAATACAATGTAACTATTGTATGTTTATAAATAAATAAAAATTTGGAGACAAACCTTTCCATCCGGCGTTGCATTCCCTGTTGACTTTAATGGTGACCATCACGGGCACCGACTGACGCATGCCGCAGTCGTACGCCACCACCGACAGGATATGGTTGTGAGAACGCTCGTAATCCAAAGGCTCGGTATTGCGGATCATACCTGCGGAAACAGACGATTATCACTCGGACAACTTCTCAAATTGCGGGTTTGCAAAGGCGTGATGTTTGATTGTCAGACTGACCCTCGTTGTCGATGAGGAAGGGCTGGTCGGCGGTGAGGATCTCGTACTTGCAGACGTCTCCGTACTTGGGCGTGCAGTCGCGGTCCGTGGCCTCCACGCGCACGATCTCCGGGTACAGCCGCCCCTCCTCCACCTCGCGCACGTACGACGACTCCTCGAACACGGGCGAGTACTCGTTTATGTCCACCACTGTTATGTGGACCACGGCGCTGGGAATAGATTCAATTTAAATTAATTAACATGACTATTGTTGTTTTGGGTGGCGCAAGACAGGGAGGCTTTGCAGACTCCCTCCCACCGTGTGGCATGGCCAACCCCTGTGTAGATGACCCCCGGGCAGATAAATTATTTTATGCCCCAAATTGCCACACAAAAGCACTTCAAATCTCCTATATTGAGGGCATCTTGACTTCCCAATGAATTAGAATCGGAATTGCATACATTTAGATGTTCTTCTTCTTCTTCTATCTAAGATTTTAGATCTAAGCTGAAAACCCATCTTTTTCATATTTCACATCCAATTTAAAACTTGCATATTTTGTTCTATTGAATTTTCTAACCGATTGCGAATATCAATCAGATGCAGCATTCACATATAGATTTAAAACACCTCTTAATGCGCCCTTGAGGTGATTATATCACAAAAACAGTGCTTTAAAAGTTAGCATATTATTATTATTATTATTCTGGTGCTGTCAGGTCCCCTTAACGTTGGCGATCACTGCAGCGAAAGCATCTCTGTCCTGCGCTACTTGGAACAGATTCTCAACTCTAGATTTATTATTTAGGTATAGCAATAGCCAATTGACAAACACTCTAACTCTATGGGGTACAAAGAGTTAAATATCCCGTTTGCTTTCACACATTTCCTCAAAGAAAAAACAGAATGAGAAACTTACGTATTGGAATAGCTGCCGTCACAGCCAACAGCCGCAATGTCAAACTTGTAGTTCCGCCTCTTCTCGCAGTTGAGGGTGTGACGCACGCGCAAGGTGGCCCCATTTCCGCTCGCGACGACCACCTGCACGCAAATACATATATAATATTACATTACATTTTTATCCTTCAAGTCAGTATGAACGCATCAATGTGCGGGGATCATATATTTATAACATAATTTCTTTCATTTGTTTGCAACCAACAACAGAAAGTAACAAGAGTCTTTTTCGTGAATTAAAACACACTAATATATTTTCTTTCAAGTTTTTTATCTAGGCACATTTCAAAGGCAGTATACCATCATCATTGGGAGAATGATATTAACGAATTCATCAATGTCACAATGCTGATGGAATTTGTCAAGATAAATAACTAACTAACTAACTTACCATCACGCCGTCTCCCGAAAAAGGGTAGGTAGAAAGAATGGACTGCCACACTTTTCTTTCCTGACGTATTTCTCTCGCTTCCTCAACATTCATACATCGTGTCATGCACGAGCGTCAATTTCTCTTGACTCCTCATGTGGCCGACATTCAATATTTGATTTATTTGATCGTGCCACGTTTTCCTCGATTTCTAGTTCCATTTACATCGTTTACATATACCATTTTACAATTCTTTCTTGATTCATTCATGCCATGTGTCCAAACCATCTTAATGATCCTTTCATTATTTTATTCATAACACCAAGATAAATTATCTCAAAAATAGAAAAATGTGTTATAATAATCTTTTACGTTGTTTTCCTGATGATGAAGGTATAAGACATTGAGAAAAATTAACTCAAAAGTGAAATAAAAAAAACAGCATTTTAATTCATAAACAAATTAATCATTATGGAATTCCAGTCACAAGTTTTGATAAAAGAGATAGCACACAGGCCATCTACTGGATGTGCACTATCTCTTTCTCTCATGCTTATGTGTACAAGCGTGTGAGCAAGATGCCCTATTAATCGGACAGAAAGTATTTAAATTCAAGCATTAGTGAATCATCTTTTAGCACATTATAAGAGTTGGTAAAAATTCAGTTACGGAACCTATGGAAATCTTTATCAGGAAACAAAATATCTACAATCTTCGACTAGAGAAGAGACTGACCTCGAAGGGCGCCTCCCCGCGGTGCTTGTTGTTGAGGATGAGGAAGGAACAGATGTCCCCGCGAGCGCGGATGGGCGGAGTCACCTCCACCACAGTCTCGTTTTCTTTGATCAGCCCATGATAGCCGTTTTCCAGGTCCACCAGGTCCAGGTATGGGATGCCTGCAACAACAAACAAAATATGAATAAAAAAACTATAGTAAATAATATTAAGCTATGCTTCGCCCTGTATGGCATTCCAGTATCATATATTTTACGACAGCTCAAACTCCAAATATTCAGCAGTAGCGTTAAAAGCGTACTGCTGTACAGATGTGAGAATTGGAAATCTACCGCGGACATTATTGGAAAACTCCAGGTGTTTAGAAAAGGTGCCTTCGCTCAATATTCAAGATATATTGGCCCCAAACAGTGTCAAATGCCGTTCTCTGGACCATGGCAGGCGAAAAGCCAATTAGAGAACATGTCGCTAGACGTAAACGGCAGTGGATCGGTCACACTCTGAGACGGAACCCAGCCTGCATCGCTCAGGGCGCACTAGACTGGTCCCCTATGGGCGGAATGAGGAAGCGAGGCAGACCTAGAGCCACCTGGAGAAGAGCCCTGCAGGACAAGGTTAAAGCAGCAGGCCTCGCTTGGGATGATGTTAGGCATCAGGCATGCGATAGAGTCGGGTGGAGAAGGTTCCTTGAGGCCCTATGCACCACGGAGGTGTGACAGGACAAAAAGAAGAAATAATATTAAGTCTTCTTCTTATTCCCTGCCATAAACCTACGTGGTCTGTTCTCCAGAGGGTTGCTCCTTCGTGAGGTAGATTCCCAGCTGGCCTTCCATCTTATTATTATTTTGTTGAATCGCTTTTTACATCATCACAGCGCGAGCCAAATCCATGTAAAGGGTAGCTAACATATTGATTCTTGTGACATGTGATAGGTAGCTAATCTATCGCCATTTTATTGTCATGTGAATTCTACACCAGACCAAAGACAGTGTGACAATCACACTGCCATCGCCGGGAATCGAACCCGGGATCTTCGGTGTGGCTGTCAAAGCATTCGGCCACATAGGTCACGCATTCTCATGAAAGACTCTTTTAGGAGGCCTTCCATGAGGACGAGTCCCGTGAGGCTGATTATGTAGCACAATATAGGGGAATCTGGTGGTCTCCATTGTAACAATATGTTAGAATATGCTACATATTAATAGAGGACAATTCTGGCGAGACCATGTAAACTCCGACACTCACAGCTGAAACGCATACACTGCTGTAAATATGGGATACCCGTTCCCATCCGCCACCCGGTAGGCAACCCAAAAGATGGAGAGATAGCTGATCTTCCACATCACAAGAGGCAAATTTTGAGCAGATCACCTGATTAAATTGAAGAATAAAATACAGCATTCCAACATCAAAGAACAAGCTAGAATAAAAGTTTATACGCTGGTCGTAAAAATAAATTCATAGACAGAAATCCTCTATTGGAAACACAGTGGATAAATTTTAATTTCCTCGGCCATGAAAATAATAATTCCCTCTTTAAAAATAAAATCACATTCCAGAACTAAAGCAGCCACTCTCTAAAATAATGAAGATTTGGTTACAATGTAAAGGACGGAGCGAGGATGACATGAGAGTGTGAGGGGGGGATGTGTAAACAGCGAGGGTGGACTAGGGGAAGGGGAGGGACTGAAATTATGGGAAATATTTTCATTACAAAAAGGTACTTCTTGTAATCATTACGCTACCTACTAGAATTTAATTACGATTTTTACAAGAAAAAATATCTGAATTTTTATAAATTGGAACTGGCCTTTTGTACAATCTATCCTGACATGTTTCGGATGTAAGCCACCCTCATCATCGGAGAAACTAACAAAGGAGATACTTAAAATAATGCAATAAGCTGTAATGAATTAAGCACATATTAATCTAAAACTATCTAACGATCATGCCGCCTCCCCGAAGGGGTATTATTATTATTATTATTTTGATGACTTATATTTTAAGTGCGCCGTTTTGTAAAATCAATTACTCCAAGGGCGCACAAGGAAATGACTGACCGAAAAGTGGAGTCTTTAGAAGTTTCTTAAATTTAACGTCACTATCCTCATACTTAATACTAACATGGAGGCTATTCCACACCAACGGACCCGCAACGGAAACTTGCTTTATTGGTTCTGACTGGAATTGTTTTGTTGTTTGCACTTGTTTCTACTGATCGGAGTGAGCGTTACCTTTCCGTTGGCATGGGTGTCACGCATAAGTCCGATATATACGCTGGCGCTCTCTGGTGTCAAGCCTTAAACACCGTCAAACACAATTTGTATTTTACTCGCTCCCGGATTTTAATCCAGTGAAGTTCCTTCAGGAGCGGCGTGATATGACAGTATTTTTGTTGCCCCATAATCAATGGGTAGGCAGAAAGAATGGATCGCCACACTATTCTTTCCTGACATACGATCTCTCACTTCTTCAACATTTATACACCGTGCCATGCATGCGCGTCGAATTCTCCGACTCCTCACGTTAGACCACATCTGTTGCCTAGTAGACCACATCTGTTGCCTATTAGACCACATCTGTTGCCTATTAGACCACATCTGTTGCCTATTAGACCACATCTGTTGCCTATTAGACCACATCTGTTGCCTATTAGACCACATATGTTGCCTAGTAGACCACATCTGTTGCCAAGTAGATCATCACAAATATGATTTTTTTAAATAAATACTTTTATTTGAAAAAAATTCATGCATATATATGCAAATTTATAAAAAAGATCCAATATTATTGAGACCACCTGAGAATTTGTCAATAATAATCGTTAAATAGGTTGTTTTCATATATTTTTCCTTTGGAATTTCCCCATCTATTTTAAGATAATAATAAAATACAATTTTAGTTTCTTTAATTACAGTTATGACTGTGTTTTTTCTACTGTAAATTCAAAGATCAAAGATAAGAATCAGTTATTGTAATAATTTGAATGAAATGGTCATAACTAACTAACCATCACGCCGTTTGCCGGAGGGGTAACCATCACGATCTTAGGAATTCTTGCTGGATCCATTCTATCGATGTGGTCCCGCCGGAATCATGTTCTCTGCCTACTCCATCTCACTATGTCTTCAATTTTGCAGGATTTGCGAATTTCTTCATTGGGTATCTTATCTCTAAGGGTTCTCCCCACAATAGGTCGCAATGTTCTCATTTCTGCTACTCTTAAGAGATGTTTGGTTCTGACAGTGTCTGCTCTTGCTTCGATTCCGTAGGTCATTATGGTTAAATGATGAACATAAAACCAGGTTTTGCTTATTTTAGGTTCTATAAAATGTGTTTTAAAAGGGTTCCATCACCAAAAACATTTGAGAACCGCGCTGCTCTAGACATTCGTGAACCAGGTGGTTAAGGGTCTTCTTCTCCCTCTCTTCTTCCTAACCACGGAAATATAAAACATCTTCACAACATGCTCGTGAAGTCTTCTCAATCGCGACCGTACTACCAGAGCCTTAATTTTGATAATCAGTTTTGAGTCATGTCCAAAAAATGGACACCACCAGACTTCCAGTTTTGAGTCGTCTAAAAAATGGACACCACCAGACTCTCTATATTGTGTACTACATAATCTATAACACATAATAATAAGACCTCCTAAAAGATGAAAGGACAGCTGGGAATTCACCTCACAGGAGGAGCAACCCTCAGGAGAACAGGCATGGTCTATTGATGAAACTTTGAATTTTCCTCCACACCTTGTCTTTTAACGTGACTCCTTTCGACCATCACAGCACATGCATTTCTGTCGTATGGAGTTTCTGTTTGCGGATCTTTCTAAGTGCCCATACTTCACTTGTATGGTAATGCCGTTCCGACAGCTGTTTCATAAATCATGCATCTAATAGAACATTTAATAACTGATTTAAAAAAACATTTGCCAGCATTAACGTTCCAAGTAAAAGGAAATATCTGTCCTTCAATTTTTTTGTGAAGTTATTTATTGATATAATTCAAATAGACATTTTGATTCCTAGTTTATTTTGTTATAATTGGTGGTTGTAACAAAACAAATGTTGATTGATGGCGCAGTTAGAACAGATGACCACAAAGATAACACTAGCAATGTAGATATGCAGATAAGGCATATTTTTATGAAGGCTATGTTATGATTTAAATATCATTTTAAAAATATTAATTACCATAAAAAACTTCAATACAAAAATATCACTTCTAAATAAATGTTATGAATAGTAATAACATATCATACAATCATGCCAGTTCTCCGACAAAATAGACCACCATTCTCACTGACCAGTAACAAGTTTAAACCATATGTTATAATTTTTACCATATGTATGTAAATGAAGCATGGAACTGATGAAAGCAGAATAAATGCAATAGAAATGAGATCTCTCTTAGACAAATGCGTAGTAAATCTGCATTTAATAATGTCAAATGCAAATATAAGAAGTGAATGAAAGAGTCATTAAGATGGTTTGGACACTCAAAAGAATGACTGAAGAAAGAATGGTAAAGTATATATCCTTCCTTCCTTTTGTCATGTCACACTTCCGTGGTGCATAGGGCCTCAAGGAACCTTCTCCCTCCGACTCTATCGCATGCCTGATGCCTAACATCATCCCAAATGAGGCTTGCTGCCTTAACCTCGTCCTGCAGGCCTCTTCTCCAGGTGGCTCTAGGTCTGCCTCGCTTCCTCTTTCCCCCCATAGGGGACCAGTCTAGTGCGTTCTGAGCATTGCAGGCTGGGTTCCGTCTCAGAGTGTGACTGATCCACTGCCATTTGCGTCTAGCGACTTGTTCTCTAATTGGCTTTTCGCCTGCCATGGTCCAGAGGACCAATAGATTTTGTTTGGGCCAATAGATTTTGAATATTAAGCGAAAGTATATGTGAACGACATAAATGGAACTAGAAATAAATGAAGATTGAGGAAAACGTGGCATGATCAAATCAACCAAATTTTAAATATCAGCCACGTGGAGTGTGCATGACACGATGTATGAATGTTAAGAAATAGAGAGTCAGGAAAGAGCAGTGTGGGGGGGTCCATTATTTCTGCCTACCCCTACGGGAGACTGCATGATGGATAATTTTTATTTTATTATAATTTTCATCTTATGGACATCATACTGTTTCTTCGAAGGGGTAGGTAGGAATGAAGAACCACCACACTTTTATATCATGATTCCTTATAATCTGATATTTAATTTCATGCTCCATCCACATAACAAACATACTTTAAAATTTAATCTTACATTACTTTGTTTATGACAGCTTTATCCATTCTTTGCTCTCTTCTGATATTAACATTTGACATTCTATACTTTCTTAACCATTCTTTCTTCATTCTTGTATTCCGTGTGTCCAAACCAACTCAGTGATCCTTTCATGATTTTGTTTAGAACACTTTCTTCCGCTCTACATTCCTTCCCGATATCAACATTTGAAATTCTGTCATACACCACTACACCATTATTCTTATAGATTGGTATAAAAAGAATTGTGCACCTGCCTTTTGTTTACTCTGACAACATTCAAAATATGATTATAGTGTATATATAGAAATTGTACAAAGTCGCATTGGAACCAGTTTGACATTGAGAACGAACTCTGACCTATGAGCGATGGAATTGCAATAATTGATACTAATATGGAAGCATGAACTAATAAAACGTTTAACACATGGCAGCTTTATTACCAATCTGTATGATAATCACACACATTTACGATTATTTTCAATCAAAACGTTCAAATTTGCTAATGAACCACCATTTTGTGGCGAGTTTGGACGAAAATTATTAAATTACGCATTACAACATTTGATAGATGACAAACACTTCTCCTGTTCTAAAGTATGTAGGGTCAATCCACTTGGGTACTTCAAAACATAAGAACTATTCCTGTCCACTCCTGGATAAAGGCCTCCTCCATTCACTTCCATGTCACTCTGTTCTGTGCAGACTGCATCCAGGTTATTCCGATGTGTCCGAGGATTGCATATTGCACATAATTCTTTTTTTTTTTTTAGTTACTTAAGGAATTAACACTTTAGAATGAGGATTTTTTTATGAATCAAAACACTGGATGTATTTTCCACTTTTGGGTTTATTTTTCTCGACATGTTTCAATGTTTTATAACATCTTCATCGCCAGAAGAACGATATTAAGCGGTATTTGTTAACAAACATGTCTCAGGACACAAACTTTCATTATTCGGTGCATGAATTTTTTTTCATTTTTTCATCAGAGCTATTTACATTATAAATTATAACAACCATACTGTTTGTGATATTTTATATGGATGAGTGGTATATCATATAGGCGTTACATGGAATGGCTCCAAATTATATATCCGAACTCTGTATAACGGACAGTCTAAATATAAGGAAATCCACACTTCGCTCGGCGAACTCATCGGCAATAGGAAGATTAATTGAGCCAAAGCGTTGCCCTAGTACAAATTTCGGGGATCGAGCGTTTGCGGTAGCCGGTCCATCAGCTTGGAACAATCTTCCTTCACACCTCAGATGCATAAATGATCCGACAGACTTCAGATCTAATCTGAAAACCCATCTTTTTCATATTTCATACCCAATTTAAAACTAGCATGTCGCACGTTGAAAACAAAAGTGACACTATACAAAAATCTCAATTTTTCAGTACGGTCATTTAAAGTTTTGCCTGCTTATTAACCTAATTAAAATCAACTAGATTCTGATAGAATAATATCTAAACTAATATTTAAAACAACAACATTAGATATATTTCTACTCACAGTCAAGTTATTAACCTCACAAAATTTTTAAATGACCGTACTGAAAAATTGAGATTTTTGTATAGTGTCACTTTTGTTTTCAACGTGCGATATTTTGTTCTACTATACTTTCTAAATGATCGCGAAAATCAGATGCAGCGTTCACATTAATTTAGATTTTTAGATTTAAAACACTTCTTAATGTGCCCTTGAGGTGATTACATCACAAAAACGGTGCTTTAAAAGTTAGCATATTATTATTATTTTTATTATATAAAAAGTTGTTTTGAAACTAGTCAAAAAGACTGAATGCTTGACTCATGATCCATGCAATTTTGGTTCAATCCAGGATACGGCCTGTACTTTAATATAATATTATTGATCCAAATTTTAATTCTAACTTGAAAATAAAGTCAAATTAAAACATGCTTTAAGAATATATCAGCTAAGGCGAGTATGACAGCAAGGCTTCTCCAAGGGAATAGGGAAGTTAGTTGAAAAATGTAATATTATTCATGAAGTACTAAAAGTAGTCGGACACAATTACACTTGGCTGGATGGTACGAGCAACATTAGCATGCGTTGGGACGGCGGAGGAAGGAAGGGGCCCCATTAGTATTCGCGGCCGGTCGCCGCGCGGGTACAAAGTTGCCGTCTCCCAACAAAGGAGGGATTAGCATACATTAGGAGCGTGTGTGCCGGTCCGTGTACATAAGCGGTATTTCAATTTGATGGCGTTTCCCGGATAGGACAGGAATCTGCATCAACGGTCAATCGGTAACCAATTTAGACTCCGGGGATTTTGTAGAAAATATATATCTGATATATGAAAACAAATTAAGGGGTTACATCACCCTGACGCACGGAAAAGTGTATTTAAATATATACAAAGAATTTGATGCAGCTTTTAAATATAAATTATGATTCAGAATTAATTGTATCTCAATAGAGACGAAGATGTAAATTATTTGGAAACAGAATATGGTGGGCGAGGCGTTTACAGGACTTATGACCTGTCATTGGTTGGGTTAAGCGATCGCTTTATGTAATACAACATTCCCCATTTCTCCCTTTTTATGAACACCACGTCATTACACATTCTAGCTATTTGAGCAATATCCTCAGTCCATCTTTAGGTGGCCTCCCAACACTCCTTTCTTTTGTCAACATACAAAAAAATTATTCCAAGGCTAAATTACACATTCTTTCTATAGAATTCTACACTAGACCAATGACAGTGTGACAATCACACTGCCATCGGTGTGGCAGGACCTTTGATGTAGCAGTCATAGCTCTTGCCACTCTGCCACGAAGGTCATCACCCTCTATTAAACACACCAAAAGAAGTGACAGAGTGGTAAGAGCTCTGACTGCCATACCGAAGGTTCCGGGTTCGATTCCCGGCGATGGCAGTGCGATTGTTACACTGTCTTTGGTCTGGTGTAGAATTCTCGTGACAATAAAATGGCGATAGATTAGCTACCTATCACATGTCACGAGAATCAATATATCATCTTAAAAACAAATTGTATACAGTAATTGGATTCAATTCAATATTCAAAATCTATTGGCCCCAAACAGTGTCAAATGCCGTTCTCTGGACCATGGCAGGCGAAAAGCCAATTAGAGAACAAGTCACTAGACGCAAATGGCAGTGGATCGGTCACACTCTGAGACGGAACCCAGCCTGCATCGCTCAGGGTGCACTAGACTGGTCCCCTATGGGGGAAAAGAGAAAGCGAGGCAGACCTAGAGCCACCTGGAGAAGAACCCTGCAGGACGAGGTTAAGGCAGCAGGCCTCACTTGGGATGATGTTAAGCATCAGGCATGCGATAGAGTCGGGTGGAGAAGATTCCTAGAGGCTCTATGCACCACGGAGGTGTGACAGGACAAAAAGAAGAAAAAGAAGAATTGGGTTCAAGTGACCTGTTGTATACTAAAAAAAAAAACTTTTGGATCACTGTCCCGGTGGGTTAATTTTTTTTTTCTGTTTAGAATAAAAATTGTACACAGGATTATTACTCGCTTGTGGTATTTTATTGTTGACTCAGTCCCGCGTTGAAGTTAGTCACGACTCAATTATTAACGAGAGCAACCTTTTAGCTTACGCCTTCATTCAGCCGGTGAATTATTCAACCCCCCCCTCGAGGGTACATCCCAGAGTAAACTAGACAGGCAAACATGCATGCAATGTTCAAATTTCTAACATGCGCCAGCTGACTTGTCCGTGGGTAACTAATGTTTTATATTTTATTTTTTAAGAGTGGAATGGTTTGCCTTACAAAATTTTAACTGTTAATTATAATAAGTAACCTTCCAACTCTCGGATATTTTTACCGGCCATTGATCGACATTATCCTATCTCTGCAGATTCCAAATTAAAAGCGGAAACTTGCCAATGCTATCCTTGCAACTTCAGCAGCAACAACAAACCATCACGCCTTCTCTATCCTGGCACACTTCTCTAGCTTCCTCCACATTCACACGAGTCATACATGCACGTTGATTCTTCCGACTTCTTACATGACCAACCTTTAAAATTTGATTGATTTACTCGGTCTACTTCGACTCCTTACTCTATTTACATCGTTAAAGTAAATTTTCTTAACCATTCTTTCTCCATCCATGCGCTCCATACGTCCGAACCAAAGCATAATTTTATTCATCCTTTCATAATTTTATTCATAAACCTTCTTTCTCTCTGCATTCCTTTCTTATATCAGCATTTGAAATTCTGTCGTACATCGTTCTACCACACATACGTCTAAGGGACCTCATCTCTACCACATTTATTCTGCTCTCATCCTTCTTGTCAGTTCCATGCTTCACTTCCATACATAAGCGTTGGGACCAGAACTCCATTGTAAACGGCCATTTATGCTTAATCTTCAATCGCTTCCAATACGTGACGACCTTCGTGGCAGTGGTTACGAGCTCTGACTTCCATGCCGAAGGTCCTGGGTTCGATTCCCGGCGATGGCAGTGTGATTGTCACACTGTCTTTGGTCTGGTGTAGAATTCACTAGACAATAAAAATGGCGATAGATTGGCTACCTATCACATGTCACGAGAATCAATATAATAGCTAGAAAAAAATTTAAATCGTATACAGTGATTGGGTTCAAACGACCTGTTGTGTACATAAAAAAAAATATTAAAAAAAAAAATAATAATAATAATAAAAAAAATAATAAAAAAAAAAATAATAAAAAAATAATAATAAAAAAATAAAAGAAAGGGAAAAAAATGGTAAGTAAAGTAAATGTATAAACCTACAATGGCAGTATTTTTAGAGTTAATAAAAAGTTTTATACATATTTGGTCCCCCAGAAGACCATTTGAACATAGTCACTCCTTCGACGGCATCCGTTACTCCCGACCTTCTATGTATCTTATCAGGTTTGAGAGTTTTATATGTAACATGGCTCTTTCAAGTTTCCTTTGAGCTACATGGAGTTTCCTTGTACTCGAAGTATGCAATAGATTGCTTAAAACTAAATATGTTTTGTCTACTGTCTTGGGATGTTTTAAAGAACTTGGCAAGACTGAATTCATATAATTTTAATGTTCAAACTGAAATCTTAATGCCGAAATGATCATGCTTTAATGTTTTCCTGTCTCTCGGAGACGTGCGGTACACGGGATTGTGGTCTCTAATGCCTCATTGTCTTGCATGCAAATACAAGTGCGTCTGTATTGTGCATTAAGAAACATATTCCTTGGCTACAGCCAAACAATGGGTCATGATTTTATGCTTCATTTACCAACCATAGAGATTGACAACCTTCGGATAAAGTTTTAACTTTTTTTATGATTATTTTTTGATTATTTTTTTAATATCACCCAAATTTAAATATACTGTATTCAAATGAAACTATTCAGACATTTTTTAGTAAGTTTTATAGATGGTGCAAAAATATATTTTTTATTTCTCGAACAATGATGTAAAACTCCAAATTACAACAACAACAACAACAAACCATCACGCCGTTTCCCCGCAGGGGTAGGCAGAGAGAATGGACCGCCACACTACTCTATCCTGGCAAACCTCTCTAGCTTCCTCCACATTCATACAACGAGTCATACACGCACGTCGATTCCTCCGACTTCTAACATGACCAACCTTTAAAATTTGATTAATTTGGTCATGCCATGTTTTCCAAATTAAATAAGGAATATCAATGAAAAGGTATGTTTTCTAGAAGTTCATTATCAAATGTTCGCCTTCCAAAGGCATTATCAAAAGTTAGCCTTGTTAAGGCATTTGATAAGCCCTTAGCAAGACGAAACATGTCATTCCCATAAAATATAATAAAACTTATAGAAAACAGACCTTTTAATTGGTATTAATTAGTTAATATGGAGTTACACATCTTTATTCAAGAAACAATAATTATTTAAAAGAATGGAGCGCAAACAATGTTTTTGCATAAAATATAATAAAACTCTTAGAAAACTATCATTTTCCCCAATAATAGATATATTGATATCTAGACATACAATAGCAGTTCACAATAGAGTACTGGTTCCAACCCTTGTGTATAGAAGTAAAGCATGGAACTGTCAGAAGAAGGATGAGAGTGGAATAAATGCATAATAAAATGTTGTACAGAATTTCAAATACTAATATCAGGAAGGAATGTAGAGTGGAAGAAAGTATTATGAACAAAGTTTTAAAAGGATCATTGCGTTGGTTTGGACATATGGAACGCATGGATGAAGAAAGAATGATTAAGAAAGTATACGTTAAAAATATTAATGGAGTACGGACTTGAGGAAGACCTAAGAAGACATGGCATGACCAAATTACACAAATTTTAAAATTCCGCCACGTTAATAGTCGGTACAATCGATGTGCGTGTATGTCTCACTATATGAATGTGGAGGAAGCTAGAGAGGTGTCATTTTCCGGATAATCTCGAATAAATAATGACAGGTTGAAACTAACGAGATGACACGTTGAAACTCAAACACAGTGGGAGACTGACTGTCCATAGAGAAGGAGAAGGATGATCCAGCCCACACCCAACATTGTGTGTGTAGGTGTGATGGGGTAAGCTTAGTCATGCGTAGGTCTCGGTACGGAACACTTAATCATCTCGGCTTGTCCGGATAATAGACGTTCCGGTTAAATGACGTGCGGTTAAATGAGGTTCTACTGTATTTGATTATAGCAATGTAATGTTGAGGAAAACGGGAATGAAAAAAGGTTTAGAATGTCTGCATTACATCATTGGCATAAAACACTTAAAACATGATCCTCCATTATTATTAGTTAGGCACGCCTCCTATCTAGGTGCAGCGCCTCTATCTGTGTTGTGACTGATATGCTACACAAACACCCCTGATTACACCACACCACACCACTCTTGTTGCTCTGAATAGAACATTTAACATTTACCTAAAGATTATTGTTATCAAGACAAAATCTTCCATTATAAATGGTTGTCTCAATTTTTAAAACCTTCCGTAAAATAAGGATCACTGCTATGGTTTGGTAACATGGAGTGCATGGATGAAGAAAGAATGGAGTACGGAGACGAGAAAGACCGAGAAAAATATGGCAAGACCAAATCAATCAAATTTTAAAGGTCTGGTCATGTTAGAAGTCGAAAGGATCAACATGCGTGTATGACTCGCTGTATGAATGTGGAGGAAACTAGAGTAGTGTGGCAGTCCATTCTCTCTGCCTACCCTTTTAGTTAAACAGCGTAATGGTTTTATTTATTTTTATTTTTATTATTTTGTTGAATCGCTCTTTACATCATGACAGCATGAGCCAAATCCATGTAAAGGGCATTATATTATAGCTATCATAGTGTTTCTCGTGACGTGTGATAGGTAGTTAATCTATCGCCATTTTATTATCACATGAATTCTACACCAGACCAAAGACAGTGTGACAATCACACTGCCCTCGCCGGGAATCGAACCCGGAACCTTCGGGGTTGCAGTCCATGCACTTACCACTCGGCCACGAAGGTCGTTTGTTTATTTGTATAACAAGCTTATATAATAACAAGCTTAGTAATAACAAGCTTATATAATGCAATTTTTTATTTTTATTTCAATACTAGGAATTGGTATACAGCAAAGTCTCTTGATGGTTCTTGGAATGCCATTTGGGCTTTTAATGTGGTTAGTTTCCCAATGCTTTCCGCATTTTTAATACACAACAGGTTTTTTAAATCCAATTACTGTATACAATTTTCAAATATATATCGCCTTGCTAAGGCATTGTCAAACATTTAATAATATCCTAGGAAGGTGAAACACGTCGATCCCATAAAATATAATAAAACTTCTAAAAAAAACTGACCATTAAATCAATATTTAATATGGAGTTAAACATAATTTATTGTTTCTAAAACAATGATAATGAACAATGTCATTCCCATAAAATATAATAAATCTTCTAGAAAACAGAGTTGGACATCATTCATTAAGAAACAATAAATGGTATTAATATAATAAAAACATAACATTAAAGGGTGACAAAGCAATCATATAAATATTATTTTGAATACAGCCAGTTAAAGCTAACCATTTTGTGATAAGCAGAGAAATTGATTTCCCTTCATTAGGGTGCCATTAGCCTAGAAAAGGCGGCCCGAGGAGATAAGGGTTCCAATCAGATGATAGTAGAAATAATCTACGTTATCAGCCATCTGCCCGCTCCGATGGATATTGGTGACCAAACAAAGAATATCCCGGGCTTAACCTACCTCTGTGACCCACAGACCCTGGTAGTCAGAGAAAAAAATTTCATCTTTTGAAATGAAAAATGTATTTCTAAAAATATATTCTTCAAACGAATAACTTTATTTTTTATTTCACTATTATTAACTTAAATTCACCTGTGTGCGACCAATCCTCACATATGGCATTGAATCGAGGGCAGACACTGTCAAGACAAAGAGCATGCTCAGGACAACCGAGATGAAAACACTCCGCGCTATAGCTGGCAAGACCCTATGTGATCGAGTTAGGAATACAGCAATCCGAGAAATCTGCGAGGTCGAAGATGTGGTCAGATGGGGACGTCAAAGACGGCGATACTGGCATCAACACATAGAAAGGATGAGCTCAAATAGGATACCACACATAGCTCTCCATGGAACGCCAAACGGACAACGCCGACCTGGAAGACCCCCGAAACGGTGGAGAGAAAGCTGGAGTTCAGCGTCTCAAGAGAACCCGCCTGAAATAACAGACTCCTGAATCTACCAAAAGTGAAGAAGAAGAAAAAGAACTTAAATTAATAATTGTCCAAAGAGCTATGGAAATAGCAATGTTGGTAATCAGTATAGCGGACAAAGTGAGGAACACCAATATTAGAGCCAGAACAGGAGTGTCGGATATCATCGAAAGAGTGGCAGTGGAACCATGTCGCTCGCAGCTCTGACTATAAATGGAAAAAAGGTCGCCTTTGCTGGTGTCCCTAGAATTATGACTCAAAACCAAGGACGTCTTCAACTTCGATAATGGGACGACATGAAATAGATCGCCGGTACGACGTGGATGCGTATTGCACAAAATCGACAGACATGTAAGCCGATGGATGAGGCCTACGTCCAGGAGTGGACGGATATAACCTGATGATGATGATTATTATTAACTATGTGATAATAGCATTTTGCATTACATATATTATTGTTTCTTAGTACAAGTGCATTAAAACTTATAGAAGAAGAAAAACATAAATCGGTACCTATTTGGCAAAAGGTCCCAACTGCTTTTTTATGAATTTTACAGGAGAGCAAAAATAAGATTTTATACATTATTTTGATTATTTATAAAAATGTTATTTTTGTTCTAAATTGTTTATTTCAAATGTCAATTTACACAGCATAACGTTATCTACAAGATATATCAGTAACTAAATTCAAAAGAATATACAAGTATTTAAAAAAAATAAGGGTTGAATGCAATTGTACATAAAATACATAAGAAAATGAAAAATGTAATAAAGTGTGCAAAAATAATATTTAACTCAATTTCACAAAAAAACGCATCTGGGACCTTTTGCCAAATAAGTACCGAAATATAAACTTTCAGATAAACAGATGGACTAACTAACTAACCATCACGCAAGCAGAGAGAATGCTGCTCTGCTGCTCTGTCCTGACATATCTTTCAAGCTTCCTCCACATTCATACATCGTAACATGCACGTCACAAACAGATATAATAAAACTAAACATATTAAACTCAGATAACATTAATAAAATACCAGGAATCTGCTAAATATATTCCAATGTAAACTATTCTCAATTATCAACTAAGCAGAGAGAGAAATAAGTTTATTGGATTGATCCACTTCTGACTCCATAACCCAAATCTAAAATATTCAATTAACGTAAAGACTCAAATATACTGGGAGGGAGAGAGCTTGCTCATTCAGGAGCTTAGTTTTTCAAAGCATGTTTCCAAAATGACAGATGCAAACCTCGCAATATTTTGTTTATGCTATTTCAAGGATTTTGTAATTATAACTAACTAACTGACCACCGCACTGCTCCATCCTGATATACCTCTCGACCTTCCTCTACATTCATACATCGTAAGATGCACGCTTGTTGATTTTTCTGACTTGGCTGCATTTTAATAATTGATTAATTTGGTCATGTCATGTTTTTCTCGGCCGTCCTCGGCTTTTCTTTTCCATTCACAATGCTTGTATAAAACTTTTTAATCATTATTTTCTCAACCTTCCAGTTCCTTATGTCCAAACCATCTAAGTGATCCTTTTATAAACTTACTGTATGACAAAACTATTCGGTGATCAAATATTTAATTGTTATGGTTCTATATTGGTTAACCGGCAACAGCGTTACAATGAAGTATACCTCTATAACATGTGATAATGTGCCATGCTGCAATGACACCAGGAACACCACTGCCAAGTCCATCTCTCTAGCGTCCACGAGTGGTCTCTTAGACCCCACAAACTTTGGACAATGTGACTCTGACATTACCATCAGCGTCATAGTAAATAGAGATTCGACAAATGGCAAATTTCCAACATTATAAAAATGGAATCATCTAGCTATGGAAAGGCAACCTCAACAGAAAATCCTCCAGAGAAGGCAAAGGGACACCACATTTCCCAGGTCATCTCTACGAAGAGAAATCAAGCCATGGCCCTGAGTCCGAACTGCTCGGGACAGAGATGTCTACTCTCAAGTGATAGTCAATGTCGGAAGGAACTGACATGACTCCGGGATAAGAATAAATAATGAAATGTATGTTTTCAATCATACACTACATTTATTTTATGACGTGAATACTACACACATTTCAACAACTTGGATTTTATGCTTTGTGGAAGTTCAGTTCTTGAAGTCATTCTTCAACGAGGATCGATTTTGGTCACTTGTATCAGCTGGGAGTGCTATGGTCGTAATTTGAGAAGTCTGTAATTGTAAGGTTAGATTCTATTGATGACAAATTTCTAAATGTATTATGTATTATCGCAACAAGTTTGTACGTATTTGAAGAAAAAATTTCTCCGTGAATGATAATTGCAAAGTAAAACACACAATCGAGACATAAAAACCAGAACTTGGCAAGAAAGTATAAACACACAGATGACATCACAGCTGTGCACACACATACACACACAAACAGGGGGCAGGGGGGGGGAAATGGAACATGTTTATGTTTCTTGATAATTATCATTTCCTTGAGGTAACCAAATTGTCTATACAACTCGCTGTTACAAGGAAATCCAAACACCAACCATGCATTTAGTTAAAATAAACAATTATGTCATTTTTACATCTAATTTTAGGTGTGTCATTTATGAATATGAATTATACAATTAATATAAAACAGAAATCATAAATTCAGCAGATTTAAAAAGCACGTTTATATCAATTTGCTAACTAACCATTTCACAGAAGTTATATGCAGAGAACAAAGATGGGCAGTACATAATGGAGTTCTAGTGCCAACCCTTTCGTATGAAAGTAAACTTGGAGAATGCAAGTAGGTTAAATGCCGTAGAAATTAAATCACTGAGAAAAATGTACAGGATAATGATAAATACGGAAGAAATGTAGGGTAGATGATTGCAACCTTTGTAAAATAAAAAAAATGATCACTTATATAGTTTGGACATATATATAGATGAGAGAAGAATGGTTATGAAACTGTACACAAGCAGTGTGAATGGAAAAAGAAGACGAGGATGACCGAGGAAGACATGTCAAGACTAAATTAATCAAGACGACATTTAATATGTGATTGATTTGGTTGTACCAAATTTTTCTCGGTCAACCTCTATTTCTATTTAAATTATCTGGGCGCCGCATGAGGTTCCATATTCCCTGATGGTGGAGGGTGCAGAAAAAAATTCTGCGATACCTCTATCTTAGGAAGTATGGATATTACCCGTGGCTCTTTACGACTGATTTCTTGCTAGGGATGCTAGGCTACCACTCACTCGAGGGGAGACGAGACATTCACTTGGGTGTTCGCTTCTTTCCACTGATAGGCGGTTGTATACACAACTCAGAAATCCTGAGTGATGTAGGGCTGTTCGTCCCTTCGACAAAGGGGCCATAGATCGTTTTATCTCCCACGATGCAAAACCAACCTGCCAATGGTTATGCCGGTAGGTAGAGCAATATCTTTGCTTAATCATATTACCTCGGAGTTTGACGTATTTTTTGATTGTTTGGCTCATCTGAGGGAAGTACTATCTTTATTATAATTGTATGGTACATTCATTTTATTAATTTGTCATGCATCTTATGTTTCTCGCTCTTTTATTATTTTATTATGTATTACTTATTATTGTGTATCTCTAACCTGTATCTTCAGTGTATTGTAAAAAAAAAAATCTGTAATGCTTTAGATATATTTAAAATAAATAAATAAATTCACTTCTTATATTTGCATTTGAGACTCATACAGATTTACCATAGATCCATCTAAAATATCGCATGCAGTATGGTTGATATAATTTATAATGTAAATAAGTAATAAGTAAATAGCTAATTACATTAGGATAATGTACATCAAAGGCAGGACTAACAAAGTACCAACACAAGTGGAGTAATCCACTCCAATCTGCAGAGAGACTACTCAGAGCTAAACCAAATAATAATAACATCACACGAGCGTAGGGGGTGAGACTACTCCCACAATGGTGACTATCTAGTTTAAATTACGCAAAGAAAATACACATCTATGAAATATATTGTCTGTTGGATGTGTTGAATAAAGAAGCATAGATGAAACCACAAATTTAAAGATATAACTAGCTAACTATCACGCCATTTCACCAGAGAGAGGATGGAATGCCACATAACTTCCGAGAGCTTCTTACTTCTCATTTTTTTTATGGTAGGTTCTTAGTTCTAATATGTTTTTTTTTCAACATGTCGTTACAAGTTACAAACCCAATTACTGTATACAATTTGTTTTAGCTATGATACGAAATAAAAACTACTTAGTTAACTAAAGAATCGTTTTCTAGATATATCGCCTATTTTCTTCAAAATTATTTGATGACTCCTTTATAAAAAAAGTTGTTGATTGTTTGAGATCTACCAAGAGATTATTTTCTGCGACAATGATGAAGAGTTGAGAAAATTGATCTTGTCCATGTGTAAGAAAGTGTTAATTCGTTTCAATGCTGAAAATATACATTATGCCGAAGCTCTTATGGCTGGTTTCGTGACCACCAAATACACACAAGAATAATGCTTACTTTGTGTTATAAAATAATGTTTGCATTTTATAGAAACATATTTTTTGACAATATATTTTAAAATCATTTTAGATATATTTCAGTTTGTTGAAAAATATTAAAGAATTAGGAAGTAAGTAATTTATAGCTGTCTGAATTAGCAACTCCGAAAATGCATCTTCATTAACAATTTTTTTATTAATAAAATCTGTATCAAGTTCAAAAGGTATGTCTAGAAAACGATTCTTTAGTTAACTAAGTAGTTTTTATTTCGTATCATAAAAGCATCATTTTCACATCAACTCATCAGGTTCAATTATACATCAAGCTCGTTGTTAAGTTTAGCGGGGAAAAAATCTTTTCCCAAACCCACCGAAGGTATGTCATTTTTGACATGCGTTTATAAGTTTCCGCCCAGTCCCTAACTTACCGTAAGCTTTATAGACCAACGGCAGCAAAGAATGTGTATACATTTCCATCATATTTTCACGTATGAAGCCCGAGAGGTATGCCAGGACAGGCCATTGTGGTGATCCATCCTCTCTGCCTACCCCTCCGGAGAAATGGCGTGATGGTTAGTTAGTTAGTTGTATCAAGTTCAAAAGTATTTGTATTGGGATTTTGAATGAGAGTATAGGAATATTTATAGTTACAGATCTTTAAACATTTGTTTGTCAAAATAACTGTCTTAGAGTTTTACTAAAGCAAAAATGTAATCTTTAGAATATTTTAATTTCGGAATATCTCAAACTCAAAAATGTATCGAGATATTCCAAACTTAATCAATTATTGCAAATGAAAACATTTTTTTTTCTAGAAGTTTTATTGTATTTTATGGGAATTATGTTTTGCCTTCCAAAGGCATTATCAAATGTCAAACATTGCATAACTCATTAGCATGATGAAACATTTCATTCTCATAAAATATAATAAAACTTCTAGAAAACAGAAGTTTTCATTTTTGGTAAATATATAATATTGAGTTTTACATCATTGTTCCAAGATATTTATTTAAAAAAACATTAATAATAAATTCCAGTGTTAACGCTTAAATATTAATGTTGGTAATTGAATTTTCATTATTTACCATGATCTAGTAGTTTTATAAAAAGTACTATAATGTATTATTCCGGATTAAGAGTTTTATCTTTCTAATGTGAACTAATAAATCATATTTTATTTTTCTAATGTGAAGTAAAACCCATTTTAGGCGCGTTTTAAATCCATACAAAAGATAAATTTCTGATAAACAGTTGTCGAGACAATTTCATAGAATTTAAATTAATTAATATCGGGTGGTGGTCTAGGGGATAGAACGCTTGACTCCTAATCTAGGGGACTTGGGTTCGAGCCTGGACACGACCAGATTCCTTCTTCATAATAATGAGCTATTTTCTGCTCATATTGAAGATTGTAAAATAAATTCTAATATCATTGATTTAAATCTTTGATGTTAGTCTTTTCAAAAAAAATTTAAAAAAATAAAATAAAACAATCAATAATGTTGTAAAGTTATTATCTAATAAATTATGTTTCAATATTCAAAAACTAACTAACTAACTAACCATAAGTCATAACGCCGTCTCCCCGAAGGGGTAGGCAGAAAGAATGGACTGCCACACTTTTCTTTCCTGACATATTTCTCTCGCTTCCTAAACATTCATACATCGTGTCATGCACGCGCGTCCATTTCTCAGACTCCTCACATGGCCGACATTCAATATTTGATATATTTGATCGTGCCACGTTTTCCTCGGTCTTCCTCTATTTCTGGTTCCATTTACATCATTAACATATAATTTTTTTACCATTCATTCTTTCCATATGTCCAAACCATCTTAATGATCCTTTCATTATATTGTTCATGACACCATCATTCGCACCGCATTCACTTCTTATATTTTCATTCGACACTCTATCATACAGAGTATTCACACATTCGTCTAAGAGATCTCATTTCTACTGCATTTATTCTACTTTCATCCTTCTTTTGCCAGTTCCATGCTTCGCTTCCGTACATAAGGGTCGGTAGAAGAACACCATTGTGCACTTAATGCTAAGAATTCCATAATAATGAATTTGTTTATGTATTAAAACACTTTTTTCCACTTTTGAGTTTATTTTTCTCAACAGGTTTCAAAGGTTTTACAATCGAGAATCGAGAGAAATATGTCAGGAAAGAAAAGTGTTGCAGTCCATTCTTTCTGCCTACCACTTCGGGGAGACGGCGTGATGGTTAGTTAGTTAGTTAGTTAAGTTTATCTAAAATTATTATTTTATTATAAGTAAGTAAGGTGGGTAAGTCAGATCAAAAAAATATCAAATGATTTCTAGTTAAAATTAGACATTTTATTTTTTAACTATGCAGCATCTCTTCCCAAAAATTAATTGGACACTCGGGTACAATCTTCTTAGAAACATAACATTAGCTGCAATACCAACGGCTTGGCATGCCTTGAGCTGCCTTTTTGTGAGTCAACATCTGGGATACCGGGAAATGATGTGAGTAGGCACCCGCTCCACCTCCCTCCCCACCGGGATAGGTAGCTACCCAACCCGTGCCAATATACAGGAAACTGATTCATTAATGCATAAAGCGACCACTAGCAGAAATGATAAACTTATATTGTTCTCCCGATGATGAAAGTGTAAAGCCTTTGAAACATGTCAAGAAAAATATACTCAAAAATGAAAAATAGTGTTTTAATTCATTAAAAAATTCTTTGAGATGAAACCTTTTTAAGACTCCATTAATCTACAAAACATAAAAAAAATATTACAGATATTATAACATGTAAAAAAAAGATATGATCTGTATACGAAATGTCAAATCTAAATATAAGAATTGAATGCAGTGCGAATGAAAGTGTTCTGAACAAAATAATGAAAGGATCATTAAGATTGTTTGGACACATGGAAAGAATGAAAAAAAAAAAAGTATATATAAATGATGTCAACGGAACAATAAATAGAGGAAGACTGGGGAAAATGTGACACAATCAAATAAATCAAATATTGAATGTCAGCCATATGAAGAGTCAGAGAAAACAAATGATTTTACTGAAATCTCTTGATGGAAGTTCATTTTAAATAATAATGAAATAAAACAATGTTTTTTAACTACTTCCACTTTTGTCTTTATTTCGACAGCGACCGGTTTCGCCAGGCTCACTGGCATCGACAGACTAGTCAAACGACCACCAGTCTGTCGATGCCAGCGAGCCTGGCGAAACCGGTCGCTGTCGAAATAAAGACAAAAGTGGAAGTAGTTAAAAAATATTGTTTTATTTCATTATTATTTAAAACAATGTGTGTTCATGACACTGAAAATGTTGAGAAAAAAGTTAGGGAAAACAGTGTGGCGATCCATTCTTTCTGCCTACCCCTTCTGAGAGACGGCATGGTTAGTAAAATGGTGAAGGAAGTATAGAATTGACTGTAGAGTGAAATCGAGGTAACCTTGGAAAACACCTACCTCAATAAAATCCTTTCACCATCTTAGGAGTTAGATTTATTATTTACTATTTATTTTCGTTTGAACAATAATGTAACAATTACTGTTTGAAGACTTGATATTGAGGAAAACATGTTTTCTAACTAAATTACCATGACGCCGTTTCCCCAAAGGGGTAGGCAGAGAGGATGGACTTGCCATACTGCCCTGTCCTGACATACCTCTAGAGCTCCCTCTACATTCATACATTGAAACAGGCAGGCTCGTCGATTTTGGTGACTTCGAATGTGTCCACCTTTTAGTATTTGATTAATTTGGTCATGCCATGCCCTCTTTGGTCTTCCACGGCTTCTTTTTCCACTCACACTGCTTGTATACAACACTTTAACCATTTTTCTCTTGTTCATTCCTTCCATATGTCCAAACTTTTATTATTTTACTTATGACTAAATCATCTGCCTTAACTTTTTTCCTTATTTGGTCATTCGGTATTCTATCATAAATCGTTTACCCGCACATTCTTCTAAGTGATCTCATTTCTACTGCATTTATCCTACTTTCATCTTTTTTTGCCAGCTCCAAGCTTCACTTCCATGCATAAGGGTTGGCACTAGAACTCCATTAAGTGTTTTATATATTTCAATAAAATACAGAAAGCACAAGCTTTACTGCTCCAGCTATTTAAAAAGTCTGATTTTGTTTTTTAATCATTTACCTTAAGAATGTATTATTTTTATAAAAACTATCTAACCATCACGCCGTCTCCCCGAAGGGGTAGGCAGAAAGAATGGACTGCCACACTTTTCTTTCCTGACATATTTCTCTCGCTTCCTCAACATTCATACATCGTGTCATGCACGCGCGTTGATTTCTCCGACTCCTCACACGGCCGACATTCAATATTTGATTTATTTGATCGTGCCACATTTTCCTCGGTCTTCCTCTATTTCTGGTTCCATTTACATCGTTAACATATAATTTTTTTTTTACCATTCTTTCTTCATTCATTCTTTCCATATGTCCAAACCATCTTAATGATCATTTCATTATTTTGTTCATGACACCATCATTCGCACCACATTCACTTCTTATATTTCTGATTATTTTTATATTAAATTATAAATCCATTTGTTTAATCAATACTTCTGCTTACAACATTAACCCATAGATGGCAGCATGTTATTAACTTATCATTTAATTTTGGTAAAATTGGTAACATCCCAAATAAATATTCTTTTGGATTTAGAAAAGATCTCCCATTTTTTATTACGTTTATGTCATAATAATCAAAATTCATAGTTCCATCAATAAAATAAAAATCGATACGTATAATTATTATTTCTGTGATCTAAGTGCGTTTCGTGCACAATAAAATGTTCAAGGTACAAAATGAAAGGACGCCGGCAGAGTTATGCATTAATGAAAGGAAAACACCTTTACATAACATTCCGAGAAAATTTTGTCGAGCCGAGTCCGTGGATGGAAAAATATTTATGTATAATATAATAATTATTAGTTATTCACCTCTCTACGGTAAAGAGGTATGACATTTTGTAGAAAACTGGTCAAGCAAGTTGTTATAGGTAAAACCGAGTAACCCGACACTCGGGTTTGGGCCGAATGTACAGAGTTTACACAGCAGATGGCTTTCAGTCGCTCTGTTTGTCGATAATGTCAAGAAAAACCGAAGCTTTTAGGTACTCGGCCCCGTTGCTAACACAGAAAACAAGCAAAAACACAAGCAGAATGCATAAAACGGGCTAAATGATCGATACACAACCGCACATCGTAATAGACAGCTGCTTTCCTATACCTACACACAAGGGTGACACATTTCACAACGATTTCACCCTTTCTCAAATAAAAAAAAAGATTTCCAACGAATCCTCACACAAAATCGAGAGATTAAGTGATTCTCCTTTTAATATCAATTTTCATTTTAACCAAGGACGTGCGCGCAAATACTTAACGCGGAGAAGGATAAAAGGAATAAGCGTGTAGAAGAGAAACAAATTTACCTTCATTGTACGATTCAGGTGGAATAATTCTCAAAGCGCTGGAAGCCGCGAGACACAGGCACCCCACAAATAATACTCTCACAATCATTATGTTCCCTTGGTTCTTTGAAAACTATTTAAAGACGAATTTGATTATAATTCACTTGACATAATCCGAAACACACATCGCACGGACGGCACTCGGATAAGCTTCGCAAATGGCGGACGAATTTTCATCGATTGTATACATTCATAGATGTGGCACCGTCAGTAGATGCATGTGTCTCCACCAATTGTGCAAATGCTCAAAATAGGCGGGTAATTTAAAAATCGTTCAAAATCCAAATGAGTCAATATGTTTATTTTTTCTGCATAAGTTACTTGTATGGTTTAAAATGAAGTAATGTATCGAATTGTGGATAATTTTAATGAACAATTTTTAGTAAACAGCAAAAATATTAAGAACGTAAATTTCCACGGTTATCATATACAGAAATATTTTTCGGGGTGAAACCGTGTTCCCTCTCGTCAAGCTCCACCTCCGAAACGTTGGTGGAGCTTGACGAGAGGGAACACGGTTTCACCCCGAAAAATATTTCAGCAAAAATATTGTCAAAATGGCATTTTTATATTTTGCCGTAAGATTATTTTAATCATCGAGCACAAATACATAACGCATATTCTCAATATTTCTATAACATCCTGGGCAATTTTAATGATACATTTACAAATATGCAATCCGTATTCTTATTCCGTATTCCGTATTCTTCACCAACAGACCATCATATATGCATAAATGAGATATAATCTTTTACCCTTTATTTTAATATCTACTCCGAATACATATTCGACGAAGCGCTCATTGAGTGTGTCCAGGCGTTGATATCTTGACGTCATAATGTCAAGACGGCATTGGCCCAGGTGAACGGTATAATCATCAATAACATACGATATGCAGACGACATTATTCTTCAGTGCCGAAGGTCTACAAAAACTAATTTCATACAGTCAAGTTCTCATGCAACACTCACGGTCTAAAGAAGAATATAAACAAAACAAAATGTGTAGTCATCAGCAAGAAGCGAACAAATCCAGTACCAACATTAAAAATTGATAACGATAAGCTAGAGTAGGTTAATCGATACAAATAGCTAGGATGTTGGCTGAATGATGAATGGGATCGCAGACAGGATATAATAATCCAAATAGTAATGGACCGAAATAGCTTCTTCAAAATGAAACCGGTGCTATGCAACAAAAACCTACCCAGGAAACTGGAATGCTTTGTGTACACTGAGAAACGATAAATATAAATTGCTCTAACTGATTTCCAAGGTAAGATGAACGGAAAACGAAGTGTCAAGAGAAGAAGTTAATCCCTGATAAACCTTTGAGAATGGTTCAGTTGCCACACAACATCCCTGCTTAGAGCCGCTGTAACAAAGATAGAAATAGCCATGAAGTTGTCCAATCTCCGAAAGAGAGTTGTGGCGAATATAGAAGAAGAAGAGCCCTTTATTCAATGCCCCTGAATAAAAATTGATGTATTGTTTTTTGAAATGACTTCTTATAAAATCATTTTACGTAATGAAAAACAGGAAAAATAAAAATATAAAAATAATTGATCTGATCGTTCCGATTGATTTCAGCAGCTTGATGCCATGTATCTACAAACTAAATGCATGTAAAGTTATACAATATATCATAAATTATTTGATTATCACTAGCTTTATAGCATTGCTTAAAAATTTAGATAAACTACGCATTAAGCTTCGATAAAATATATACTCATTAATAGGAAAACAATATGTATTTATTTATCTTAAATTAAGACATTTTAAGTGTATAATATTGAGAAAGGGGTACAGCGCTTATTCAAAATTGAATATGTTCATTCGCCGTGTTATTAAGAAATTGTTTTAAAGTATTATCATACTTTTATAAATATGCTATCGAAATTAATTGTTGTAAATTATTAATTAACAAAGAAATATTATGGGAGTGTTGAAAATAATTTTACTCGAAAAGATAAAAAATAATTGAAATAAATATTATATTTTGCACAACATTTTGAATGTGTACAAATTCTTGTAGACAAATACTGGATTTTACCCATTGCGGATAAATTTTTTTTTTATAAGGATTAATTGTATCTCAATAGAGATGAAGATGTTAATTGTTTTCTGGGAACAGAATATGGTAGCCGAGGCGCTTACAGGACTTATGATCTGTCATTGGTTGGGTTGAGCGATCGCGTTATGTTTAACAACATTCCCCATTCCGCTCTTCTTACGACCACCACGTCTGACAACTTTTTGGAAGTTGTATATACGCTAGAATGCTGCGCCTATCTTCACATTTTTTAGTTCCCTCTACACTATATTTTGGTTTACATAAAAATTATACATGTTCCGGTATTAATTTTATTATTCGCGTGGTGAGGTACACGCTACAAATAAAAAATTGATAAGAATTTAATTGCAAATCAATAACTCGCTACAGCAATATAGTATTGTGGTGTTATCACGGGTCGGGGTTCAAACGCGATTAATTAAAAAAAAACATATGACTTATGCATAAATAATCAATGAACAAAGGGATTACACAGTGTAGGGAAGAAACCTTTTTTTGTTTCGGCTAGTATTTTTTTCATTAAATATTTCGTGCGTATACTTTTACTCTTATTAATATAAATGAATGTCTGTTTTTCTAATACATTATTTTTTAGGTTACAAGATTTCATACCTTAGCATATCGAAAAATGTCACTCCTATAATATATTAAATAATAAAACTTCTAAAAAACGATAGCTTTTATTTACACTAATTATTAAATATAATGTGTACTGAAAGGCAAAACTATATTTTTTCAATATATTTTTAAAAGCATTCATTTTTACAAGAAGACTAATCTGAAAAAAAGCAATCTAACAATCGCAAAACTTGCACAGATTTTTGAATATCAAGAAATCAAGAAACACTTATTTCAAAAATTCTATTTAGTTTGATCCTCTAGTAATTCTAATTTAAAACAAGTTATTTCAGCTAAAAGAATCAACGGTCACCGTAAAATGAATTAGATATGATATGAAATATAATATTTTTTAAAACTATTTAACTAAAAAGTCACTTTGATTTCACATGCCAAATCAAAGAACTAAAAAAAATGATAAATTTTCTTTATAAATCATGGTAATATAAACACAAAAACCTTTTTGCTTGATTTTCAGAACAAATAAAATCAAATAAAAAATATATAAGGGTTTAATAAATAATCGTTAACTGCAAATATCTGCAAAAATTTTCTTACATCCTTTTTTTCTTCCTCGCATATCAATAAAAAGACGGTTTGGAAAAAAATCTTACTATAATTATATAAAAATGTTTTTGTACGATACAAAAAAATGAAACAGAATCAAATCTATAAGGATGAAAAGACGTAAAGATATTAACCATAAATGATAGATTTAGTACCTACCAGCAGAATGAGGCCGCACGGTGAGAATAACAAGTCACCAATCTATTTTGGGTAAACATCTTATCTGTAGTAATAATTTGCATGGCGGACGTGGGGTTGTAGCGTTTCGATTGCGTTACTGAAAGTGAAGTTTTTGTTGAGATTGTTCGCATGGAAAATTACTACAAATACTCTTATATTTAGTTCTAAATGCGTTCGTGTTTCATATATAACTTCAAAATGCTGTTCTTACGCACTGTCTAGTCCCCGCAGGGGGGAAAATTTGCTTGTAAAATGGGAAAATGTGACGAGGCCAGTGTCGAAGTGAGTATGGGGGACAGCGCGTCCCCTCTGAAGCAGGATTTGTTCGCCTTCACCGTGCCTCCCGAGGCCCCCGTGTTTTCTCCAACCGCCGAGGAGTTTCTGGATCCTCTGGCCTATATCAGCAAGATCAGGCCGCTTGCCGAGAAGTGTGGGATATGCAAGATCAAACCACCACAAGTTAGTACGCGTTTGCCTATTTTCTCTGTGCCTTCTAAAGAATACTTACAATTGCAGTATTTTTGACAATGCTAACGGAAATCGACTATATATTCGCTAAAATCACGTGTGGATTGGTGTTTTATTTTATATTTAACTCCCACATTCGAAGTGATGCAACTTGAATTATTTTAATGTCCCAACTTCTACCATTCAATATGTCGTTACACACGAGAAACGACATTTCACTTATTCGCAAACCTAAACCTAGGTGCTGTGCCTAAATGTTGAGAGCGTTGTTTTTATTTTGTTTATTTAGTTCGCATATTCAGTCAATACATCAAAAAATGCATTCTGCGGATGCCATCTTGTTTGTGACTGATTGTAAAAATTGTTTCGATAATAAAATCTACGCCTTTCCACATTTGTTCTTCCAATTCGATTTGGATTCGTAAAAAAAAAAACAAAAAAAGATGATTTTTTTATTTTCTTTTTCGCTTCGTCACTTACATTACTTTGAGATAGTTGGGTACAAGATGTTATTTTCGTACAACTTTGCCCTATGTGAGCTTATGTTGGTAGGTAAGAATAGTATTTTATTAATAAATTCACATGTGAAATGAGTTTATATTCCAATATTTCTCGAGTTATCTCTGAAATACGATATTTCACAGCTTCTCAATACACAAATCTTAGCTGTAAGTAACATTTTGCTGTGTATGGCAGAATATCTAGTGCTTCTGTTACTATGGGAAAGATGTATCAATATCCAACATAATGGCTCTGTATTTGTACAGAAATACTTGTCATGTCAGTACAAAATACACATGTAGCAAAAAGCTAACTAATTACATGAAATATTTATATATTTTAAAAATAATATTTAATTTCACAACCAACCACATTGTCATTTTTGTTCTCTTCTAATATTCTCTTTATTTCAATACACTAAAGTTCTTACAAATCGTAAACAAGTCTCTATATAAGGGTTTCCATATTGCACAACTATTCTTTTTTCATAATTAAATAAACAAATATCTGTTTAATGTTTTTGAAAATACTCTTGGTTCTAAACAAAAGACTTTGGAACAGGTTTTTGAAAAATGATTTAGGCGTATGCCAGCAATGAAAGATTATTTTCTAATATGTTTAATTTGGTAAATAAATTAGAGCAAACTCTTATCCCCTATAACTTATTGAAATAGTGCAATTTATCCAACACATACACATATTTTTTTAATAGTTAAATCCAACAGATAGGTCTGACTTTTTTTGAAGTGTTTTTATTTATTTTAAATCTGTTGTTTGTGCAATTAATTGGGATAAAATACTAATTATAGTATTTGTAATATTGTAAGGAAGTCCGCCATACATTTTCCTGTTTTAAAAAATGTTTACAATTTGGATCTTAGATATTATTATTAACTAATTAAATATTTCACTTTTTCCTCGATTCATAGAGAGAGTTGTGAGTTGTATACATGGAATGTGTGTGGAAAGAGAAGCAATGGACGATCAAGGAAAGTATGGCATGACCAAATTTATAAATTATTAAAATATGGAGTAGTGTGGTGATTGATCCTCACTGCCTACCCCTCTGGAAAACGGTATTATGGTTTGTTTGTTAGTCATAAAGAGAATAACAGAGGATAGACAGCTATACAGCCTCTATACTTGTATGACTTATTGAATTGGTAGGACTTTGTCATTTTTTCCTAATACATTTTTTAGGCACATTGATTTAATATCATTTTTTAATTATTTCCAGATGCCCTAAGTATTGCAGTAGTTATTGATAACTTAGTTGATAGTACTGCACTGCTTTTATTGTCTAAATTATAAAACAATTAGTAAGGAATAGTTCTGATGAAGCCATATACATTTTTGAAATAAGTATCCGCAGGTATTATATTTGACACACAGGTATTATATATGACTTATCCTGGAGGATTGTGATTTCTTCAAAAACAAAATCTTATAGATTTATCTTTTTTGTATACATATTTAAAGTATATTTTAAAGACTTTACGTATATGTACAATGTGTGTCATTAGTTCTGCCGTTTACTTGGATTTGGATCTTCTGCGTTTACACTGAAATTCCATATATATTTTCTTCTATGTTCGCCATACTTTGTGTTGTAGATGTTTTATTTGTCTTTTTCTTTTTTATATACTTTGTATACATGTTTCGGACACCTAGTCCAGTGATATTATAAAAATACATATTTAAAATTGTTAACAAATATGATCAGTTTGGACAGATGTTATAAATATTTATTTTGGAACGTTTATGCTTTTGTTATAACAAATATTATGATTCAATTTAAAATTTAAAATGATAATTTAAAGTTCTTATTGGGGGGTTCAGGTAATTACTTACAACAAAGGAAAAAATCAAGGATTGGACTTGACGTTAAATTGATTTGATTATTTAAAATATTTTCTTTATTTTTAATGGGTTTTTTAATTTCAAAAATTTCGAGATTGCTCAAAGATATATTTCTATTATTAACATGCAAAATTTCAACGCCATTCCGTCCTAAACATGTCTGATATGTAATTTTAATTTTTTTAAAGTTAGTGTTTTATATACAAAGTATATAAAAAAGAAAAAGACAAATAATTCGATATACATGTTTGTTACGATGTATGAATGTAGAGGAAGCTAAAGAGGTATGTCAGGACAGAGCAGTACGGCGGTCCTTCCTTTTTCCCTCTTCCTGCAAGGAAACGGCATGGTTAGTAAGAATTAAATGCATTTTTTTCTACTTGTGAGTTTATTTTACTTGACTGGTTTCAAAGGTATCCTTTTATCATCATTGGAGATTATTAACAGTATATCTTCAATCAACAACAAGAGAAAATAATGAAAGGGGCATTAAGATGATTTGGACACATGGAAAGAAAGAATGATAACGAAAGTGTATGTTTACAATGTTAATGGAACAAGAGATAGAGGAAAACGTGGCACAATCAAATATGAAATGTCGCCCATGTAAGGAGCCGTACAAATCGATATGTGTGCATGACACTACGATTGTTGAGGAAACTAGAGAAGTGTATCAGGAAAGAACAGTGTGGCGGTCCATTCTTTCTGCCTACCCCTTCGGAGAGACAGCGTGATGGTCAGTTAGTTATTATCAAAGCAATATTTAATAATGTCCTAGCATGGTGAAATATATCACTTTTGTAAAATATAAAACTCTTATACAGTGGAGGTATTATTCATATTTGCCCCTGCATAAATCTCTCCAAATCACCTTTCCAACAAGTTCCCATCAGACATTATTGAAACATTGTTTTTTTCCGCTTTTGAGTTAATTTTATCTCAACAAAAATGTATTATTTTTAGTACACATTTCTTATAAATGATTATCTTTAATATACTACAATTATAAAAAATATGTGGAATATAAATTAAATAAACACAAATGTCCTGATCGTCCAGCTGACGACAAGTGCACCATCTAAAAGAACATTTTGTGTTAACTTATTCTTATTTTGTTATTTTATTTTATAAAATTTGTTTTAGATTTATTTTATGGAAGTTGGCAATCGAAGTGTGCGCGGGAGATGCCTATTGGTGGCGATTAGGTTCGCAACCCATCACACCGCATCTCTCGCGGGGGCGAAAAGAGAAGGATAGAGTGCCGCATCAGTTAAAGTGCGGCAGTCCATTCTTTCTGCTTACCCTTTCGGAGAGACGGTGTATTGGTTAGTTAGTTAGTTGGTTGCTATAATTAAATTAAATTGTATTACTCTGTAAGTGAACGCTTACCAATCATTAATATTTCTGCTAATAGTGATGTTAGCTTGTGTTGACAAATATTAGGTCAAGTATAAGGCGGTGGTTTGTCGCATAACCGGCACGCTGATGTGTTAATGTTTGTAATTTATAGTCCACTCTCTCCTCAACGGTCTTCTGTAGAAGTATCCAAGTTTTCAATCCCATTACTGTGTGGTTCACTCTTAGGGCAGACTCGAGACTAGTGTGGAACTTTAGTTTCCTAATTATTTAGTAAAAAAAATTCTGGAAAGCCCATCCATAATTTTATAATTGAGACATTGTTAGCCTTCCCTTAACGGTGCTCTGTAGCTAGTACACATCTCTTCTAATATATAATAAATATTTAAAATATATTAGAAAGCTGGCTCAAGTGGAGGTCTCTATCTGGTGTCCTGTGTGATCAAAAAATTCCAATCAGGACTAAGGGCAGAGTCTACAAGACTGCAGTGAGGCCCGCCTTGCTATATGGAGCAGAGTGCTGGACCAACAAAAAAGTCCACGAAAGTCGAGTCCACAAGGCTGGACCGCGTAAGGAACGAATACGTGAGGGGTAGCTTTAAGGTTGCCCCAATAACGGAAAAATTAAGAGAATCTCGATTCCGGTGGTACGGTCATGTGATGCGAAGAGACAGCGAGCACATTGTCCAAAAAGCCCTCAGCATTCCCACAAAACCAAGAAGAAGAGGTCGCCCAATGGCAACATGGTGGGCCAACATGGAAAAGGAGCTCCAATGCGAGAACCTGATAGTGGATATGAGACAAAATAGAAATGTTTGGCATGTTTGTACGAGGAGGGCCGACCCCAGATGATGGGAAATGGCAAAGGGAAAGAAGAAGATTTCAAACGTATTTAAAAAAAAATCCTTTATAATATATATTTAGTTTAGTATTCCACTTGATTTTATGGCTTTGACCGGTTTCGGCAGCTCGTTGCTATTTTCTGGAGTAGATTTACAGAAAAAAATACATCCAAGTTTTTTTTAATAAAACTATTTATGTTTACAATTTTTATTTATTTTGAATGTATGGAATGTATTACATTTTATACACAAATATTTCGAATTCACTGTTCACTTCCTTCATATATGTTTCATCACTGCTTTCAAACTCGTTGTCAACGCGTTTTTTTGTAATTGTAGGCATTTTGAGGGGTTGGAATTTTTAGAATAATAGTAAGTATCGGTAATAATAATTATCGAGTTATTTGCACGCGCACGGGTCGAGTGTAAACTGATGCCGGCTGCCGGGCATCCGAGTGATACGTACCGAGCCAGCCCCTAAAACAAACCTTTTGTATCATTCTCAGGTAGAAAGTTACACATTACAATGTTCATAAAAATCATTGAACCTCGTCCCAGTATACCGCGACACTAAATACGAGCGAGAAATAAATATGTTTGCTTGTATTTTGACACTAAACTGATGAAGAAGAAAAATGTCGAATGACATTCGACATAGGACTCACTGGAATAAAGTCAATGTCGAATGTCATTCGACATAAGACCTGAAAGAGTTAAAGTGAATTTCTTTTTTATGGAGAAGATTGTAGTTTTTACATGATACCATAAATGCGTAGACTCCTTTTAACACCGCTAAGAAAATTAAATCACATTTAAACTAATGATAGGAAGGAGAAGCTTCTGGGTTGAATGTTTTTTTTTAATAAATTAATTAAATGTATATTTTTTACTTTAACAACTTTACTGTGGAGCACTGACCAGGTAAGTGGTAAGGGGAGAACCCAAACGATGGACCGTTGTCCAGGTCAGGCCCTATACCATTCGACTTAAAACTGAACGGTTTAGGGCCTGACCTGGACAGGGGTCCGCCATTTGTGTTCTCTCCTTACCACTGTCTTGATCAGTGGTCCATGGTCAACGTGTTAACCCTGAAAATGTTATTTTATTATAATAATAAAAATATGCATATGTAACGAAACACAACAAGTACGGTAAAACTGTTTTTTTGTTTTGTTTTTGTGTATTTATTTATAAAAAAAGAGCAAATATGAATCACTGCGCTTTTATAAGGGTAATAATATGATATAAATTATGGTAAATTATTTTAACTGCTAATTGAATGATTGATAAATTTAGCTATAAAATAATAATTAAGATTTGTGAAAACCAGCAAAAACTTTTTGAATTTGTTCAAACACAAACTAAGACGAATGTGTGGCAAATCTGTATATGATAGAGTGACAAATGCAAGTATAAGAAGTGAATGTGGTGCGAATGAAAGTGTTATGAACAAAATAAGGAAAGGGTCGTTAAGATGGTTTGGACACATGGAAAGAATGAGTGAAGACAGAATGGTAAAGAAGGTATATGTAAACGGCGTGAACGGAGCTAGAAATAGAGGAAGGCCGAGGAAAACGCGGCACGATCAAATCAATCAAATATTGAATGTCGGTCACGTGAGGAGTCGGAGAAATCGACGCGCGTGCATGACAAGATGTACGAATGTAGAGGAAGCGAGAGAAGTATGTCAGGACAGAACAGTGTGGCGTTCCATTCTTTCTGCCTACCCCTCCGGGAGACGGCGTGATGGTTAGTTAGTTAGTTAGTCAAACACAAAGCCGCGTTGCTTTTTTCAGAGACAATTTTTTTTAAGACTTGCAATTTGGGCTTTTGCATCTCACTTTGATGTCTGAGTCATATTACTAACAGTGCATTCCTTGTTGTCTTTACCGCTCAATAGAAAAATATTAATTACAGAAATGCTTTGTTTGACTCACACCTGCATTATTGCACACTGCAGGGTGATGGTGGTTACTGGAATCCCACTATGGATACACCCACATAGATTCATATTTTTCATTTATGATATATTTTTTGCGGAATAATTAAAAAAACCAAGACAAACAGTACGATGCAAGCTTGCATTAGATAATAAAATAATAGAACAAGTGATGCATTTCAAGTACTTAGGTGTTGATGTATCAAGCAGCAGTGACCTCTACGGAGAAGTAAGTGAATTAACAAACAGGGCCGCCGTTGTGGCTGGCTGTTTGACGAATGCTGTTTGGAAAAATAAAAATATGCTAAAGGAGAGCAAAATTCGAATCTACAAGACATGCGTACGTCCTATAATGACGTATGGAATAGAAACGAGAGCTGACACCATCAGAACAAAAAGTCTCCTAAGAACCACAGAAATGAAGACTCTCCGATCCGTTGCGGGAACGACACTCCGAGACAGAATAAGAAATTCTGAAATAAGAAAGATCTGCAATGTGGAAGATGTGGTGCGATGGGGAAGACTGAGAAGACGCTACTGGAGAGATCATGTGGAAAGAGCGTGTTCTGAAAGAGTGATAATTATAGCCGCAAATAAAGTTCCAACAGGAAATGGACCTGCAGGAAGACCACCTAAAAGATAGTGAGACAGTTGGACATCTGCATTCCAGGAACAGGCCCCGAGAAATAACAGGACACGGTCCTAAATAAATCAGAAGAACAAAAATTAAAAAAATAATACTACAAATCTATTAATATATGAAACGTATTTTTTATATAACCCTAAGACGTATGTGTGGTAGAATGATATACGATAGAATCTCAAATGCTGATATAAGAAAGGAATGTAGAGCGGAATATGGTATTATGAACAAAATTATGAATGGATCGTTGCGTTGGTTCGGACATATGGAGCGCATGGATAGAGAAATAATGGTTAAGAAAGTATACATTAACGATGTAAATGGAGTACGGAGTCGAGGCAGACCAAGGGAAACATGGCATGACCAACTTAATCAAATTTTAAAGGTTGGTCATGTTAGAAGTCGGAAGAATCGACGTGCGTGTATGACTCACTGTATGAATGTGGAGGGAGCTCTAGAGAGGTGTGTCAGGATATCAGTGTGGCGGTCCATTCTCTCTGACTACCCCTGTGGGGAAACGGTGTGATGGTTTGTTGTTGTACTAATATTAATAAATTATAGGGCTTTATAGATTTAGTATGAAAATATTTCATTCAATTGTTCAAATTTGTATTCAAATTTTTTGAATTGTTATTGTTTTTATTGATATGATTTTAAGGTATTTTATTGATATGACAGGACAATCAAGGATATTGAACAATGGACTGAAACTTTACAATGAACTACCTAAAGACAAAAGGAATCTCACTACAACTCAATATAAAAAATATCTGAAACAATACATAATTACTAGTAAGATCTAAAAATCTAACCATATAACCCAATTGGGTTTTAAAAAAAAAAAAAAATTTCTACAATTTCTAAGTTACTTACTTATACAGCCGATTTTGTCCACTGCTGGACATCAGTCCTTCCCCATATCCAGTCACCAGCAATCTTTCTAATGTCATCAGAACACCCTGGGGAGGGAGGAGGGAGGAGGGGTGTCTCTTAATTTGTGATTGTATAATTTATGATTATTTAAAAAAAAAAGACTAACAGCAAAGATTTAAATCAATGATATTAGAATTTATTTTACAATCTTCAATGTAGGGAGAAAATAGCTCATTATTATGAAGAAGGAATCTGGTCGTGTCCAGGCTCAAACCCAAGTCCCCTTTATCAGAAGCCAAACGTTCTATTCCCTAGACCACCACCCGATATAACCACTAGACCACCACCTGATATTTTATAACTATTTTTTAGTTATAATGGTTTTTTGAAGCTATTATTACAAATATTTTGTAGTTTACTTGTGACTTTGATGTGGCTACTCAAAGCTTAATTGATCTTTTCTCTTTTCAGAATTGGCAACCACCATTTGCCGTAGACGTAGACCGTCTTCGGTTCACCCCGAGGATACAACGCCTCAATGAATTGGAGGTAAAAAAGATCTTTAGTTTAATTTTTTTTTCAAAATTTTTAGACGAAGAATGTAAAACATTTAATATTTTAATGATATTCCTTGGGATGCTGGTTATACTGAGACGTCTGTGCGAGGACGCGTCTGAGGCTAGGGCGAATTACCTGGATCGCAGAGAATATGACCGTAACCTTTGGCGCTGGATTGATATTCTCACACCAACATTAATTCCAAGACTAAATATTTAGAGTATTTCTTGCAAATGAAATGTGGTTAAGATTTAATTTGGTATTAGGTGGTAATATTTGTTCTCTCATGACGCATGTGTGTTATTCTGTGCGCAGGCCATAACACGCGTGAAGCTGAATTTCTTGGACCAGATTGTAAAGTTCTGGGAACTGCAGGGCTCCATGCTGAAGATCCCCACGGTGGAGAGGAAGCCCTTGGATCTCTACGGGTTGCATAAGATTGTCAAGGAGGGCGGTCAGTATATATTTTATTTGTTAATACTAATTTTTAGGCTATGTTTTACTAATGAGCCCTTTGAAACCTTGTAATAACATCTAAACGTTAATAATAAATATTTATTTGAATATGATCTTCGTGGCTGAATGACAAGTGCCACACTGAAGGTCCCGGGTTGGATTCCCGGAGGTGCGATGACAGTGTGATTTTTATACTGTCTTTGGTCTTGTGTAAAACTCGCATGACAATAAAATGGCGATAGATTAGCTACCTATCACAGTCACAAGAATCAATATAATAGCTATATCCTTTGTCTATTTGGCTTGATGATGATGTGACGTGATGGTTAGTAAGTTATTAATAAATATTCTTATTATTATTTTGTTAAATAGCTCTCTACAGGGTAAGCCAAATCAATGTAAAGGGTTTAGTTATTATATTAATTTTCGTGAAACGTGAAAGTCATTTAATCTATTGCCATTTTATTGTCACGTGAATCCAAAGAGAGTGAGAATCATACTGTCATTGTCGGGAATTGAACCCAACCTTAGGTGTGGCAGTCATAGCTGTTGCCACTCTGCAACGAAGGTCGCCGTATTATTTTGTTGTTCAATAATAACCCCACAGAATAGTAACTTCATGAGGTGTGCATCTTCTCTGAATATATCTGAACTCTGCATCAACGAGAACTTGAATGCCAGACAGTCTACATTGCGATCAGCTAAGTCTTCTGCGATCGGTAGATTGACTGTGCCAAAACGCTGTCCTAGCACAAACTTTGGCGACCGAGCCTTCGCAGTAGCCAGCCTTTCAGCCTGGAACAGTCTTCCAGTAGACCTCAAGTGCATAGATAATCAGTCAGAGTTTAGATCGAGACTCAAAACGCACCTTTTCAAATTATCTTTTCCTGATAGGAAGGGTTGATCGACTGCGCACGGTGCAGCCCTCATACTAAATATGTTTATTTTTTAACTGGTTCATAAAACAGAGCTTTTTCTACAGCGCCCTTAGGATGAGTAATTCGTAAAAATGGGGCTCTATAAATTATCCAATTTATTATTATATTATTTCTCTCTACAGGGGGGTATGATGTTTGCACGGCGGAGCGCAAGTGGTCCAAGATCGCGGTGAGGATGGGCCACCCCCAGGGTAAGGGGGTGGGCACCATCCTCAAGAACCACTACGAGAAGATTCTCTTCCCCTACGACCTCTTCAAGGGTGGAGAAGCTGGTGACGGCATCGTGAGTACCACAACCCCTTTTCCTTTGTATTCCGCAATCATGTTTAATTTAAAAGTGTTTTATTTAGCAGATTGTGAATGTGACTTCCCAGTAAATTGGTATATTCCATTATTGGTATAATGGTTTGGTTTGTAACAATTTATCATTTTAAAAGTGTAAAATGTGCCACGCAGTGTCAAATTGAGTAACATTTCTTTAGTGGTTTAACCCCTTACTGCATGTTTTTTTTTAAATTTGTAAAAAAAATATGTGATGTGTAAATGATGAAAAAAAAAGATACTTTTTTTATTTTATTTTTCAAAAAAAATATTTTTTCCTATATAAAATACAAAAAAATATTTCTAGGTCTTCCCCTTTTTATCCCTAGATTTTACACAATATTATCCATAATTGTATATGAAAGTGATCATTTTATTACTTACCTAATGAAAATAATAATAAACCAGTGTAATATAATTATTTATAGCGTTTTACAAAAAAAAAAAACCCTTTTGAATATCACGTTTGTACAGAAAATCATAAACCGACAGTTGGAAACAGTTGAACGCACATCTAGTACAACCAGAGACATCTAGCAAGAAGTTTGACAACTAGTAATGCGGATCATAGATAAAACTTTAGTATTATTGCTAGAAGCAAGACATATTTTATTCTTTTGTTGTTTTTTATGGCAAAAATTATTTTGGATCATATATGAGCCAGTATGCGGTAAGGGGTTAAAGGTTAACAGAGATGGTTTTAATCTAAAAAAAATCCCGAGTTGAAAACTAAAACTATGTAATTGGTAAATTATCAAAAAGGAAGAAATATTTTTTTTTATAAATATTTTTCGTATAAGTGTGAGCGTTACATTTTGGAATGTTAACTTTTAAATCAGATTATTTTTAGTCCATTTTTTTGGCCGAAACACTCTGATACTTTAACATTATAAACTGTTAAATTAAAAAAAAAACTTTGTTCAATGTATGACAATTGTATTTTATTTTACGCGACAGCTGTTTGGTCGACCTATGTTGACATCATCAGGTGTTACAATAATATATCAAATGTAAAATTTTCGTGAATTTTTTAACCTTAATGTGTATTTGTTCCTATGTCGATTTGAATAATTTCTTTGTAATAATTTTGAAGTTCTTGCTGGAGTTGAGTTAGGTTCCTAGGTACAAAACAGCTGCCACGTAATTGTACATAAAACAAAGTTTTTTAATTTAACAGTATACAGATTATTTTTTACAGAATTTATTTAATTATTTTTTATTTAAATTATTTCCTTAAAAAATATATCGAATTTCATTATGAAAAGAATGAAATGACAAGACAATGAGACGGATTAATATCTGACGGTGTTTTAATTGCAGAAGCTGGAGGTGAAGGGGGAGATGACGCCGGAGAAGGCCAACACGCAGCCGGGCTGCAAGCGCGGCTCCGCCCAGAAGGGCTCCCCCTCCCCGCAGACCGATGGGAAGAGGCGCTGGAAGAAGATCAACGTGAGTAATCACACACTCGTACATATTACACTCATTTTAAGGCTTAATAATATAACTAATATTTTTTAGTACAGTAGTAAGATTCTGTAAGTCTCAACGCCCCAGATGGGTGCCCCGCGAAAAGAGACCAAGAGGCAGACCGAGCAAAAGATGGGCGGATTGCGTGGAAGAGGATTGGGAGAAAATGGAAGGAGCTGGGGAATGGAGAAAGATGGCCAGAGACAGTAGATAGTGGAGGACGGTTGTGGAAGAGGCCAAGTCCCACACCGGGATATAGCGCCGAGAAATGAATGAATATTTTTTTTCAATCTGTAAATTTTTTCTATAAAATAACATAATATTTTTTTTGAAACACATTCTTTTTTTTTAAGCAAGTGTTGATATTTAGAAATACTTTAACCTAACCTAACCTGGTCAGAATGTAAGTTAACCTCATAAAAAAAACTGATTAGGACTATTTATTTTACATTTGCCATCATTTTGTGTTGTGGATTGACATTAGGATAATTTTTTTAAGACATTGTATTTTTACACTTTTTACAAACATGTTTTGAAATAAATATGAAGCTTTATCACCCACTCTGTAATATTGTGTATATTTGATAGAATGAGCCGGAACTGGAGCACGAGGGCAGTCAGACCGAGGGCTGCATGGGGGCGGAGGGGGACAGGAAGAAGGACCTGCGAAAGCTGAGAGGGAAGTCTCCGCCCGGTGATCTGGTTGACGATAAGAAAGGTAAACATCATTTTTGTCCAATTTTAAAATAATAACAATCTATGTTTCTAATAATTTTGAAAATTTTCTGATAATTTGTGGCTTAACCACTTAATGCTTTTGAACGAGCAGTGTTCGCGCGCGGCGCATGTATCGTATCGCGCCAACCCGAGCACTGCTCGCGCGTTTCGACTTGTTTGTGTTACATAAGGTAAACTAACAAACAGAGTTCGCCTCTTTTTGAAACTGGACTATTTTTAAATTATATAAATTCTTTAATTAAAAAAAAAAACCACCTGATATTTCTGATTCTATTGTCGTAAAAAAAAAACCGAGCTTTAAGTGGTTAATATATAAAAAAAAAATTTTTTAATAACTTACCCTCACGCCATCCCCCGAATAGGTAGGCAGAGAGAATGGACTGCCGCACGCACTTTTCTTTCCTGACATACTTCTCTCATCGTATCATGTACGGATGGTGACTCCTCACGTGGCCGTCATTCAATATTTGATTAATTTAATTGTGCCATATTTTTCTCAGCCTTCTATTTCTAGATCCATTTACATCCTTAACATATACTTTTTTTTACCATTCTTTCCATGTGTCCAAACCATCTTAATGTTCCTTTCATTATTTTGTCTTAATATAACATTGTATAAATTGTCCGCATGTTAAATTATAGCGGTGCTGCGCGACTCCCCGAGCAAGCGGCGTGCGGGGAGCACTCCCGTGGCGATGGCGGCGTGCCCCAACTCGCTGGCCCCCGTGCGGCCCATGCGCTCCGCAGCCTCGCGCACCCTGCAGGCCAAGAGGCAGGTCAGCATGACGGTCAACGTCGTGCCAGCACAGCCCGATGCCATCGATCCGGTAACTATGCCATCCCAACATTGCAGTTTCTTTACCCCTTTCTTGATTTACACTATTTTGGGTTTAGATTAATTAATTTTTTATTATTATTAAAACAATTTCAAGTTGTTATATTCGTGAAAACGTGCGGCTAGCTACATTAGCAGTCCAAAAATAGGTAGACCTACGTTTGCACCTCATATTAGAATCTATCTTATAAACTTTTACACTTTAAATTGTATGTTCTAACTAACTAACTAACTAATCGAAGATAGATCGCCACATTGTTCTATCCTGCTATAATTCTCGCGCCTCTTCTACATTCACACATTGTGTCATGCACGCATGTCGATTGTTACTACTTTGAACATGTCCGCCTTTCAGTAATTGATTAATTTGGTCATGCCATGTCTTCCTTGGCCTTCCTCGACTTCTGCCAACTCCATGCTTCACTTCCACACATAAGGATCGGCACTAGAACTCCATTGTGCACTGCCATCTTTGCTTCAGTCGATATATTTCTACATATTTGCGGTAATGACTTTGAGTGCACCATTTGTTTTGTTTTCAGCTCCAAACCTTCTTCTTCAGATATCTTCCTCCATTTTTCCATCTCTTGTAAACATGCTCAATAATTAATACAAATAAAAACGTCCCTTTTATAGAATTTTTATTATATTAAATGAGAATGACATTGCAAAATGGCATTCCCATGAACTATATTAAAATTTCTAGAAAACAGACTTATTCGTTTGTATTAATTGGTTATCTGTTGTTTTTAAAATAACAAGCAGCCAACCATGGTAATGTACTATTTCCCTTTTCAGCTGGCCAAGTACATCTGCCACAACTGCAGCCGCGGGGACGTGGAGGAACAGATGCTGCTCTGTGATGGCTGCGATGACTCCTACCACACCTTCTGCCTCATGCCGCCCCTCGGGGACATCCCCAAGGGAGACTGGCGCTGCCCGCCCTGCATCGCCCAGGAGGTATGCACTATTTATTTTCTTCAGTGACAATCCATTATAAAATTTATTAACCAACTATTATTTCGCCATCTCTCCGAAGGGGTAGATTTGCCATCCCTGTACTTTCCTGATGCATTCTTACATGTTGATTTCTATGATTTTTCACATGGTCAACATTTAATAATTTATTTATTTGATCATGCCAAGTTTTCTTTCTTCTTCTTCTTCGCCTGCCATATCAGGTCCCCCTAACGTTGGCAATCACTCCGGCGAAGGCTCTCGCCATAGTGATATCCTGGGAATGATAATCAGAGTGGTTTCCCGTTGCCTTCTCCGATGGGTTTTTCTGTAGGGGTCACCTTCCCTTAGCTAGGGGGGCCCGGTTTTATGGCGCCGGACACTTGCCATTTGGCCTCTCACTATCTGCTATGATACTGATGATAATAACTGCGGTCACATTGCCCGGGGTTTGCGAGATCAGAGACCACTCGTGGACGCTAGTGAGTAGGACTTGTTGGTAGTGTTGCTGGTGGTATATGCAACATGGTTTTTCGTGATATTTTATACAAGTATAACTTCCAGCAAGATATACCCCATCACGACCTACCAACCAATTGAACCCTTTTTTAATCTTCTTTTTTGATCTTCCTCAATTTCTTGTTCCATTTACTTCATATACATATACGTTTTTTAAGGCATTATCAAATGTTATCCCTTTGGTTGCTGGCACTTTTTAGATCACTATGCCAAAATAGACACGATTTTAGAGAAAGTAATTCAAAAGTTAAATGTATTATTTAATTTATAAACAGTCTGTAAAGTAATTTTTTATATTTTGTCAGCTCGTTTTAAGTGCAGGTGTTCATAGATGCAGATGGTATGGATTTCAGAGTCGAGAGCGACACAAAAACTTACTTCTGTAGTTTCGTATGCACTTTGTAATAACCTTTCATTGGAAAGTTTTACAAAAGATTTTTCATGAGCCAATGCTAATGATGGAGTTTGATGTTGAAGGTGTCGAAGCCGGCTGAGGCGTTTGGCTTTGAGCAGGCCCAACGCGAGTACACCCTGCAGCAGTTTGGGGAGATGGCCGACCAGTTCAAGTCGGAGTACTTCAACATGCCCGTGCACGTGAGTATCTCATCGTGCTGTATTATTGCATTCCTGATTCTGATCCCCGGATCAATTGATGACGCTTGTTTATTGTGTAGATGGTGCCTACCTCGACGGTGGAGAAGGAGTTTTGGAGGATCGTGTCCTCGATAGATGAGGACGTCACGGTGGAGTATGGCGCCGATCTTCATTCCATGGATCATGGTTCAGGTAACAAATAAATCTTGCTTTCTTTTGTTTCATGAACAGGCATTTTTTTATTTTAGTAGAATTTACTAAAGTTTATTGCCGCCATACAAGCAATATTAAATATGTATATTTTTATGTATTCATTTGAATTATAATCAGTTTATTACATTTTGCTTATGAATAAAGGCTTTTTTCAGAACTTTCTTGATGAAATTTCAGTTAAAACATTAGTTTTTTTAAAAATGTATCATGTTTGAATGTGTCTCGAGGTGACCGCTTCGATCAATGCTTCGGAGATTGTTACAGTCTCCATTTTCAGAGCAATCGTTTAGGTAACAAACACCATGACGATCGAAACTGCCTGATTTTAGAAATGTCAACTGATGAGACCACAGTGGATTTTTATTATTATTGTGTATAATCATAGTAAATGCTTTAACAATAATAATAAAAAAAAAATATTCACAATTAGTTAGTAAAAGTAAAATAAAAAAAGTTAAACTCATTTAAACTCCCAACCCATAAGTATGGAAGCGAAGCATGGAACTGGCAGAAGAAAGATGAGAGCAGAATAAATGCGGTAGAGATGAGGTCCCTAAAACGTATGTGTGGTAGAACGGATGTAGAGCGAAATAAGGTATTATGAACAAAATTATGAAAGGATCGCTGCGTTGGTTCAGACATATGGAGCGCATGGGTGAAGAAAGAATGGTTAAAAAAGTATACGTTGAAAATGGAGTAAGGAGTAAATGGAGCAAGGAGTCGAGGTAGACCGAGGAAAACATGGCATGTCCAAATTAATCAAATATTAAAGGTTGGTCATGTCAGAAGCCAGAAGAATCGACATGCGTGTATGACTCAATGTATGAATGTGGAGAAAGCTAGAGAGGTACGTCAGGATAGAGAGTGTGGCGGTCCATTCTCTCTGCCTACCCCGGCAGAGAAACGGCGTTATGGTTTGTTTGTTTGTTGGTTAAATTCATGGAATGATAGTAAATGTTTGTATTATATTGATCTGTTTTGGGCAGGTTTCCCGACCAAAGCCAGCCGCCACCTGTACCCCGGGGACCAGGAGTACGCCGACTCCAGCTGGAACCTCAACAACCTGCCCTTGCTGGAGGGGAGCGTGCTGGGACATATCAACGCAGACATATCTGGCATGAAGGTGACGCTTGTGGCTTTTTTAATTTCTGAAATTTCAGTGTTGTTAACTGTTATATTTATAAAAAAAGGATAAGTTTTATCCAACTAACTAACTAACCATCACGCCGTTTCTCCGGAGGGGTAGGCAGCGAGGACGGATCGCCACATTGTTCTATCCTGACATAACTCTCGCGCCTCTTCTACATTCACACATCATGACATGCATGCTCGTCGATTGTTTTTACTCCGAACATGGCCGCCTTTCAGTAATTTATTAATTTGGTCATGCCATGTCTTCCTTGGCCTTCCTCGACTTCTTTTTCCATTCACACTACTTGTTTATATCTTTTTAACCATTCTTCCCTCATACATTCGTTCCATATGTTCAAACCATCTTAGTGACCCTTTCTTGATTTTATTTATCATGCATTCATCCGCTTTACATTCCTTTCTTACTTCATCATTAGATATTCTATCATATATTGTTTTTCCGCACATCCTTCTTAGTGACCTCATTTCTACGGCATTTATCTCACTTTCATCCTTCTTCTGCCAACTCCAAGCTTCACTTCCATACATAAGGGTCGGCATTAGAACTCCATTGTGCACTGCCATTTTTGCTTCAGTCGATATATTTCTATTTGCGGTAATGACTTTGAGTGCACCATTTATTTTGTTTCCAGCTCCAAAATAGTATTAAAATCGTGTTATAATGTATTCTATCCAGCGTGAACTACACTTGTTAATGTAGGGCCATGTGAGCAGGAGGGACGATGAATAGGAATTGTCCACATGGCCCTGCAATTGGAAGATGGAAGGAGGGGACCTGCAATGTGGATGTCCACAAATAGGAAAGACCTGAGTGCGCTGGGACTGGACAACTACTCAGGATCGCAAAACTTATTAGGAGAACCAACAGGATAAATAACGGGAAATGGCTAGGCGAAAGAAGAAGATGAGTGTTGTTTATGAGATTGTTAACGGTATTGTTTTGTCCCCCAGGTGCCGTGGATGTACGTGGGCATGTGCTTCGCCACATTCTGCTGGCACAACGAGGACCACTGGTCGTACTCCATCAACTACATGCACTGGGGCGAGCCCAAGACCTGGTACGGGGTGCCGGGCGTGCGCGCCGAGCTCTTCGAGACCACCATGCGCTCCGCCGCGCCCGAGCTCTTCCAGTGGCAGCCCGATCTGCTGCACCAGCTGGTCACCATCATGAACCCCAACACGCTCATGCAGGCAGGCGTGCCGGTCTACAGGTCATCATCTGGCTTTATCATTTTTTACATATTGAATTTAAAATAACACATGTACAGTGAAACTCTTATTTTACGTAGAGACAAAAGAAAAAATTTAAATGGAGGGCAAACGCAAATGTTTGTATTGAAAAAAACATTAAAATTAAAATTTTTTGTTAAAATCATGTAGGTCAGTTTGTTCCTTTTATTTTTGTGTATAAGATGAGATATAGACTTACGAACCTCTCTTTTAAAATCTCTTCCAGTTTTTCGTACTTCCAAGTTGTTATAAACATACATTTTTTCACCATGGGACCATATTGAATTGCGCTTTTTTCAATTGATTCCTGATTTTTTTATAATAGCAATATATAGTAGTAAGTAGTGATAGGTATCTCCAAATTACGCATCAGATTAATGAGGATATAAAAAAAAATATATATTGTAATTAACTTAACGAATAAAACAAAAAAAAAATTGAGAAATGATTGTAGATGTCAAAAAGAAAGAAACGTAACAAATCACGTCGAAAACCGAATGACAGGACAGAACGGCTAAAATTGAAAGTCGTCGGCCAATTAGCACGTTGCGCACCATACGCCTGCCGAAATAATGTGTCTATTGCGCTGACTCATTGTCATGCGCGTGTAACTAACGTATTTTGAATAGATAATCAAATGATTTTACTGAAATCTCTTGATGGAAGTTAATTTTTAAATAATAATTAAATAAAACGATGTTTTTTTTAACTTTTTCCACTTTTGTCTTTATTTAGACAGCGACCGGTTTCGCCAGGCTCGCTGGCATTGACAGACTGGTCTAGTCTGGTCTGGTTACCAGTCTGTCGATACCAGTGACCCTGGCGAAACTAAATAAAGACAAAAGTGGAAGTAGTTAAAAAACATTGTTTTATTTAATTAGTATTTTGAATATTTTAGACGTAAATTGCGGGGAAAAACACCACATAAAAGCGGGTAATAAATATACTAAAATATATCTGGACTGAAATAATTACACGCAAATGGCGGGAAAAGGTTAAATCAGGGGGCGTAAAATCTGGGTTTCACTCTATTTTTACACTCGTGCCACGTCCTAATCTACATCAGGTCATTTGACTGTTTTCATTTGCAGAACGGATCAGAATGCGGGAGAATTCATCATCACATTCCCTCGAGCGTACCACGCCGGTTTCAACCAGGGATACAACTTCGCCGAGGCCGTTAACTTCACACCCGCCGATTGGGTGAGTGCCATTCAGTTTGTGACTTTCAATTCCAGAACCATTCCACAGTAGTGTTCTTGTATGACCCTTATGTATGGAAGTGGCTAAAGAAGGATAAAAGTAGAATGAAAGCAGTAGAAATGAGATCTCTTAGACAAATGTGTGGATACTCTGTGTATGACAGAATGTCGAATGAAAATATAAGAAGTGAATGTGGTGCGAATGAAAGTGTTCTGAACTAAATAATGAAAGGTACATTAAGATGGTTTGGAGGTATGAAAGAAAGAATGGTAAAAAAAGTATATGTTAATGATGTAAATGGAACTAGAAATATAGGAAAACCGAGGAAAACAAGTCACGTTCTAATTAATCAAATATTGAATATCGGCCACGTGAGGATTTGGAGAAATTGACGTGCGTGCATGACGCGATGTATGGATGTTGAGGATGCGAGAGAAGTATGTTAGAAAGAAAAGTGTGGCAGTTTATTATTTCTGCCTACCCCTTAGGAGAGACGGCGTGATGGTTAGTTAGTTAGTTAGTTTATCACCCACTCTGTAATATTGTGTATATTTGATAGCTAGTTGGTTTAGAACCATGTTTTGTCGTAAGTGAATGAACTAACCATTGCTGGACATCCGGAGACTGATATTCTGATTCTGTTACAGTTGAAAATCGGGCGTGAGTGCATCTCGCACTACTCCAACCTGCGGCGTTTCTGCGTCTTCTCCCACGACGAGCTGGTGTGCAAGATGGCGCTGGAGGCAGAGCGCCTGGAGGCCACCGTGGCGCTGGCCACCTACCAGGACATGCGCGCCATGCTCAGCCACGAGCGCAAGCTGCGCAAGAGTTTGCTGGACTGGGTAACTATTCATTATTTTTCATAGCGTAGCTCTATGTAGATCCGTACGATGACGAGCCGGCGAAACCAGAGCAATCAAGACCCTGTACGCGTCTAGACCGACTGGAGTAAGACCTCTAGGAAGGCCTAGACAGCGCCTAATGGACAATGTTCTGGCTGACCTGGCTAGGTTGGGCGAATCAGACTGCTGGGAATAAAAGGCAAATCATCAAGGAGGCTAAAACTCTTCCACAGTTGTATGGTCATAAGAAGGAAGTAAGTATAGTGTAAGCCTTGTGGCCCGTTTTTTAAGAGAGATTGGTCTCCTGCAAAGTGGATTCCCAGCTGTCGATCCATTTCTTTGGTGGTGTACCTTGGGGTTGGCCATGCAACACAATGAGAGGGAGTCTGGATGGATCCATTCTTCTCCCGTGTGCAGTATCTACGACATATTCGCCCTCGCATATTTCCCTCGTACAAAAAATATTAACCGTTTGAATACGTATCGTCGATATTTCGACGAACGAATATCTATCATAAATTGCATGTCGTTGATATATCGACAATATGACGTGCAGTATATCTCTGGTATTCGGGTGGTGCGCTGCGTCCGCTAGTTATGATTTTTTATTTAGCATCCCAATTTTTCATTTTTTCCCTGGTTTTTAACATGCAATTTTAGTACATATTATGAAAAAAGGCCCAGCACACAAATGGTTAGGGAACAGTAAGTTTGTGTTTAACTGTTAAAATTATATCTTCCCAGATACCTTTTCGGGTAGACAGCGTTAAAATTAGTTGATTACTTCTTAAATAAAATAATAATTATAGAACAGAATTTTGTTAAATTTCGACTTCTGTAATATTTTTTTTAACTTGTACCACTTATTTATGTTTGTCTGATTTTTATGTGCCTTCTCAACCGTTTACTTGCGATCAGAGTTTTTATTGAATAATTATAATCTGTGCTAATAACCGTTGCCTATTTCTGCAGGGCGTGACGGAGGCGGAGAGAGAGGCGTTTGAGCTGCTGCCGGACGACGAGCGGCAGTGCGTGAGCTGCAAGACCACCTGCTTCCTGTCCGCAGTCACCTGCTCTTGCACCGAGGTTCTGGCTTGTCTCCGCCATTATACTGAGCTCTGCCGGTGTCCCCCGCGCAGCCACAAACTCAGGTGACATTTCTTCTTCTTCCTTGTCACCTTTTCGTAGTACATAGGGCCTCAAGGATTTTCCTTCACCCAACTATGGCATGCCTGATGTCTAACACCATTCCAGAGAGTTCTTTTCCAGGTGATTCAAGATCTCTCTCGTTTCGCCCACAGGAAACCAGTCTAGTGCCCTTAGCGATGAAGGCTGGGCTCCGTCTTAGGGTGTGATTGATTCATCATTTTTGTTTAACGACTTGTTCTCTCATTGGCCTTTCGCCTGCCGTGGCCCAGAGAATGGCTTTTAACACTCTTTAATAATAATATATAATAAATTGGATGATTTATAGAGCGCCATTTTTATGAATTAATCATCTCAAGGGCGATGTAGCTCCATTTTATGAACTAGTTAAAGATAAACATTTTAGTCAAAATAAACATTTTTAGTTAAAAATATTTATTTTTGTCAAAAATGAACATTTATGTTAAAAATAAACATTTTGTTAAAAATAAACATTCAGTTAAAATAAAAAAATTGTTAAAAGACCTTAGACCCCCCACCCCTTAGACTTTAGAACCAAAATATCTTGGATATTGATGATTGAATTGAACCTAACTTGTACAATTTTGTTATTTGCCAGCTAAGTTTATTACTATGAAATGAAATGAAAATGATGGTGTTATGAACAAAATAATGAAAGGATCATTAAGATAATTTGGACATATGGAAACAATGGTAAAAAAATGTATATGTTAATGATGTAAATGGAACCAGAAATAGAGGAAGACCGAGGAAAACGTGGCACGATCAAATAAATCAAATATTGAATGTCGGCCATGTGAGGAGTCAGAGAAATCGACACGCGTGCATGACACGATGGATGAATGTTGAGAAAGCGAGAGAAATATATCAGGAAAGAAAAGTGTTGCAGTCCATTCTTTCTGCCTACCCCACCGGGAGACGGCGTGATGGTTAGTTAGTTAAGTTTATTTCTATAATGTTAAACATAGCTGGCATATACGAGTATGCTAAAGCAATATATACTAATCTATTGCTTTAGCATTGTTAACTATGTAAATATACACATATTGATTGATTCTGTACTGCGCCAGGTATCGTTTCACACTGGACGAGCTGCCCAGCATGCTGGAGAAGCTGAAGAGGCGGTCCGAGGCCGTGAAGGAATGGGCGGACGCCGTTTCAAACGCGCTGGACCCGGACACACCCAAGTCCTGCGACATGGAAGGTCTCCGCACGCACCTCAAGAGGGCTCACGAACTCAAGGTACTTGCGCTATACATGTGATAAGATTCAAATAAAAATGTTCAATTGTTTTCTGCTCTTTACGGTGATAAAAGAATCATAAAAAATTATCTATGGATTTATTTGAATATATTCAAAAATATTTTATTAAATAAAACAATGTTTTTTAATAACTACTTTCACATTTGTCTTTATTTCGACAGCGACCTTGAAATAAATACAAAAGTGGAAGTATGAAGTATGAAACAAACAAACAAACCATCATGCCGTTTCCTCGTAAAGGTAGGCAGAGAGAATGGACCGCCACACTACTCTATCTTGGCACACCTCTCTAGCTTCCTCCACATTCATACAGCGAGTCATACACGCACGTTGATTCTTCCGACTTCTAACATGACCAAACTTTAAAATTTGATTAATTTGGTCATGCCATGTTTTTCTCAGTCTCATGAAGTATGAAAAATATTGATAATTAGAATTTTCATTTGTTCTGATGATAAAGATCTAAAATATTTGAAATATGTTGATAAAAATTAACTCGAATATGGGAAAAAGCAGTGTTTAACACATTAATAAAATAATTATATTTAATTTCAGCTTCCGAAACATTGTTTTATTGAATATGAATTTGGAATTTTTATGCATTAAAACACTGTTTTTTCCACTTTTGAGTTTATTTTTCTCGACATGTTTCGAAGGCTTACACCTTCATCATCGGGAGAACGATTAGTTTATATTGTTCTCCCGATGATGAAGGTGTAAAGCCTTCGAAACATGTCGAGAAAAATAAACTCAAATGTGGAAAAAACAGTGTTTTAATTCATAAAAATTCATCATTATGGAATTCCACAGTGTTAACGCCTTAAGCTATCTAAAATTAAAAAATATGAATTTCCACTAAGAGATTTCAGTAAAAACATTAGATTACCTGAAATGGTAATGCCCATAGGTGAAATATTATTGAAAATTTTTTAACAGTCAAGTTTATCACCTTGTAAATACATGAGCACTGTATGTATAGATTAATAATACGGGACGTGTGTGTTTGTTGATCAGATGCAGAAGTCGGACATCGTGAAGGCGCTGGAGGTGGCCATAGAGAGCGCGGAGAAGTGCGCCAGCGTGATCCACCAGCTGGACCTCAACAAGATGCGGACGCGCACCCGTCACAGCGCCGATCTCAAGTACCGCCTCACCGTTGAGGAGCTTACCCTCTTCTGCGAGGAGATTGACGGCCTCGCCTGCGTCCTGCCTGAAGGTAGGAAGAACACCCTTCTCTTCCTTTCTATATTCCTAATGTATTCACCATGGAGCTGGCTAAAGAAGGATGAAAGTAGAGTAAATGAGATCTCTCTTAGAGTAAATGTAGTACAGTAAAAGTCCGATAATTCAAACGATATTTCGTAATTCGAAATTTTCATAGTTTGCTCGGTCCAAAAATTGACTTTTCATAGTAAATTCTACCGTTAATTCGAAATATCACGTATTTCGTAATGTTTTTCGTCAAAATGTACCTACAATTCTAATAATTCAAATGAGACATCACGTGAGAAAGAATCCATTTCGAGCGCTTAAATACATTAGTGCAAGCGAGATATCTATATATTACGTATTTCTCTTTAAAATATTACGCGGTAAAAAAGTGCAATGCGATAAAATGAGAACACTATGTAAAAAGGATATCTTCATTACAGCATTTTTCGTTTATCCATCATTTCTTTTCTATAAATTAACAATATTTCTTTCACAAAGTTTTCGGAGAAATTCCAAAGCTAGACAAAGCTTAATAGAGTATACAAAAAGGAAGAAAATTAATAACCTTAAAGAATAAAACAAAACAAAAAACGTAAAATCTATGTAAACACGATCGGGAATGTCAAAAGCGTAATAAATTGAGTCGAAAACCGAATGATAACGACAGGACAAAAACGGCTAAAATCGAAATATGTCGGCCAATCACCACGTTGGGCACTGTCTAATGACCAATTTTGGTGATCACGTAATTCGATTTTTTTTGGGAAATCCGGTCCTTTGAATTTTGAATTATCGGACTTTTACTGTAGAAAAATCCAACCTAAGGGCCATACTGATTACTTCAGTAAGTTCCGAGGGCCAAAACCGTTTTAATTTTTCTGTCAATTTCTAGACTATTTGACGAGTACTTATCACAACAACAACAACAAAACTAACTAACAATCACGCAATTTCTCCGGAGGGGTAGGCAGAGAGGATGGATTGCCACAATGCTCTGTCCTGGCTTACCTCTCGGGCTTCCTCTACATTCATACATCGTACCATGCACGCACGTCGTTTATTCCGACTTCGAATGTGGCTGCCTTTTAGTAATTGATTAATTTGGTCATGCTATGTTTTCCTCGGTCGTCCTCGGCTTCTTTTTCCACTCACGCTGCTTGTGTACAACTTTAACCATTCTACTCTCATCCATTCGTTCCATATGTCCAAGACCATCTCAGGGATCCTTTTTTAATTTTATCCATGATGCAGTCATCTGCCTCACATAACTAACTAACTAACTAACTAACCATCACGCTGTCTCCCAAAAGGGGTAGGCAGAAATAATGGACTGCCACACTTTTCTTTCCTGACATTTCTCTCGCTTCCTCAACATTCATACATCGTGTCATGCACGCGCGTCGATTTCCCTGACTCCTCACATGGCCGACATTCAATTTTTGATTTATTTGATCGTGCCACGTTTTCCTCGGTCTTCCTCTATTTCTGCCTCACATTTCATTCTTATTTCATCGTTAGGTATTCTATCATACAACGAGAGATAGATTATACCGCACATAGCATTGCAGATATGCATCAGTAGCAGTCAATGTGTTAAATGTATGTATTCTTGCAATCAGGGTCCGCCGTGAAGGAGGTCCTCCGCCAGACGATGGAGCTGGAGAAGACAGCGGAGGCATTGCTTGTAGGGGAACCGGGCACCACGCCGGGCAAGATCCGCGAGCTGGAGGCCTGCGCCGAGAGGGGCGCCGCCCTCTGTATACAGTTGCCGCGGCTGCCTCACGTGCTCAACCGTCTTCAACAGGTATAGTGGACATAAACATACATGGAATTAAAATAAATTAATAATAAGAATCCAGTATAAACTCTGCTGGACAGCCTTCAAAGTGCTACATGGAATGGCTCCAAATTATATATCCGGTGTGCGGAGAACTGGTCTAGGGGATAAAACGCTTGGCTCCTGATCCAGGGGACTTGAGTTTGAGCCTGGACACGACCAGATTCCTTCTTCATAATAATAAGCTATTTTCGGCTCATATGGATCCATTCAGACTCCCTCTCATTGTGGTGCCCGGGCAACCCCAAGATAGACGACCCCCGGGCAGACCACCAAAGAGATGAATTGATAGCTGGGAATGAACTTCGTAAGAGAAGAATTGGAATAAAATAATATTAATAAAAAAATTGTGTACACGCATTAAAAAAAATCTAAGGTAACCTTTTTTCCATGTTTCAATCCTAGTGATTGGTTTCTTAGTTTTAGGGATTCCACATCCTCATCATTGTTAGGCATATATTTACCAGAATTGGTTGTGTTCTTGCAGGAGAAGTTTCTGGAAGAGGTGAGGATTCAACGCGAGGACTATGACTCCCTGAGCGTGGAGACCATCAACCGGCTGCTGGATCAGGGTGTGAAGATACAGCCCCACTACCGCGTGGAGCTGCAGCTTGCCGCACTGCAGAACCTCAAGATAGAGGTACATGCTCTTAATTCTTAACCTGTTGGTAGTTAGATTTTTGAGCAGTGAGAATTTAATGCCAAATCATAGAATTCAAAATTACAATACATTTTTTCTTAGGAACCACTATAAAAAACTCAATATTTATTGATTTAAAAGAAAAATAATAATATTTTTCATAAACAATCAACAATTCGTCTATCAGAACAGATCAGTAATTCATTTTACAAAATTGGGATTATGTCAAGATAAATGTGAAGTATAAAATCTCCTTTTTCTTTTAACATAGAATTATAAAAGTTAATTTTTATTGTCAAATTACACATAAATCGCAGCCTGATATTAAAAGGTTGACAGAATATTTAAAATGTTTTTTAATGTTTATACTGATGAAGGGCTTCTGCGTTTGGAAACATATTTGTGTTTAACCACCCTACCTATTTTAACATACGTGATACGTTCACTTTGACTGTACCATTCTACGATATCCCGTATCACGTACGGGCTTGAGAAAAAGTAATGTACCTAAAATGTACAAAGTTTTAGGGATACGCGCATGTGCCGTCAAAACTTGAGTACAAGTCTTCATAAATATGATAGTTTTACAAGGGGCAGGCTAAGTGTGCGGCCGAGTATTTGACGTTTCGTAATTTAAAAAAAAGTAATTAGTATATAATTAAATTTCATTAATAAAAAACCTGCTTGGTTTTTTGCGCGTTTCTCGGAAAATAACCCAAAGGTAGGGCGGTTAAATTACAATAAAGTGATGCGATGCAAAGTTTAAAATATTATTCAATGATTATTTTCGCTAATATCTGATGCAGTGTTCAATATAAGTTTTAATGCACCCTTGAGGTGATGACATTTGTGCCACATATTATTATAGTAAGTGTAGATATATTATACTGATTTGTTTGACTTCTGTGCAGGTGGAGAAGTGGGAAGAGAAAGCCAAGGCTGCCCTGTCTGCGGACTCGGGGCACCAGTCTTTGGAGGAGACAGAAGCGCTGCTGAAGGCTTCGGAACAGATCGAGGCGTACCTCCCCACCCGCCAGCAGCTGACCGCCGCCGTCTCCAGCGCCAAGGACTGGCTGAAAAAGGTAATTCATCTTTCATTGCTAGCGGAAAAAGATCCTGCTTTTTTATTATTATTATTTTGTTGAAAGACTCTTTACATCATAACAGCGTGAGCCAACTCGATGTAAAAGGCGAAAAAAACCCATCAAAATACATCGATCCATGTGAATAGAAATATGCCATTTTCCTCTTTGTTGCTCTTCTTCTTCTTCTTTTTGTCCTGTCACACCTCTGTGGAGCATAAGGCCTCAAGGAACCTTCTCCACCCGACTTTATCGTATGCCTGATGCCTAACATCATCCCAAGTGAGGCCTGCTGCCTTAACCTCGTCCTACAGGGCTCTTCTCCAGGTGGCTCTAGGTCTGCCTCGCTTTCGTTTTCCCCCCATAGGGGACCAGTCTAGTGCGCCCTGAGCGATGCAGGCTGGGTTCCGTCTCAGAGTGTGACCAATCCACTGCCATTTGCGTCTAACGACTTGTTCTCTAATTGGCTTTTTGTTTTCCATGGTCCAGAGAACGGCATTTGACACTGTTTGGGGCCAATAGATTTTGAATATTGAGCGAAGGCACCTATTTATAAACACCTAGAGTTTACCAATAACACATCCGTACAGCAGTAACGCTACTGCTGAATATTTGAAGCTTGAGCTTTCTCGAAATGATACCGGAGCGTCATACAGGGCGAAGCATAGCGAAAGCTCGCCTTGCCTTGTTGAGTCTGCTGGCTACATCTTCCTCCGTACTTCCCGAGCTATCTTCCTTAATCATATTACCGAGGTAGCAGAAGCTGGTCGTGGTCACAAGGGGGACATTGTGGAGCAAGATTGGGGTGGAGTCATTTGTGGACTTTGTTGCTCTTACCGTAAGGGTATTCACAGATTCGCTATACATACTTGCATTCAAAGAGGTCTATCTTGTTTACCACCTCATTAAACCACTTCATGCTTTTGAATGAGCAGTGTTCGCACGCGGTGCATATGTCGTGCCCGTGTAAGATATTCCCCCTAGCTCTGCTATAGCTATGGGGAACGTATAGATTTAGTTCTCTCGGTATTCCTGGATTGTAAATATCTCCGGATAAAAGTTTGAAAAAATGCTTACCTAGAAAAATCATCGGACGTGTTTCAAGAGTGTGGCTACATTTGATGTTGGAAAAATCGATGAGCGTGTGTGTTTCAATGTATGAATGTAGAGGAAGCTCGAGAGATATATCAGGACAGAGCTGTGAGGCGGCTCATCCTCTCTGCCTTCTCTTGAATAGCAATGTGATGGTTAGCAAGTATATTAGTTAAATTCTGTCTCGAATAAAAGATGAAAAGTAAAGAATAGATAAATAAGTGTGATTAATACGAATGAATATGTCTGTTTTCTAGAAGTTTTATTATTTTTTGGGAATGGCATGTTTCTCCTTTTTGAGGCGTTATTAAATGTCAAATTTGAACAAAAAAAATGTCAAAGTACGTTATTGTGAAGACTTTTTACACGGCAAATAGGAAGCTGATCGAGCTGATTTCTTCAGGATTGGTTAAATGGAACCTGGCGGTGGTTATAGGCATACTTTTGTTACGAATCGAGCTCTAATTAACTTTATAAATTAATTGATTATTTTCATAGTACAGGCGAATATAGACCTTAATAATCGAGCTCCGAGCCAAATTTTTAGAGTTTATATTCGCTTGGCATAGCCAGGAAGGTATTTAGCCGCTTTGTTTGCTTTTATATTATTTAATTAAACTTCTAGAAGCTGACGTTTTCTTTGTATTAATTAATTAATTTGGAGTTTTATACCACTGTTCAAGAAACAATATATAAGTAAGTGTGTGTGTGTGTTGTGGTGCAGGTGGAGGAGATGCAGTCCAAGGAGTCGTACCCGTACTTCAGCACGCTGGAGGCGGTGGTGAAGCGCGGGGCGGCCATCTCCATGTCGCTGTACGAGAAGGACACGCTGGCGCAGGCGCTGGACTCGGCCCGCCAGTGGAAGGACCGCACCGCCAAGACCTTCCTCAAGAAGGCCTGGCCGCACAGCCTCATGGAGGCACTCTCGTGAGTACCCTAGACCTTAGATTCAACTAACAAGGGGAGCTGACTTCGGGATGGGGTTGTAGTACCCCCTGAGAGTCATTGATTGTCAAAGAAAGTAAGCGCAAATGGTCTCAATATTACCTGTTCTCAATATTAGTAATATTTTTTGAGAAAATATACTGATTTAATTTGCCTTCACTTTGTGTTATGGATTCATATTTGAATAAATATAATTACAACATTTTGAATGTATACAAATACTTGCAGACGAATACTGGATTTTACCCACTGCGGGTTATCATTTTTAAGGATTAATTTTATCTCAATAGAGACGAAGATGCAAATCGGAAACAGAATATGGTGGTCGAGGCGCTTACAGGACTTATGACCTGTCATTGGTTGGGTTAAGCGCACGCTTTATGTAATACAACATTCCCCATTCTTACGACCACCACGTCTGACAAATTTTTGGAAGATGTATATATGCTACAATGTCGCACCACGCTTCACATTTTATATAATGACATTATATTTCACTAAACGCAGACATGAACATAACCTTTATCAATAATAACCGAAACATGTCAGTGTTAAGTGAAATAATGTTTTGTAATACTAAGTGATTTGTTAAACACCAATTGGGATCAAACTCTTTTGATAATACTTTTATTAACATATGGTGTGTGTGTCTCTTGTGACCCGCTAGACCCCGCACGGACGTGCTGGCAGGCGCCAAGCGCGCTGGCGTGGCCGCCCCCACCCCTCCCGCAGGCCGGCAGGGCAAAGCTGCGGCCGGACGCGCGGAGCCGGCGCGAGAGGCGGCCTCCACGCCCGAGGCAGAGCAGTTCATGCGCACCTTCAGCGAGGAGCGCTCCCCCACGCAGATCGTGGCCGCCTTCAAGGCCGCCGAGGAGAGAGAGATGGCTAACATGAGAGAGCTCAGGTACAACTGCAACTAAGCTAAGACCAAATATCTCAGTTTAGATTTTTATTTTGTTTTCAGTAAAAATTATTACATTACAAATGTCCACTCATGTTTATTTATTTATTTTTATTATACACGTAAAAAAAAAGTAAAAAAACAATGTAAAATAAACTTATTGATTGTTGTTTTGTGTGATGGTATAAGTGAGTGTTTTCTGTCTGTCCTCAGGGCGCGTAACCTTCGCAAGGATATCCGAGTGCCGCAGCCCGGGGTGACCTACTGCTACTGCCAGAAGAGGCAGTACGGCCTCATGATGCAGTGCGAGCTGTGCAAGGAGTGGTTCCACTGTAAGTCACTAGATTCTCTTTCTATACATTATATCAAACCTGTTCCGACTCCCAACATGCCTGCCTCTCTGGTAGTTTCGCGTTGCTTTCCACATTTTGTATGCAACAGGTTATTTCATCCCAATTACAGTAGACGCTCTCTTAACCGGCCTTGATGGGACCGACCCAGGGCTGGATAATGAAAAAGCCGGTTAAAGTGAAGGTAGTGAAAAACACATTAAAAAAAAACACTTTCGCAAGGAAGAAAAAAACACAATTTTTTCAAAACACTAAGAAAACAGAACTTTTATTCTGTATTAGAAACTCGCACATTGAAAATACACATTTCACAAACTGTAAAAAATATGTGCAGGTAAAAGCCACATATCACTCCAATTTTTTTTTAAAAAGTAGGTCTACAATGGATTAAAAAATTGTGTTATTTTCTGCTGCTTCTTGGGTTGAATTGACTTTTTAAAAGCGTAGTCACGCCATTTCTTTATGGACATTACATCTACTGCAGTAGAATCCTTCTGCTGCTGAATGTACATCGCCGCCACCTGTAGAGCCTCTTTTCCTTCGTCGTGGCTAACCGTGTTGTCTTCTTCGTACTCCTCACAGTCGACTTCCTCTTCCTCAAGTGCTTCGTTGATAACAGTCTGAATCATCGTTTAACATTTCATTTTCAAGAGGGTCATCACCTTGAAGAACCCATTCCTGAACATCTTGAAGTTGAAAATCACACTTTTTCGGGAAATTTTAAGTCTTTTAGCAAAGTTGCATTGTTATCTGGTTCAGGTTCTGTGTTTGTTTGTTCATTATTTTCCAAGGAAGTGTCCTCCAAACTTGATTCAACAACTTTTTCAATGTCCCGAGACATTCAAGTTGCTACTTGTCTCCTAGACTTCCTAGAAGAGGTTGGTTCAAACGGTGGGACAGTTAAAGCGGCGCCGGTTAAGAGAGCGTCTACTGTACTGTGTACTATTCTTTAGCTAGTGATTCTCCTGACATGTGCCATTTTTATTGTCACGTGAATTCTACCACCTTTATTTCTCACACTGTCATCACCGGGCATCGAAACAGAATCTTCAATGTGGCGGTCATAGGTGCTGTCGCTGTGCCACAAAGGTGGTCAGTTTAATAGTTAGCAGATGTTGAAAATACTGATGATTCATTCCATGTTTTTACAAGCATTCCATTTTGTTGTCTTGGTAGCGGGTTGCCTGTCAGCGGAGGCGGAGCCCCCCTCATCGCGGCTGCTGTGCGGTGGCTGCCTGCGCACGCGCCGCCCGCGCCTGGAGCTGATCCTCGGCCTGCTGGTGGCCCTGCAGCAGCTGCCGGTGCGGCTGGCAGAGGGCGAGGCGCTGCAGTGCCTCACGGAGAGGGCCATGGCCTGGCAGGACGTTGCGCGAGGCTTGCTTGCCACCAAGGAGGCAGCGCGAGCCCTGCAGGCCATGGCGCACACTGACACACTTGTCTCACAGGTACCATTAAAGGCTTTCCCTTTTAAAGCTGGGCATTGGCTGGTCACGCAGCCAAAAGCTTGGATGAAAAATGAATAAAAAGACTGCAGATTCGGAGACCATGAATTGCAAAGAGAAGTTCAGGACGACAGCAACTGACCTGAACTGACACGTCGAGATAATCTATATACAGTCTGCACAAGAGAGTCGAGTGGAAGCAAATGGAGCAGGCTTTTGTCCAGGAGTGGATGTCAATAGGCTGAAGAAGAAGAATTTTAAAAACACCGTTTTACCGATGCAATCATCCAGAGGGCCCATTAAAACGTGTTTAAAAATCCACGTGCGTGCATGACAAGATGTATGAATGTAGAGGAAGCGAGAGGCGTATGTCAGGACAGAACAGTGTGGCGTTCCATTCTTTCTGCCTACCCTTCCGGGGAGACGGCGTGATGGTAAGTTAGTTAGTTAGTTACTTAAAAATCCACAATAAATTCAGCATTTGATATTCATGATCAGATAAGTTGAATGTCGGCCATGTGTGGAGTTGTGATTGGTTTAAACCAGAAAGTATATATTTTTTTATTATTATATGTTTTTTTATTGTATACAACAGGTTGGTTGATGTATACATTTTTTTTTATAACTGTTAATGCAAAAACTTTGTTTTATATCACAAATTGTATTTATTTTACTTTACGACAGCTGTTTCATCAACCAATGTTGACATCATCAGGTGTTATAATTGGTCAACATTGGTTGATTGGTTGACATCATCAGAATCGAACTAAGGACCCTTGGTATGGCAGTCAGAACTCTTACCACTCTGCCTTTAACCCCTATTGTGCTGCTAACTTCACATGCTCTCTCTTTCCCTTTGCCATTTCCCATCTTCTAGATCTCCTCGTACGAAGACGCCAAGTGAATGGAGCTTTAAAAATAGTTATTGAAAATAAGAATTTATCAATGAAAGCGAAAATGACCAATCACAATAGAGTTCTGGTCCCAACCGTTATGTATGGAAGCGAAGCATGGATCTGGCAGAAGGAAGGATAAATGCGGTAGAGATGAGGTCCCCAAGACGTATGTGTGGTAGAAGGATGTATGACAGAATCTCAAATGATGATGGGTGTTTGGGTTGGCATTGTAAAACATATCCATCTGCTTAATATTTAGTGTAATAATGTAACCCGACCTAACGTAACCTCCAGGCGGCGGCCCGCGAGAAGACGGAGAAGATAATCTCGTCGGAGCTGCGCAAGGCGTCGCGCAACCCCGAGCTGCAGCACCGCGTGCACCAACTCAACACCTCCAGCCGCCTGCCCGACACGCCCCATGATGCGGACGTCCACAATAACAGGTGACTTACTTCGATTCACGAGACACGCCAGATTAGCTAAACCATTCTAACCTTATCCTTTTTACACTTCACTTGATGTAACTTCTAACCTTATTTCTTTTTAACTTAATATTACTTAAATAAAACAATGTTTTTTAACTACTTCCACTTTTGTCTTTATTTCGACAACGACCGGGTTCGCCAGGCTCGCTGGCATCGACAGACTGGTCTGATGCCAGCGAACCTGGCGAAACTGGTCGCTGCCGAAATAAACACAAAAGTGGAAGTAATTGTATCTCAATAGAGACGAAGATGCAAATTGGAAACAGAATATAGTGATCGAGGTGTTTACAGGACTTATGACCTGTCATTGGTTGGGTTAAGCGCACGCTTTATGTAATACAACATTCCCCATTCCACCTTTTCTTATGACCACCATGTCTGACAAATTTTTGGAAGTTGTATATATGTTAATCTGTAACACCACACTTCATATGGTAGTTTCAATCTACACACTAGCGCCATCTATGAAGATTGGATTTTAATCATTAAGCAGAAGAGCTTTTTAACGCAATGTGAAAGGCTACCGCCATTGTCGTATTGCTAGATAACGCCTGGAGATGTCACTCCAATTTATATGCTATAACTTGGACCAGTTTTTGTTTTTACAACATTTTGAATGTATACAAATACTTGTAGACGAATACTGGATTTTACCCATTGCGGGTTATCAATTCAAGGATTAATCCTTAATGGGTAAAATCCAGTATTCGTCTACAAGTATTTGTATACATTCAAAATGTTAAAGTGGAAGTAGTTAACCAATTGCACCACTAATAAAGATGACAATTTTTTTTATTACTATAACATTAAGACTAAATTACACACAAAATAAAAATGATAAAACATAAAAGCATAATTTTCTTGTTGTTCGTAAGCTAGATCATTATGGCTCATCCCCAGGTAGTTTGGGAAGTGATGTTCTATGAAACTGTCACTTGACACATCACTTTCACTATTTGAACGCTCCAAAACATTGTTCGAAGGCATAAAATCACTAGAATATTCATCAACTTCATCTCACTGCCACTTTCCAAAAGGATTCGCTGTATTTCATACTCATTTGATGAAATATTACAAGCGCGACAAGTTTGTTTACGAGTGCGTTTGGCCATTTTGGAGGTATTGACAGATCGTCACCTGAGAGTAAGAGGGTTCCAACTAACAAAATTTCACATTTGCCTTTTTTTCGTGAAAAGGGTTCTTACTAACCTTATCTATACGTACAATTAAAAAAAAAACACATAATAGTATCGTCATTTTGATGTTACGAAAAGAATCAAGTTCCATCTGATCATTCAAAACACACGATTCACTAAAGAAGGATTCATTCAAACATAGAATTTTATTATTCCAACTGTTGCCAGACAAAATTTACACGTTTCTCGATAAAATAATCTCTGGAAATTGGAATAAAACCCTTTTATTCCAAGATACACACCCGAAACCAACAAAACTTTGACTTCATTTTTCTCAGCTTTTTACTTTTGTCAGTTGGAACCTTCTTACTCTCAGGTGACGAGATGTTAAAATATCGTAATATTTTGTAATAAATCGTGTGAAATAAATTGTATTTATTACATTTTATTATGAAATCAGTAACCGAAGTATACTTATTTATGTCATTTTTATGAATAAAGTTATTGTCATTCAGTTTTGATGTAAAAAAATCACTTCAAAGACAAACCGGCGAATCGTCGGCTTTGTGAGTTAGTGACAAATTGACCTTGGCCGGTGATTCGCCGGCTTTGTGTTGCAATGGGTTAATTTTGATTTAATCTCTTTAAAATGGTGGTATTTCTGGCACAGTAATCCTAAAAGTGGCGGCAACTAATAAGAATGTACGAAGGTAACGTAATGGATGTGGTGTGTCCCCAGGAACAGCTCGGCCATGGAGCACGCCTACTCGGCCTCGCCGCAAGCCCTGCCGCGCTCCGGGCCCTCCCCGCAGGGCCGCCTGCGCCTCTCCTCGCAGCTGCTGCACCGCTTCGAGGACCTCATGATGGAGGGAGACCTGCTCGAGGTACGCTCGCACTCTGTTCTCTTACTGACTGTCTTGTGTGCGTATCACATACGTTCATATGCTTAGGGCAGTTAAATAAAGACAATAGTAACTTTTTAAAGAAAACATTTGTTTAAGCTAATTATTAGTTTAAAAAGTTGTGTTAATTAGATAGCCGTAGATTGTGAATGATCATGTCTGGGTGTGATGCAGGTGACCCTGGTGGAGACGGGGCAGCTGTGGAGCGTGGTGCGAGCGGCCCGCGACCCCCGTGACCCCCTGGGAGTGTGGACGGAGCGCCCTTCAGCCGTCAGTCCACCGCCCCAAGACCCCCCGCCCAAGAGGCAGCCCCACCACCTCAAACGCCCCCGCAGGAACAAGGACGGTCAGTACACCACCCAAGTTTCATTCCTTTGTTTTGATCCTTTAGATTTCATGAATTTAAACTGTTCTTTTAAAATTTTCTATTTGTTTTTATTTTATCCTAGGTTCTGTCATTCATTCACTTGATAATGAAAGTACATTTCGAGATAATGAAATGTATTTTGGACAGTTTCAGACAATCAGCTTTCGCATTAATTTTAATAATGTTATACATGATGCTGAAGATTGAATACATCAAGGAAACTTCTGTTACTTTTTTTTATTTCAATCAAAGCACAGTTGAACCCATATTTTACGTTTTTTAAGGGACTGAGAAAAAAAAACGTAAATGGGGGGGTATTGAAAAAAACAACATTCACCTTCTTTTTTCAAGTAGATTATTTCGCGAAACGCGTGAACCAAAATGAAAGCGATGTAAAAAGAAAGAAAATATTGTAATTAACTTAAAAAAACAAAACAATAAATGTAAAAACTGTTTTTAAATGATGATCGCGATTAATGTCAAAAAGAACAAAGCGTTACAAATCGAGTCGAAAACCGAATGACAAAAGGACAGAGGTTAACCGGCAAAAATTAAAAAATGTCGGCCAATCACCACGTTGCGTGCCGTAGCTGACCAATCACGTCCGAAACAATACGAAGTAAATTCCGGGGAAAAAAAAACATAAAAGTGGGTAAAAAAAGTACTAAAATATATCAGGACTGAAATAATAAAATGCAATTGGCGGGGAAACGTTTTTAGGTTTAATTTCCTTTCAAAATAACAATGGCAGTGTTTTTACCAAAACGAAATTTTTATATATTGCAATTAGTACCACCTGGCTTGATTTAATTTCTGTTGATACTAGTGTGTAATGAAGGCCCCCTCTTTGCAGGCACGGTGGCGACGAAGGCGCTGGTGGGCGTGAAGAAGCTGCGCAAGTCCCCGCCGGGCGCCACGGCCACGGCCCCCAACTACCTGAACCGCAAGCCGCCCCCCGCACCTCCCTCCTCCGGCAGCGGCCTCATGATGAAGAAGCACTACATGGCCAAGCAGGAGAGGCGGAGGAGGGGTCTGCAGACCAAGCCGCCGCTCCGAGGGCGTAGAGGTATAAAACGGCCTTATCTCATGTAACAACTATTGCTCTACTTTCTATGGCCATACAACTCTTGTAGAGTTTTAGTCTCCTAGCTCCAAGCTCCTTAATAAATATTGCCCAAATAATGATAAAATCCCTCTATTATGAATTTAATGTACAAGTTTTACAATAATTTAATAAACATTTGCGTCTAATAATATTATTTATTTCTTCTATATTCGCCATACTTTGTGTTGTAATGATGCTTTATTTCTCTTTTTCTTTTTTATATACTTTGTACACTTACATTAAAAAAACGGAAATCCGTTTCGGACAACCAGTCCTTCTTCAGGGATACATATTATAAAGATACATATTTAAAATATTATAAAATTGTCTACATGATCTGACAGATGTTATGTATCAGTGAAGAAGTACTGTTTGTCCGAAACATGTCTAAATAGGTGCCTTCGCTCAATATTCAAAATCTATTGGCCCCAAACAGTGTCAAATGCCGTTCTCTGGACCATGGCAGGTGAAAAGCCAATTAGAGAACAAGTCGCTAGGCGCAAATGGCAGTGGATCGAGACGGAACTCAGCCTGCATCAGAAAGCGAGGCAGACCTAGAGCCACCTGGAGAAGAACCCTGCAGGACGAGGTTAAGGCAGCAGGTCTCACTTGGGACGATGTTAAGCATCAGGCATGCGATAAGAGTCGGGTGGAGAAGATTCCTTGAGGCCCTATGCACCACGGAGGTGTGACAGGACAAAAAGAAGAAGAAGAAGATGTGTTGTATATTACAAAGTACTAAAAAAAGAAAAAGAGAAATAAATATTATTTCCACTTAATTTTTCCTAATATTTTTTATTTGTTATTTAATATTTTAATTATCAATATGACAGAGGAAAATGGTAGAACCAACGAGGCCGTATGCACCAAGAGATGAAATGACCTTTACGTTGTTTAAGATAATATGCTTAACGTGATGATTTCCCCCCTCCAGGCACGATGAAGATGAAGCGCACGGCCGGCAGTGCCAGTGCAAACGCAGAGGGATCCACGGCCGGGGCCCGCGAAGGTGGAGAAGCTGGCGCAGGGCAACCTGCTTCCCCTGGCTCGGAATCCTCCTCCGGGAACCAGAGTTCCAACGACGACGAAGAGGATTGCGCCGCCGAGACATGCTTGAGGCCCACCGGTTAGTTACTCACGCTACTCCTTTATGCACACAAACAGATAATTTCTTAATATTAAAATTTTTCTTTCCTGACATACTTCTCTCATTTCTTCAACATTCATACTTTTTTTTTTTTCATGCACGTCGTTTTCTCTGACTCCTTACGTGGCCGATATTTATTATTTTATTTATTTGATTATGTCACGTTTTCCTAGGCCTTCCTCTATTTCTAGTTCCATTATCATATACCATTTTTTCTTCATTCTTTCTTTCATTATTTTGTTCATAAAACTTTCATTCGCACCCCATTCACTTCTTATATTTTAATTCAACACTCTATCATACACAGATTTTACACAAATTTCTCTAAGAGATCTCATTTCTACTGCATTTATTCTACTTTTATCCTTCTTTTGCCAGTTCCATACACAAGGGTCGGTACAGGAACACCATTGTGCACTGCTTGGATAGGTTTTTGTTTGCGATGACAACTTTAACTAAAAATATAATTTTGTTATTATTTTACATAATCCATTGTTGTGGCTGAAACTATGATACTTTAACATTATTAAATGTTTTAATTTTGAACCCATTTATATGTATCACTTTATTTTCCGCTCCGCGCTATAGCTGGCAAGACCCTACGTGATCGAGTTAGGAATACAGCAATCCGAGAAATCTGCGAGGTCGAAGATGTGGTCAGATGGGGACGTCAAAGACGGCGATACTGGCATGAACACGTAGAAAGGATGAGCTCAAATAGAATACTACACATAGCTCTCCATGGAACGCCAAACGGACAACGCCGACCAGGAAGACCCCCGAAACGGTGGAGAGAAAGCTGGAGTTCAGCATCTCAAGAGGACCCGCCTGAAATAACAGACTCCTGAGTCTACAAAAAGGGAAGAAGAAGAAGAAGACTTTATTTTCACGAGATTGTCACGATAGCTGTTTTGCCAATCTATGATGGTTTCGTCACAGTTACAAAAAAAGGATTTTATTTTTTAACAATGCCACACCAAATATTAAGTGCTTCATATGTAAGTATATGAATTAATATGGTTTCATTTCCTCTGTGCAGGCAAGGAGGTGGACTGGGTGCAGTGCGACGGGTCGTGCGAGAAGTGGTTCCACCTGCACTGCGTGGGGCTGGCCAAGACGGCGCTCAAGGACGACGAGGACTACTTCTGCGCCGCGTGCCCGCGCAAGGCCGCCCCCTGCACCAGCGCGCAGAGCCTCATCTGCGACGAGAGGATGGACCGCGACGGCGACCGGACCGACGACTCCAAGATGGACACCGAGGACGACAAGGAGTCCGTCAAGAGCGACAAGCTGGCCGCCTCCAACTGATCAGACGCCCCGCGCGCCACGACCCACGGCAAGCGCGCGACAAGGAACATTGCCTTTTTCAAAAGCTTGGTGTTTTAACGTTAGCCCCTTGACGGACTCTAGTACTCCTAATGTATATTTTTACATCTTATTTTCATTTTTGTGTTTCAAATTTATTTATGACGTGCGCACCACGTTGCTTTGGTGTTTGTGAGGTGTTTTAAACGTGATAATTTAAGTACAGTGGCAGTCAAGAGGTTAAAGCAATCAAATCGCTTCTTTATTATTATGAATTGTTTTATTAGTTAACTACTTTTATCTTTGGATACACATGTTTTCAAACATTGAGCTACGCGGGATTAATCGACGATCGCACGTTTATTTGCCGTGGTCAGATTAAGTTGCTTGTCGCGGGAAACGCTTGCCGGAGCGTCGGCGAAATAATAAAACGAGGAAAGTCGGAATGGTTGCATAGATGAAAGTTTTGAAATGCAATGTGATATTTTGAGAATATTCTGTTTATTTATTTAATTAAAACGAGCGAAGAAAACGTGCCCCGCTCGACGATGATTCTGTACAACCACGTTGATCGGAGAACGCAAAAAAATATGATTTATTTTATATGGGCGGTTTCGGAGAGGATTCGTTTGCGCGGGGGCGGAAAAAAAATCAGTTGAAGTTAGCACGATATTTTTTCAAAACGTTCACATTTCTATTTTGAATACTTTTATCTGTATAGCGGACGGAGCGGTACGATTAATGTCTTGAATATTTTAATGATGTATAAATAAGTATATTTGAATTCTCTAGGAGTAAGTTTAACCCTAGGTCTCTATGTATAGATTGTGTTTCTGGAATGCGTCAAGTCCACTTTGTACGTGGTTAGTTCCCGTAGTGTGTCGCGCGGGCACGTCGATGTTCATTGGCGCCCGGACGCTTCGACTCTCTTCATTTCTCTCTTTCGTCTTATTCCGATATGATTTAACCACAGAATTATTAACAATAAAACGTGTATAGAAAAAAAAAGTTATTTGTTTTTTGTGTTTTTTTTTTACTCTTCACAAATCTATCGGATCGATGATTTTTATATTGTCGACCCGTAAATCAATTTGATGAATCCTATTTGATGATCAAGATTTTTGTTTTTGTAGATCTCTATTACAAATTATGATATCAAACGCGATTGTTTAACTGGTTTTAAAAGTTTTTTTTTATATACATATCGTCGCCTCAGAGCAATATTGAGATAAACCGGTGCCATCTTGACAATATAACAAGCCGTAATGTTCCTTTGATATTGTTTATGGTTTGACTTGGTGGAGGCCTTGCACTTATTTGAGTCTCCTAGGGCCTAGTCAAAGGAACATTACGGCTTGTTATATTGTCAAGATGGCACTGGTTTATCTCACTATTGCTCTGGGGCGACGATATATGTAACACTGGATTTCCATAATGATGACTTTTTTTATGAATTAAAACATTTTTGAGTTTATTTTTCTCAAAGAATTATTTTTGTTTTTTAAAAATTCACTGTAGAAGTTGTAAATAATAATATATATATTTTTTTTAACCCTTAAAGGCCGGTAAGAATTTGAAACATCAAAACGCTCTTGTAAACAATTCAATTACTCTTCACACAAAATACATAAAAATATCAAATAAATTGTACTTTGTAGTCAAATGCCTTACATTTTTTATCATATAAAAATAATCACACTTTTTTTGTTTCATTTTGAGTTTAAGATAACAAATAAAAATAATTACATAGAAATGTTGTTTATAAATGAAACCAAAACATCGCGCTGTTGATAACTAATAATGATATAAAAGTCACCCTAAGTTAACACACACTCAATATCAAATATTCCAATCCAGTACGAGAAACCAAAACTTCGTAGTTCGGCGGTTAGGCAACTGCGTGTGTGCGATGATTGGCCGCGAGCCTTGATCCGTATGGGACGCGCAATTAAAAAATTAATTAAATTAAATCTTTGTACAAAAAGGATGAAAGTTTAACTCTAAATCACAGTTAATACATAATAGTATATAATACAAATTTTTACTTTTGGTCCATCGTAGTAAATTTACGGGATCTTATTCTTCTTTTTTGTCCTGTCACACCTCCGTGGTGCATAGGGCCTCAAGGAACCTTCTCCACCCGACTCTAACGCATGCCTGATGCCTAACATCATCCCAAGTGAGGTCTGCCGCCTTAACCTCGTCCTGCAGGGTTCTTCTCCAGGTGGCTCTAGGTCTGCCTCGCTTTCTCTTTCCCCCCATAGGGGACCAGTCTAGTGCGCCCTGAGCGATGCAGGCTGGGTTCCGTCTCAGAGTGTGACCGATCCACTGCCATTTGCGTCTAGCGACTTGTTCTCTGATTGGCTTTTCGCCTGCCATACTCCAGAGAGCGGCATTTGACACTGTTTGGGGCCAATCGATTTTGAATATTGAAATTTACGGGATATTACATGTTAAACACGGAGAATATATGCGGACTGCTATTGTAGCCAGCCGCCCTATAAGGGTTAATGTATATTAAGTTAAAATCCACTAATGTTTGTATCTTCAACCGGTTTCGGCAGCTCAGAAGATGACAGCGAGCTGCCGAAACAGGTCGAAGACACAAATATTAGTGGATTTTAACTAAATACAATTTATTTTTCTCAACATGTTTCAAAGGTCTTCATCATCAGGAGAACGGTATAAACTAAAAATAGATTTTATTTAAACAAATATTATAAATATGAGATTTTTTTTGTAAAAATAAAATGTATTTAAAACCAATTAAACAATCGCGTTTTTATATTATAATTTATGATTAGTCCTTGTATTGAATCAATTTGTGTTTGAATTCCGCGAAATATGTTTATTCGGCGTTCTTAATTTGAACGTGTTAATGTTAAAATGGGATTCAACTAATGCCTGGTAGTACAATCCGTGTGAGAACGGGAGTGTTCAAATCTCTGCAAGATTATCATTCTGTTGCGGTGTCTCCGCGGCGGTCCTCTCGGGGGGAGCGCAAGTTTAGCTTAAATGTTCGGCAACGCGGGTGACTTGTACTCGGTCCGGGTTCTCGTATATCTTAAACGACCGTATTTGATAAGCGATGTAAAAAAAATCCTAGTGTAAAGGGAATTAACCGTTCCGTTTTAGTTCTGACAATCGATCTCGTTGAATTATTTTATTTGATCCGAGCTTTACTTAAAATATAAAAAAATTTCATTTTATAATTGTTACAAAAATTTACCCAAATAATTATTTTTTGCCTACTTTCTGCGAGTAATACCACTGCTGCATAGCTTAAAAAAACCCTCATAATAAACAGTTTATGCTTTGTCATTTTTGATAGAAGGTTCTTTTACGATTTAAGTCTCTTCGGTCTAGGTAATTTTAACTTACTTACACCACTTTTGTCTTATAATTTATTTAATTACGCCGTTTTGAACCTATGCCCTCTACAACTACGCCATTTTTTACTATAACCCTTTTTTATAATATTTTTTTGGCACTTTAAAACAGATCTAATATCTCTCTAACACTGTAGAATTACAGTTAAATCAATAATTTGTTAAATCTACGTTCATGCAATGTCTCCCCACCCAATCTGAAAAGGTTCACATTTTTTATGTAGGTTCTAAATTCTAAATTAAAGTCTCTTTAGCCATGCTAATTTTAACTTGCCTACACCCTTTTTGTCGTATATTTTATTTTACTTACGCCATTTTGAACCCATGATTTTAACTACGCTACTTTTAAACTACACCACTTTTCAACTACGCCATTTTCCCCCATTTGTTTGAATTAATTTTGAGGTAATTTAAAACGGATAAAATATCTTTCACTAATTCTGTGGAATTAGTTATATCGGGAATTGGTTATTTCTATGTTCATGGAATGTCTTTCCGCCCGATCTGAAATGGTTTACAGTTTCTATTAGTTTCTGGCCTGTTACCTTTGCCTTTTAACTATGCCACTTTTCAACTACACCAACTACGCCACTTTTTCAACATAAATTTTGTATTAATTTTGTTGTTATTTAAAATGAATTCAGTATCTTACACAGTGGTATTACAGTTATATCAATAATCAGTTATTTATTTTGACATTCAAAATAAAGAATAAATGTATGTTCTAAATGCAATCATGCAATGTCTTCCCGCCAATCCCGAGAGGGATCGCAGTCGACGCCGTCGTTTCTCAAAGAGAGTACAATTCGCCCGTTTTTATATTTAAATATAAAATTAATAATAAATAAATAAAAAAACAGTAAAATCAAATTATTGCACGGAGACAATAATCAACCATAAAACGATTGTATTTAAAAAATTGGCGCCACGAATAACATAAGTAAAAAATATATTTAGAAAATGTCTAGTCTCTTGACTTGGAGTTACGCCGTTTTTGGATTGATCCGTCGCGATGGCAATTCCGATATTTTTGATGTCGTGAAATTATATTAAAATAATGATTTTAGATGATAAAATACGTGTTCGCAACATCTAAATTTACAGAACTTTGATTTACCTGACTTAACGATATTAAACTACATTACAATCCCGTTTAATCGAATTGGATGGGAACGATGAAGCTTCGGTTAAACGAGTTTCTTTGGCGGGAGTTTCCTTCAGTTTTGAACCTCCTATACTGCAGCTTGTCATGTAGATCATTGTTCCGCAAAGCGTGTGCTGCGGCACACTGGTATACCGTGGTCATCAGTTGGTGTACCGCGGAAAAAACTCAATGTTTTGTGAAGATAATACACCTAAAAATAGCTGAGAGCTATAAAAGCGAGGGGCGGGACAGCCTCACCCGCGTGGCGTGCCTCGCTCACAAGCTATCGCCAAACTTATTTACTCGTTTTTCAAAAAGTTTGCGGAACACTGATGTAGATCACAACCTTGATTACTTGTTTCAACGTGGATATGACGTTAGGCGCTTTATCTTTATTTTCAATAATTTTATTGACTTTATCGAAGGTTAAGTTTTTTTTTTTTTATCGAGTTTCCTCTTGTATAGTTTTGATCGCACCTTGATCCACCTGTATAAGATTTGTGACGTTTGCAGGTTAAAACTGCACTCGTATGTCTACATTTGATTCGGAAACTCCGTTAAACGGGATTCGGTTAAACTGTATTGTAATAGAAAATATATATACATATATTAATATTATGTTGAAAAGCTGTTTACATCATTACAGCGCGACCCAAATCGATGTAAAGGGTGAAAAAAAAGAACTTTAAAGGAAATATACATAGAACTATGTGAACAGAAATATGACAGTTATCTTTTTGTTTCTCTTATAGTAAGGGTATTCACGAATTTGCTATCTGACAGATGTCACCTTAACCCACTCATGGGCAGTTTTTTTATGACAACCAAGTTTACGATATTTACAGCATCCACATTGTTATAATAATTTCTGTCTGTAGAAGTCAACAACGCTGATGTAACAGGTCACAAAAATAATATATTTATTTCAAAATCATTTTATTGATCGGAAGTAAATTCTACTAAAAAAAGCTAAAATGGCAGTGCACAATGGATTGATACTTATGTATGGAAGTGAAGCATGGAACTGGTAAAAGAAGGATGAACGTAGAATAAATGCAGTAGAAATGAGATCTCTTAGACATTCGTCTATACATTCGTCTATACATTCGTGTGATAAATCTGTATATAATATAGTGTCACACGCAAATATAAGAAGTGAATGCAGTGCACATGAAAGTGTTATGAACAAAGTAATGAATGGACGTTAAATTAGTTTGGACACATGGAAAGAATGTATGAAGAAAGAATGGTGAAGAACACGTATGTTAACCCTTACCACTCCATTATTTTTTGATATTGTTTGTCAGCCAACTCTAATTTAAATAATGTCAAAATATTAATTTATTGATAGGTAGTTACAAAAAACATTATGGACTACTTAGATTTGCATAGAATGGTACTTTTTAAAACAATCTCCAGGATGGAGACCAGGTTTTCCGGAACAGGTCTCACCAATCCACACTGTTTCCCGTCTTTCCCCTGGAATATTTCTGTTACTGCACACAGCACAGTTTTTAGAACCTTTGTCCAGTTTCGCAATGAAGGGGGGCTTGTACTCTAATCGCTCCTCTGCATGACGCATCACGCGAAGTTCCCGCCATTTTAGGTTATGTGAATTAGCAAGGATTATTTTATAGTAAAATAAAAACGGAAAAGAGTCAAAATTTTATTAAAACGTGAAATTAAAATTGTTTTTAACGAATAATCACAAGAAACAACGACACGTGTCAAGTTTTGCGCGTGAAAATACACCGCGAGCGCAAATCTTATCTTGTCGGCCGCCAGCCGATAAATGAGTTGTATCGTACGCGATGTGGGTTGGCATTCAACAAATGAGTGGTAAGGGTTAATGATGTAAATGGAACAAGAAATTGGGGAAGTCTGAGGAAAACATGTTCGATAAAATCAATTGAATATTAAATGTTAGCCACGCGAGGAGGTGGAGAAGTCGACGTGCGTGCATGGCACGATATTAAGGAACCGAGAGAAGTATGTTAGTAAGGAACAGTGTGGCAGTCCATTCTTTCTGCTTATGTCTTTGGGGAGACGGTGTGATGATTAGTTAGTTATTAAAGGTTGACCTTCGCCACGAGATTACATTTAAACTGATTTATTTTTTATGAGATCATCAAACAAGATTAGATCTAACTTTATCTGGAGAACGAAAGCTCTGTGATCCTTCACGTATCGTTTGAATCAACTCCGCTGAATTGATCGGTTGTTAACCCAATGTAAATTAGTGTCTTGATGCTATGGAGTGTAGTAAATAATTTAAATATATATATTTTAGTTGTTAACACGTTGAGTGCGGAGTACTACAATTGGATCGCGGATAACGATTAAAGAAATTAACAGATTTAGATACAGAAGACACGCTTTTAAAGCTCTGATTCTGCAACGAATCTTTCCCTGATGGGCCTGACTTGGACAGGGGTCTGCTGTTTGGGTTCACCCCTTCCCACTGTCGCGGTCAGTCCTCTACAGTCAACGTGTTAATTATGGGTAATACTACCAAAATTTTGCATGTAGATAATCAAAATTTGCTTAAAATTATATATATGTATATTTTAAAATGTTTTCCAATGATCTTTTCCGTCACATAGTTAGTTTTTATGGGTTCCGATCTCAAATATCCAACTATGGTATAATGTAACGATTGAACGTGAATATCCCTATTACAATAACAACGTTTGTTGTACCGGAGGGCTTATGGCGAAGATGACATTTTGACAAATAAGGAAATTTCTTTTTTTTTTAATTTTTCTTTTACCGCTGAAGTTTTGGTTTGAAAAATGGCAAAACTATTCAAAATCTAATATTTTAGAGTGAGATGTCTCGCTTTTACTATTATTTTTTTTTAAAAGATTAACACCAAGGATTTAAATAAATTGTATTAGAATTTACAACATTTTGAATGTATACAAATACTTGTAGACGAATACTGGTTTTACCCATTGTGGGTTATCATTTCAATGATTAATTGTATCTCAATAGAGACGAAGAGATTGAACTAAAAAATGTGAAGTGTGGTGTTACTTTGTAGCATATATTCAACATTCAAAAATTTGTCAAGACACGGTGGTCGTAAGAAGGGTGGAATGGGGAATGTTTTATTACATAAAGCGTGCGTTTAACCAATGACAGGTCATAAGTCCTGTAAACACCTCGATCACCATATTCTGTTTCCAATTTGCATCTTCGTCTCTATTGAGATACAATTAATCCTTGTATTAGAATTTATTATAGCAAAAAATAGTGAATTTTTATGAAGAATCTTATCGTGTTCAGGCTTGAACCCATGTCCCCTGGATCAGGAGCCGAACGTTCTATCCCCTAGACCACCACCAGATTAACTATATTATCAAATATTTGAGCAAGGCAAACATATCACTTTTGAAACCGCATTATAAAGATTGAAATAATGAAAATAAGTTATATAAACAATATATTTTTAATTGAAATAAAAACACTATTATAAAATATCACAATTCATTATATTTTATAACAGTGTCGTGACAGCTGTTTCGCTAACCGATGTTAGCATCGTCAGGTCTTACAATCCATTTTGAAATATAATCAATTGTGATATTATATAACTGTTTTTATTTAAACAGTTAATAATGTTGAAATATCAAAGTGTTTTAATTATTTAATGAATTAAAACACTGTTTTTTCCATCGTATCGAAAAATATATAGACTGAGTTTATATCTTTCTTCCGATGATGAATGTGTAAAATCTTTTAAATATGTCGAGAAAAATATACTCAAAAGAGGAAAATTATTTATTGGTTATGTCATTATGGAATTCCACAGCGTGAATACCTAAAGTTTATCAAAAATTTAAATCAATGGTGTTAGAATTTATATACAATCTCCAATGTAATAAGAAATACCCCATTATTATGAAAAAGAAACTGGGTTGTGTGTCCAGGTTTGAACCCAAGTACCATGGATCAGGTGTCAAGCGTTCTGTATGCTAGACCATCACCCGGATTTATTCTTTTAGTTCCTACCAGTTTTGGCAGCTCGCTGCCATCTTTTAAGTTCCAACTTTTATGTGTAGAAGCGAAGCATGGATCTGAAAGAAGAAGAATGATGGGATCCCTTGGGAAGACAGAATGGAAAAAGCTAAAATGGCAGTGCACCATGGTGTTCTTGTACCGACCCTTATTTATGGAAGCGAATCATGGAACTGGCAAAAGAAGGATGAAAGTAGAATAAATACAGTAGAAATGTGATCTCTTAGACGAATGTGTCGATACTCTGTATGATAGTGTCGATTGAAAATATAAGAAGTGAATGTGGTGCGAATGATGGTGTTATGAAAAAAATAATGAAAGGATCATTAAGATGGTTTGGGCACATGGCAAAAATGAATGAAGAAATAATGGTAAAAAAAAGTATATGTTAACAATGTAAATGGAACTAGAAATAAAGGAAGACCGAGGAAAACGTGGCACGATCGAATAAATCAAATAATGAATGTCGGCCACGTGAGGAGTCAGAGAAATCGACGCGCATACATTACACGATGCATGAATGTTGAGAAAGCGATAGAAATATGTCAGGAAAGAAATGTGTGGCAGTCCATTCTTTCGGAGACGGCGTGATGGTTAGTTAGTTAGTTAATATCAAGAAATAATGTGGAGTGGAAAAAAGTATTATGAACAAAATTATGAAAGGATCACTGCTGGTTTGGACATATTGAACGCATAGATGAAGAAAGAATGATTAAGAAACTATATGTTAATGTTGAAAGTGACAAACATGACCAGATTAATCAAATTATAAAGGTCGGCCATGTTAGAATTTGGAAGAATTGACTGTACGAATGTGGAGGAATCTAGAAAAGTGTGTCAGGATAAAGTAATGTGGCAGTCCATTCTGTTTGTTCTGGAGAAACGGTGTCATGATATTTTGTTAGAATGTGCAAATTAAAAAAAAAAGGTTTGAAAGCTCTCGTGAAAATGTCAACGTCCCGACGATTGTGTAAAATAAAATTCTTGTCGAATCTTCTAGCTTTATAACGTAATGTACAATAAAATACTACTTACAATTTCTTGTTTTATTTATGCATCTGCCATTTTGCAATGGCAGAGTTGACCTGATTCGCAAAGTTATCCTAAAGCGATGCACTGCGTAGAAATATATTTATTACTTTGGTGTTGTAACAAATCTAATATCTTGTAAAATTAATCCAATCCAATAATCATAAATTCCTTCATTTCATTTCAATATTCAAATATATACAATTTATTTATATATTCAATTCAAAATTTTACTAAAAGGCGGCCACATTCGAAGTCGGAATAATCGACGTGCGTGCACGGTACGATGTATGAATGTAGAGGAAGCCCGAGAGGTATGCCAGGACAGAGCATTGTGGCGATCCATCCTCTCTGGCTACCCCTCCGGTAAAATGGCGTGATGGTTAGTTAGTTAGTTAGTTTTCAAATTTTTTATAAAATGTCCGTCACTTAGGCAGCCGGAGATATTGATATGTGTGCATGACACAACGTATGAATGTTGAAGAATCTAGAGAAGTTTGTAAATAAAGAACAGTGTGACACTCCATTCTTTCTGCCTATCACTTCGGAGAGACAGTGTGATTGTTAGTTAGTTAAAATTCTAAATATTTTGACAAACTACAGCTTGAGTAAAGATGTCATAAAAATTGTGTTTTCAAATTAATTAATTTTTTGATTGATAAACTGAAGGCATTAACACTGAAATTCTACAATTATGTTTTTTTTTAATGAATTGGAACACTGTTTTTTTCCAATTTTGAATTTATTCTGAATAAACTAAAATGCGGAAAAAAGTATTTTTTGACTATGACACTTTTTTTTGTTTTTTTATTATTATTTTTTAATTTGATTTAAAATGAGAGTATCGTGAGAGGATTCTCGTGATTGACACCCCACTATTTATGACACAAATAACTCTTTTAAACATTATTAAAAAATAAGTTAAAATTCATATTTTAATTACTTAAAACTGAACAATATTAGATAGTTGATTTAATTTAGATTAAAAGCAGTGTTTTAATTCATAAAAAAATCACTTTTTCACGTTTGACTGGTTTCGTCTTGCTAGAATATTTACAAAATCAACATTGTATTAAAAAAAATCAATTATATATTTTTTTAGAATGTAAGAAATAATCTTCAAAATATTTCATGATTTTGTTTTTATTTTTGCCCGAGATCATCCATTTTTGGAATCGTTCGTTCAGTTGATGAAATCGGCCAATTTTTTTTCAATTTACAAAATAAATAATTTAAAATTCATACCTATATAAATCAAAACTAACTTCTGTTGAAAGATTTCTTAGCATTATTAATTAACCTAAAAGTAATAAAAATTCAAATTTTATGTTAATTTAAAGTTCTATTTTGAAAAATGGCAAAATCAATAATGGTTTATTTATAAAATTGCCTTTTTAAAATCTGATTATTTATTTTTCATAATGCTATTTATAGTGGTGTTCCTTGGTGATATATTTTTGCTTCGTTTGTCTTCAATCCCGAGATTCAAATGTTTCATTTTCACCCATAGATTACAGACCATCTGAACCATAGACGATTTGTTATATTTTTACAACGCATATTTCATTTTAATTTTCAGACACATCGCATTACGATTGTGTATAGTTAATGTATACGCGGTTTTAATATGAAATGTCACATTTGCAGTGCGCACATTATGACGTACGAACTTCAAGCGTGACGTGTCTAATTAACGCACGTTGATTTTAATGGAATATTTGATAACTATTTCATATTTGACGAGGGTCTTTTAAGTCGAAAATAAATATATATATTGCAATACTATCACATGTGCAATAATTAATATTATTATTATAAAATATTATAAAATGTCTATTCTTTATTTAAATACTTCCTACCAATCAGAATGCTACACTTGTGTAGTCAATATTGCCAGTTGTGAAAAAAGGTGCCTGGCTTTTAAAAATTCTAAATTTAGCAACAAATGTAAAAAGAACTTGCAATAATGGAATATAATAAGTGTCATATTGTCTCCACTGCCAAAATGTTCGCGGGTGCGAATACGTCATATTATTTTACGTTATCCGATTGTTATTATTTTTTATTTGTAGCTAACGTGGAAACTAAATTAACGATTAAAAAAAAAACAAGTTATTAAAATAGGAACCAAAAAATGTAAATTAGTATAGTAATAATTATTTTTGGTTCCTTTTTGCGATGCATCAAAAAAGTTCCAACGCATTTTTTAAATTAATCAAACGAATACATAAAAAAAAGTTTACACTTTTATATTTGGGACTTTTTCGATCGTCTGATTCTTACATTTTTTTTTAATCGTCTGTACAAAAATGTTCCTCGTTTTAATGTTAGTGAATTAATAAATTAATTAGAAATATATTTAAAAAAATATATTATATTTACCGCAGTTAGGCGCTGCCTTTTTGATTATCTTCTATGTCAAAGTGTGTGTGAGTAAATTATTTAAAGTTTAAGTTGTCTGCATAATGCGTAATATTTGTTTATACATATATATTTATGTGATAGCACCATTGATTCTCCGAGAAGAAAACAAAAGCAATAAATGTATAAATTAAAAAAACTGAGTCTCGCTCCACTGGCACCATCTCTTGATACATTTTGTAAACTGCACCGTTTTGGCGCCATCTCTTGATTTCATTTTGTAACCAGGATTGTTCTGGCGCCATCTCTTGTAACATTTTGTCAATAGAACCGCTTTGATGCCATCTCTGGATTCATTTTGTAACCAGGATTGTTTCGGCGCCATCTCTTGATACATTTTGTAAACAACGCTGTTTTGGCGCCATCTCTTGATGCACTTTGTAAACGGCACCGTTTTGGTGCCATCTCTTGATACATTTTGTTAACAGAACTGCTCTAGCGACATCTCTTGATACATTTTGTAAACAGAACTGCTCCAGCGCCATCTCTTGATACGTTTTGTAAACAGAAATGCTCTAGCGCCATCTCTTGATACATTTTGTAAACAGAACTGCTCTAGCGCCATCTCTTGATACATTTTGTAAACAGAACTGCTCTAGCGCCATCTCGTGATACATTTTGTAAACAGAACTGCTCTAGCGCCATCTCTTGATACATTTTGTAAACAGAACCGCTTCGGCGCCATCTCTTGATACATTTTGTAAACAGAACTGCTCTAGCGCCATCTCTTGATACATTTAGTAAACAGAACTGCTCTAGCGCCATCTCTTGATACATTTTGTAAACAAAACTGCTTTGGCGCCATCTATTGATACATTTTGTAAACAGAACCCCTTTGGCGCCATCTATTGATACATTTTGTAGATAGAACTGCAGTGGCGCCATCTCTTGATACATTTTGTAACCAGCATTGTTCTGGCGCCATCTCTTGTTTATATGTATTGAAGAATTCACCAATGTGCTTTCAAGTGTGTCTGCCTTCTCGAAAAATCTTAAAAATATGTTTATATATAATTTCCATCGCGTAGATATCAAATGTATAGTCAATTTTAAAATAATATATTATACCACTGTTGTGTTTTCAAACGAGAGGTTCACAACTTCTCAAACTGCGTGTACAAGGGAGTTAACAATCACTCGAAAATGTCTTTTTAAACCACCGACAATCATCTCCAATCCGAAGTAATTTGATGAAGTGTGATCTCGCGACTGGTGTACACCGATGCCTTCAGTTGTGAGCCCCTCGTCCTCAAGATTCAGATATCAAAATATAAAATGTTATTCATACAAAATACTAATGTTATGTATTCACCATTGAAATAACTTGTTATATCCAGGAAATTATGATTTAGAAACTTCTCCAACTGTGTCTTCTGTCTGTATCTTCAACGATTTCCATTTTCCACTGCAGGACATCATATCACAGCCTTATCTCTAATTCTTACAATTTTGAGGGTATTCTATCTTCACAATAGCAAACGATCTCACCTCATTGCACCATCTGACTTTTGTTAGATACAAGCCTGCTGCGATCTTGAATTCCAAACTTAGGACTCCAACGAAGCAACTCACGACATTGAATCATTTGCTCTCTGTCTTAATACTTTCAGCATTTATTGTTTCGTGAACAATGATGTAAAACTCCATATTAAATAATAAACTGTTCAATTAAAAAACTTTGTTTTATGTATCACAATTGTATTTTTTATTTTATGTGACAGCTGTTTCGTCAACCTATGTTGACATCATGTGTTACAATAATATATCAAAAATATTTTGATATACTATTGCAATACCCGATGATGTCAACATAGGTTGCCGAAACAGTTGTGTAAAATAAAAATACATTTGTGATACATAAGACAAAGTTTTTTAATTAAACAGTTTATTGTGTTAAAGTATCATAGTGTTTTGGCCAAAACAATTGACCATATTAAATAATTCAAATAAGAACATCTGTTTTATACAAGTTATAATATTATTTATGGGAATGACATGTTTCGCCTTTCTAAGGTATTATCAAATAATCACATTTGATAATGTCTTAGAGAGGTGAAACATGTCTTTTGCATAAATTATAATTAAACTAGTATAAAACACATGTTTTTATTTGTATTAATTATCCATATTAAATAGCAAGGCATTATCAAATGTCTTATTTTCTTTTTTATTTCACCTTCTCTACCTCGTTAAGTCTATTTCATCCCCGCTATCCAAGTTTTCAAATGAATCAATGTATAATTTAATAGAATTGTTATTTTGGTGGTGAATCTGACGCACCCGGTCTTGCGGATGGGTGTATATCTACATCCGCATAAGTTAGAAGAACTACATGTGTAGAATATTGTTGAGTTGGTTTAAGTATGATTATGTAAGTCGTCATCACACTTTGAGCATTGTAGAAAGTTTCATGTTTTGTCAGATGTTTTCATTATGAGCTTATTAAATAAATTAGATTTATTTTGAACATTTCTCGTGGCTTTTATTTTACACCCCGCACCCAATATCCCATCCCGTTTTCAGAAATCATCAGAGTTTTCAGGAATCCCTATGTTTTTCGAATTTTGTATAACACATTGGTCCGAAGCCGGCTCGAGTGTGGTTCGGTGATATGGAGTCCCCACGAGGCGAGATACTCGCTCATGTTGGAGAGGGTTCAGAAAAGATTTCTGAGATATCTCTACATGAGGGAGTTTGGTAGCTATCCGTGGCTTTATCCCACTGCATTCCTCTTGGACATTCTGGGGACCAATAGTTTGCGTTCTCAATAGATGATATAATCACTGATTCATTTGATTTGATCCCTCAAAAAAGACAGAAGACTCGAAAAAAATTGGTAATACAATCAAATGATTTTACTGAAATCTCTTGATGGAAGTTCATTTTAATTATGACCTTCGTGGCCGAGTGGTAAGTGCATTGACTGCCACCCCAAACGTTCCGGGTTCGTTTCCCGGCGAGGGCAGTGTGATTGTCACACTGCTTTGGTCTGTTGTCATGACGTGAAGAGCGATTCAACAAAATAATAATAATAATAATAATATTTAAACAGTCGATTGTTTTGGCGGAAACACTACCTTAACATTTTAAACTGTTAAATTAAATAACTTTCTTTTATATATCACAATTGTATTTTATTTTACGTGACAGCTGTTTCATCAACCTATGTTGACATCATCATTGTAACACCTGATGATGTCAACATAGGTTGACAAAACAGCTGTCGTGTAAAATAAAATAAAATTGGGATACATAAAACAAAGTTATTTAATTTAACAGTTTAAAATAATAATAAAATTAAAAGAGTTTTTTAAATACTTCCTCTTTTGTCTTTATTTTGACAGCGACCGGTTTCGCCAGGCTCGTTGGCATCAACAGACTGGTGACACGGTTATAAACTTACTCCTTTATATTTTATACTAACAGATCAGAGGTGGTAAACTAAATTCTATTCAAAAATAATAATGTTTGCTCCAAAAATTCAAAATATTGTATTAAAATTAATAGTATGTCAACTTAGACCAGTGGTTCCCAAACTTGTGTGTCCCGTGGACCCCCTGCTGATTTTTTTTTTTACAAATTCACCCGTAACTGTAAAACGAGTTTTTGAAGCTGACACATAGCAAAATTAGGCCTATAGAAAAAAGAATCCGGAATTCATTGTCAACCTTTTTTTTCCTCATTTGGAAAAATCGAATGTCGCGGCTGGTCCGATTTTCACGAATGAGAAAAAAAGGTCGAGAACGAAAAATATCCGTTATTATTTATTCATCTTCTATCTTCCATACCTAATAATAAAAATGTGTCCCAATTTTTACATTTTATATTAAACCTTGCTCGGACCGCCTGACGATGTTCAGGGACCCCTAAATCAATTTTAATCACCTGGAGCATAATCCACCATATTTGATTTTGCATTATTATGACATTATCATTTTGATAATGTCCTAATTGAGGACCGTTTTCACAAAGCGAAATATCTACGAAATGAAAAATTTTCAGGAGAAGGTTTTTCAACAACAACAAACCATCACACCTCTCTAGCTTCCTCCACATTCATACATCGAGTCATACACGCACGTCGATTCTTCCGGCTTCTGACATGACCAATTTTTAATATTTGATTAATTTGGTCATGCCATGTTTTTCTCGGTCTACCTCGACTCTTTACTCCATTGTTAACGTATACTTTTTTAACCATTCTTTCTTCACCCATGCGCTCCCTATGTCCGAACCAACGCAGCGAACCTTTCATAATTGTGTTCATAATACCTTCTTTCGCTCTACATTCCTTTCTAATATCAGCATTTGAGATTCTGTCGTACATCGTTCTACCACACATACGTCTTAGGGACCTCATCTCTATCGCATTTATTCGGCTCTCATCTTTCTTCTGCCAGTTCCATGCTTCGCTTCCATACATAAGGGTTGGAACCAGAACTCCATTGTGAACGGCAATTTTCGCTTTTATTGAGGTTTTTCATGTTATGTTATGTTATTTTCATGTTATGTTATGTTTTTCATGTTTCATGTTTTGTATGAAATCGCGATATTTGAACCGCTGCAACTTCGCACATATACCGTTTTGTAAATTTTTTATTTCACCAATCGATAGAGCTCACATAGAAGAACCCATTTCCATAAAAAAAACTTTTATTTTTTTTTGTAGAAATTTCACTTTGTGAAAACGGTCCTCAATTAGACAAAACATAAAAACCGTTTAAACTAGCATAAAACTGTTTTATATCGTAAATTTTATATATTTCATTTGATGCCAAGTTTTACATTATGAATCAGCAACAGTGAATAAAATGATGCATATTTTCGATTGTGCAAATGTCATCAGAGGACTACAAAATACTCAAGAATCCACAGCAACAATGTAAATTTAACAATGATACTTCAGCTACATAAATAAAAAACATTATTTCGTAACAATTACATATGGTAAACATGGGTTTCAGCCAAGTTCGCATTGCCGCTTTGCAAATGGCGGCGACCCACGGCAAGATGGCGGCGCAGTGGGTTAGGTTAGGTGAGGTTATGTCACGGAGCGGCGGACAATTTTCCGGACAATAAGTTTTATTGGGCATTAACCTTGTCTGTAGTCCGCCCACGGACTGCCAACTTGGAGGCCGGTGGCTCGAGTGCGGAGCGAGCACGTGGAGCCAGGACAATATTAGTCAAATAAAACAATACTATTCTATTTTTAAAACAGTTAAAGCGCATTTTTTTTTCGCAAGAACCAAGAAAAAATGTAAGAGAAGTATTTATATTAAAACTATCGAGGAGCTTGGAAGAAAGTCATCAAAAAGCTAAAACTCTTCAAGAGTTGTATGGCCATATGAAGTAAGTAACAGACCAGCAGCGTTGAATATGAAAACTAGGTAATAAAATAAGCTTATTTTTGTAACAATAATAAATTTGGTACGAAAGTTAACTACTTTAATCTGGGAAACAGACAACCTAAAGATGTCGGTAGACGTCTGATTGGTTTCGATATACAATGGTGTGGATATAATTATGTATCATGGTTTACAATAATCTAAGGAAGCAAGTATCCAGAGTAATTTGATTATTTAACCTATTCCTTCTAGAAGCTTGTAGGGGAGGTTATTTCCGATGAATTGTGACATATGAATATTTATTGTTATTATGCGACCTATCAATATGTGTTTAATTCTATGTGTTATTATGTATACCTGTCATTTTCTGTGTTTTGTGTGTTTAATTCTATGTACCTATTATTACGCGAAATGTCACGTTATTCTCGCAAAGAGGCGATATATATTTGTATTTTTTTATAAAATTATCCTAGTATAAATAATTAACTAATTTACCATCCCTGAAGGGGTACGCAAAAAATAGTCCACCACACAATTCTTTCCTGACCACATCTGTCATCTGAGGTAAGATGTTTTAAAAATTACGTTAAGAAAGGAAAAAACTTTCAGCCGTAATTAAACATTTATTTATTCTTTACTTAGATGACATAAGCTTGATTACGACTAACAGTTATTTTTAAAACACCTAACCTCAATAAAAAAAATCTTAAATTCATTTTATCTCAATGGTTCACTTTTAAATAGTGACTCACCTGATAGAATTTATCGGAAATAACCTCCCCTACAACCCCCTAGAAGGAATAGGTTAAATAACCAAAAACCCTTTATAAATAATTGAAATCTTGCGCCGCCCCTGCGTCCGTCATTATCTTGTCCAAACCTCTTCAGCCACAATTTAAGTCTTAAATAATTATGCGAGCAATCGATCTAAGGAGAACTCTTAAATTCTCCAGAAGGTCACATAAAAACGTAATAAGGTACAGTTCGTTCAACAAAATCTGCTACACGCCGAGTCATAAAAATATAGCTAACTCGATAGTTAATCTGTCCATAAATTATTATAAAATAATGTGTTATAAGAAATTTCATGGAAGTTCTTCTCAGTCGTATTCCTCATGATTGAGGGTCGCGTCCATCCTGTAAACCATTGACCATGGCACGCCATGCGCTCCTGTCACCCGTCAGTCTCCAGGCTGCAGCTAATGAGAGAACAGTCAGATCCCTGATTTTATCGGACCAGCGGCTCGGTGGTCGTCCCTGTGGTCGCCCTTTGCCCATGATGATGAGCTTTTCAAGGTTGTCCTGATCTCTTCGGGCTATGTGTCAAAAATATTTCAGAGAGCACATCCGCGAAAGTCTTGCCTTGATACCCAGCTGGTCTATGATTGACTGGTTTGTTCTTCTTGCCGTCCAGGGTATACGCAGCATTCGTCGCCAGCACCACATCTCGAAAGCATCAATTTTGGACCTCTCTGATGTTCGCATAGTCCAAGACTCACAACCATAAAGGAATATAGAGAAAACAAGGATTTAAACCAGTCTCATCTTGGTCTTGTTGGAGATATTTTTGTTTTGCAATATCTTGGTGAGCTTTGTCATGGCAGTTTTAGCCATTTGGGTTATGCGTCGAATCTCCCTCTCGCAACCCTCCTGGCCAGTTATAAGCGATCCAAGATAGACAAATTCATTCACAACTTCCAAATCTGAGAGAAGGCCCGTGTTTCTAAATTGGTTACCTCTGCTTAACATCATTATCTTTGTCTTTGATCTGTTAATCTTCAAGCCCACCATAAATATATACAGTGGAACCTATCACAACGATAATAATTCGTTCCAGAATCTTACTCGTTATATGAAACACTCGTTAAGCGAAACAAATTTTCCCATATAAACTAATTTAATTTTAGATAAACTTAAGGCGTTAACACTGGAATTCCATAACGATGAATTTTTATGAATTAAAACACTGTTCTTTCCACTCAGGAGTTTATTTTTCTCGATATGTTTCGAAGGCTTACACCTTCATCATCGGGAGAACGATCTATATTTATATCGTTCTCCCGATGATGAAGGTGTAAGCCTTCGAAACATGTCGAGAATAATAAACTCAATAGTAGAAAAACAGTGTTTTAATTCATAAAAATTCGTCAAACCAATTTAAAATACGATGCGTTCCATGCCGAAAAAATAGCATACGTAATATATTTTTATTTTTCGTTTATTCTATTATAATAAAATTACATCTTATAAATTGTTAAGGAGCACAACAACCTGGAGCGCGATTTCGTTTTACAAAACCAACAATTAATTCATTGAAATAATTAATTTTCCATGTATTTAAGACATATAATTAATTATTTTTTACTAGAAAGCTGTCTAGAGAAGATGGCAGCAAACCGGTCGAACATAAACACAAGTGGAAGCACATTTTTTTTTGTTTTCATCACTGTCTACAGACATTTCAATGCAGCAGCAAGACTGATAAGGGGTGTGCCAAGGAGTTGTCACATAACACAGCATCTTAAGGAGCTCCACTGGCTGAAATGTCCAGAAAGGATACAATACAAGCTCTGCTGGATGGTCTATAAGGCGTTGCATGGAATGGCACCAGCTTATATATCTGAACTCTGCATCAACGAGAACCTGAATGCTAGACAGTCTACATTGCGATCAGCTAAGTCTTCTGCGATCGGTAGATTGACTGTGCCAAAACGCTGTCCAAGCACAAACTTTGGCGACCGAGCCTTCGCGGTAGCCGGCCCTTCAGCCTGGAACAGTCTTCCAGCAGACCTTAAGTGCATTGAGAATCAATCAGAGTTTAGATCGAAACTCAAAACGCACCTTTTCAAATTATCATTTCCTGACAGGAAGGGCTGATCGATTTCGTCGGGTGCAGCCCTCATACTAAATATGTTTATATATTATATATTTTTTATCGTTATTATTATTATTATTATCTAGTTGATAAAACGGAGCATCTTCTACAGCGCCCTTGAGATGAGCAATTCATAAAAATGGCGCTTTATAAATTATCCAATTTATTATTATTATTATTCTTTTTTGCCTAAGCTTCAAAATTTGGTGAAAATGTGACACAGCATTATCATTGAATAAATTTATCAACTCCTTATTAGGGTGATGCTTCTTAATGTACGATGAAAGAATTTACCATGTTTTCAGCATTTCATTTCATTCATCATGTTTTCAAATCTCTCCATAAGCTCTTCGGTGGTCACCGAACTGTGCTCTTCCACGATATGAGACTTCCCCTTTCTGCGTCACTCGTTATGCGAAATTTCCATAAACGCAGCGCACTTCCACCAACAGGTCCTCCAGGTACTCTCGACGTGGGCGTCCCCTAGAGTTGGTCCCCTCGGTCATACCCTCCATTATGGCATGCAAGAGTCCTTCTTGTCGTATTACATGGCCGATACATCTTGCACGCCTTTCGGACAAGGTCCTGAGCAGGTGCCTTCCTCCTTCGATTCTTTGGAGAACCTCCTCATTTGTGATGTAGTATCTCCAGGAAATTCCCAATAGTCTTCTATAGGACCACATCTCGAAAGCCTCTAGTCTCCGTTTATCTCTTTCGGATGGGCACCATGTCTCGCAGCCGTACATCAATATACTTCATTAGTATTAATTATTTAATATGCAGTTTTACATCATTGTTCAAAAATAATAAATATGTACAATCTATGTAAACATGAATTATAATATTTTGTAATGTAATTAATTCTTGAGTATCTTGTATCAAAATTATAGTAATCTAATTTTGGAAATCTTCCTACACCCTTGTCCATTTAACGATATATCCAAATCGTATCGAATTTCAATTTAATTTGCCGCTGTAAATTGAGAACACATATTCAAATTATAAAATTTCAAACAGATTCGATTTCGTTGCTTTATTTTACGAGCACAAGATGGCGCCCAATTACTGTCACGGGATACGGTAAATAATTACACTTAATTACAAAATGGCCTATTCATCGTTCAATTACAACTTAATTGTTTGATAGAATTTATCATTTTGTCTATTAGGCCACGTGTGGGATTTGTTATTTACGATATTTGTTCGGTTAACTATTATTGTATTTGGCGGGAAATGCTATTTTTACATTGGCTTCCTCGTTTCTGCACACTCCACAACAAACGGACAATTTCAAATCATTGCTGACGATGGTGTACCGATCTTTATGTATGGAAGCGAACCACGAAACTGTCAGAAGAAGGATGAAAGTAGAATACATGCAATAGAAATGAGATATCTTAGACGAATAAAAATATAAGAAGTGAATGCAGTGCTAATAAAGGGGTTATGAACAAAATAATCGACGTAGCATTAAGATGGTTTGGACATATGGAAAGAAATAATGAAGAAAGAATAGTAAAAAAGTATATGTTAACGATGTAAATGGATCTAGAAATAGAGGAAGACCGAGGAAAACGTTGCACGATCAAATAAATCATATAGAATGTCGGCCACTTGAAGAGTCAGAGAAATCGACGCGCTTGCATGACACGATGTATGAATGTTGAGGAAGCGAAAGAAATATGTCAGGAAAGAAAAGTGTGGCAGTCCATTATTGTTCAAGAATCATAAATAGTTATTTATTGTTTCTTGAAAAATGGTGTAAAACTCCATATTAAATTATTAATATGTAAGAAAAAACGATAGTTTTCAAGGAGTTTTATTATAATATTTATGTATGACATGTTTCTACCTTCTAAGGCATTATCAAACGTCTAACAGTAGAAATAAGACATCTTAGACGAATGTGTGAAAAATCTGTGTATGATAGAGTGTCAAATGAAAATATAAGAAGTGAATGCAGTGCGAAAGAAAGTGTTGTAAACAAAATAATGGACGTAACATTAAGATGGTTTGGACGCATGGAAAAAATGGTAAAAAAGTACATATTACCGACGTAAACGGAACTCGAAATAGAGGTAGACCAAGGAAAACGTGGCACGACCAAATAAATCATATTGAATGTCGGTCACGCGAGGAGTCGGAAAAATCGACGTGCCTGCATGACACGATGTGTGAATGTTGAGGAGGCGAGAGAAGTATGTAACTTACTAACTTACTTTCTATGGCCATACAACTCTTGAAGAGTTTTAGCCTCCTTGATGATTTCTCGCCAAGTTCCTCGATCCTGCGCCTTTTGCTCCCAGAGTTATTTCTTTGCTTAATTTTAATCCGATAAATTATTTAAACTAACTAACTAACCATGACGCCGTTTCTCCGAAGGGGTAAGCAGAATGAATGGACCGCTCCACTGTTTTTTCCTGACATACTTCGATGCTCTCGACTCTCGATTCTTCAACATTCATACATTGTTTACTGCATTCACGTCGATTTCTCTGACTTCTAATACCTTGATGAGATGCGTCGCCTTGCTGCAGACCAATCGTTAGATTGAGACCGGAGAAGAGAATACCTTGTAGGTGACCCACATAAGTGGAATTCGACTGCTAAACCAGCATATTTCATGATGAAATATATGACACGAATAACCGAAAACGCCTGACTTAGGACCTACATATCGCAATGATGACATACATTGCACTAGGTCACTAGAGCAGGGCATCGTGTACAAAGGGAAGCAAAGCATATAATAGCGGTACTTCCGACCACCCAATACGTCAGTCAGTATTACAGCTTCTAACAAACACGAGTCTGCGTTAGTAAGTTTACGCCACGAGGGATCTCGGACTCCCTCCAGCCGACCTACGAAGCCACGCTACTGCGTCATTCCTTCTTGCGACGTCTAACCGACTCTCCCACCGAGCCACGCTACTGTCTACACTGCTACGCCACGTAACTTCCGATGAGTCTTCGCTCCAGCCAACCGACGCTACTGCCCAGTGAGCCATCAGCCCCAGCTACTATCGACGTCCAGGCGCACGCTCCATCACGAGTACATAATACTGTTAACGTACGATTACTTGTGACCTGCAATAAACGCTGAAACCTCCACTGCTTTTAACTCTCACCACCCCCCTCTAACAAATTGATTAATATGGTTATGTCACATTTTCCTCGATCTTCTTCGACTCCGAAGACACTACAAAGATATTTACAGTTTAGGGCATCTATTCAAGAACAGGTAATATTCCAGAAAAGCATGAGAGATGGTTCGACTTTAGGTAGACAAGATACTCTTTCAAGTCAAAAGTATTTGACTTCTGAGTGTACTTTCACTAATATGAAAGACGTCGATCATCAAAGCGATTATGTTCAGCAGTTTGATTGCTCTCCCCACCTGCATAATCAGAGAAAGGATGGTTCTTCATGTTGGGAGATAAAAACGTTTGTGATAACGCTTTTGAAGATGAACATCTGGAACCTGAAGACGGATATCCTTCTAGATGATCTAAGGGATATCAGCCCCCTCATGGAACTGGTGTTGGGCGGTACTACTAAAAGCGGTAGAGAATGAATGATACAGTAGTGATAATTGGAGATTTTCGCCAACATGGGATGGTGACCGTCCCGGCACGTCTGAGTGACTCCTAACGAGCTTTTAATATGATAAAGCTCTTAAATTGTAAATTTGAGTAATCACTTTGCAATTTGATATGTGCCGCAATCTGAGGAACAGACGATCATTCAAGATGCTGCATTAGCCCACCGCGCCCAGTACCACATAGCCAGGTGTGCTCAATCAGCGACAAATAAAAACATTTAATTAATTAACAATAATTCCAAAAAAACTGTAATTAAACATAATAAAGTCATAACTTAATTTTGGTTCAAACAATACACATATTTTGTTTCACCCATACCGCACCCGCCTTATTCACCAGACGTGGCACCATCGGACTACCACTTGTTCAGATCCATGACCCATGACTTTGAAGAGCAGCACTTCGGGTCGATGCCTGGATCACCTCAAAATACGAGGTGTTTTTTCGACGATGGATTAATCTTTTGCCAGAAAAATGGTAAAAGTAGTGGCTAACGATGGAAAATATTTTGATTGATGTCTTATTTTTAATTTTACCTTTCAAGTAATTGCGATTACGTACAAATAAACGGACCGAACTTTCCGAAACAGATAAATAAAAAGCAGTTACTGGTGTGACTAATGTTAATGATGATATAGCATACAATGTTAAGCTTTCAATATAATTAGTTGACAAGGATTAATTGTATCTCAATAGAGACGAAGATGCAAATTGTTTTCTGGGAACAGAAGGTGGTGGTCGAGGCGCTTACAGGACTTGTGACCTGTCATTGGTTGGGTTCAGCGATCGCTTTACGTTTAACAACATTCCCCATTCCGCCGTTATGACCACCACGTCTGACAAACTTTTTGGAACTTGTATATATGGTAGGTTTCTACACCTATTTTTACATTTTTATGTTCACTCTATACTAGCGTCATCTATTAAGATTAGAAAGCATTAAGCAGAAAACCTTTATTAAAAATAAAAATAATTTATCCGCAATGGGTGAAATCCAGAATTTGTCTACAAGAATTTGTATACATTCAAAATGTTGTTGTATAATTAGTTGAATTTAACACCATTTTCATTTCATGTAGGTACGAATTTGCCTAAACAAATTTGACATAATAACCAGAAGATGGCAGCAAGCTGCCGAAATCGGTCAAATATACAATTGTTAGTGGACTTTAACTAAATTTGCATTTAAAAATAATGTAATGCTAATTTTTACTTTCATTGTTAACAATGAATTTCTACCATGAAATTTCAGCTAACAAAATTAGGATAAATTTTTATATAGAAGTAATTTTTTCGATTTCTTATCGGAACGGACTTTCCTCCTTTATAGAACCGTTTACGTTGTGTAGTAGGTACTTTCATTTCCATTCCATTTGAAATGTATATGAGTTAAACTCGGTTCTAAGAAAAAAAAAACATTCCTTAAAACAAATGAAAATTTGAACTCACCTGGTTAAACCGGAGTATTGATAGCTTGCCATTCATAAAGAATATTTTGATATGGTTGTTAACCATCTTAAGTAATGGCCAGAGTCGAACTAGAACGACACCCAACGATATTTATACTTTCTTGAACAATGATGTAAAACTACATGTTAAATAATTAATACGAATGAAAATGTCTGTTTTTATACAAGTTTTATTATATTTTATGGGAATGAGATGTTTCGTCTTTCTAAGGCATTAGCCTTAACGAAGCGAAACATGTAATTCTCATAAAAGATTTAAAAAACTTCATTCGTATGAAGTTTTAAGTACGTTTTAATTCTTCTTCTTCTTCCTCAGTCTATTCCTGTCCACCCCTGGACAAAGGCCTCCTCCATTCTTAGCTCTGTGGGTCACTCGTAGTTTCCCGGCACTTTGTTTGGACAATGTTACAGTTTCAAGACCATAAGTAGGGGAGAACCACCATGAAGAGAACGGCCCATGAAGAGACGACATGGTGTGGTCACACCACTGCGATCACGTGAAGGGCTGCGGGATGTCGCTAGGTTTATTACTATCGTTGCAAATGCAACTGTTCTCTTCATGGGCCGTTCTCTTCATGGTGGTTCTCCCCTACCAACTGGCAGAACACAGGCTTCATAGGCTTTTCGTTTCAGGTTGATCACAACGCAGAGAGGTTGGTCCTCCAAAATCTTCTATCCTAGCATATTTTAGTCGAATCCTCAATATTCACACAGCGTGTTTTGCTCGCACGTACATTTTTCTAACTCCTGACGCAGCCATCTTCTGGCAGCGAGCTACCGAAACCGGGCAAAGCCATATTGGAATTTAACTAAATCAACTGAGATGGTTTGGACATATGGAACGAATGGACGAGAGAAGAATGGTTCAAATATTGTATGAAAGTAATGTGAGTGCAAAGAGAGGCTGTGGAAGACCAAGAAAAGCATGGCATGATCAAATTAATCAAATACTCATAGGCGGTCACATTCGATGTTGGAAAAAATGACGAGCGTGCATGTTACGATGTATAAATGTAGATGAATCTAGAGAAGTATGACGGTCCATCCTTTCTGCCTACCCCTCCGGAGAAACGGCGTGATGGTTAGTTATTTAGTTAATAAATACATTATATTATAATATAAAATTTATAAATCAAAAACCTATCCAAAAAAGCTAGAATGGCAGTGCACAATGATGTTTTTCTACCGACCCTTATGTATGGAAGCGAAGCATGTAACTTGCAAAAGAAGGATGAAAGTAGAATAAATGCTATAGAAATGAGATTTCTTAGACGAATGTGTGCTACTCTGTGTATGATAGAGTGTCGAATGAAAATATAAGAAGTGAATGCGGTGCGAATGATGGTGTTATGAACAATATAATGAAAGGATCATTAAGATGGTTTGGACGCATGGAAAGAAAGAATGGTAAAAAAGCATAAGTTAACGATGTAAATGGTACTAGAAATAAAGGAAGACTACGGAAAACGTGGCACGATCAAATAAATCAAATATTGAATGTCGGCCATGTGAGGAGTCAGAGAAATCAACGCGCGTGCATGGCATGATGTATGAATGTTGAGGAAGCGAGAGAAATATGTCAGGAAAGAAAAGTGTGGCAGTCCATGCTTTCTGCCTACACCTTCGGGGAGACGGCGTGATGGTTAGTTAGTTAGTTAGTTAGTTAGTTGAAAGGTTGGTCATGTTAGAAGTCGGAGGAATCGACGTGCGTGTATGACTCGTTGTATGAATGTGGAGGAAGCTAGAGAGATTTGCCAGGATGGAGTAGTGTGGCGGTCCATTCTCTCTGCCTACCCCTGAGGGGAGACGGCGTGATGGTTAGTTATTTAGTTAATAAATACATTATATTTTAATATAAACATTTTATTTTTTAAATAAATAAGATAGACGATGGTATCATTATTAAATTTGAAGCATCTAGAATACCCTTTGTAGTGTGGGTGTTGTATACTATAGTATTATAGATGCGTGTTGTGATGCTGTGTGGCGTATTGTCTGGAGCGTGGGAAACGTAATACGGGTCGGCTTGGAGCCGAGAGGACCTACCATCTTGTCAGGATAATTATTTAGATCAGTTCATAACCTTCGCCAAGGTATCGGCGCACAATACATTATCAATTAATATTTTTAATATTGAGCACACACAACCTTTAGTTTTGTGTTGATACGAATGAAAACGTCTGTTTTCTAGAAGTAACTAACTAACTAACTAGCCATCACGCCGTCTCCCCGAAAGGGTAGGCAGAAAGAATGGACTGTCACACTTTTACTGATGCGGCACTCCATCCTTCTCTTTTCGCCCCGCGGCAGAAGCGGGGTGATGGGTTGCGAACCTCATCGCCACCAATAGGCATCTCCCGCGCACACTTCGATCGTCCAACACCCACAAAATAAATCTAAAACAAATAATATAAAATACAATGATATAAAATAAAATAACTAAATAAAAATAATTTAACACAAAACGTTCTTTTTAGATGGTGCACATATTGTCTATTTAATTTATGTTCCACGTATCCACCGTTTTTTTAATTTAGCACATAATGTTTTTTTCGATGTTGCACATGTTGACATGGACGATCCTGACTTTTGTGTTTTTTTCTAGAAGTTTTATAATATTTTTGCGAATGACGTGTTTCGTCTTACTAAGGGCATTAGAAAATGTGACATTTGATAATTCCTTTGAAAGGAGAAACATGTCCTTAACATAAACTATAATAAAACTTGTATAAAACATACGTTTTCATATGTTTTAATTATTAAATATGGAGTTTCAGATCATTGTTCAATAAATAAAAAAACTCTTGTGTTATCTAATTAATACCAATGAAAACGTCAGTTTTCTAGAAGTTTTATTTTATTATATTTCGCCCTTCTAAGGCAAATCAAATGTCAACATTTGATAATGCCTTATGATTATTAGACATGTCTCGGTCCTTCTTCTGTGTAGACAGTTTAAAATGTATTATCAAATGCGAATTCACACCACAAAGTGAAGACAAATATAGGTGATATTCTAACTATATTTTATTTTTACACCAAGGAATTTAAATCAATAGTATTCAAATTTATTTTACAATTTGTCGTGTCCAGGCTTAAACCCAAGTCATCTGAATCAGGAGTCTATCCCCTCGATTTTTTCATCATGTTGTAGACAGTCATCCGGTGCTGAACATAGGCTTCCCTTCCCGACCTCCACTCTTGTCTATCTCTCGCCGCTCTGTGCCATTGACTTCCTGCCACTCTCTTGATGTCATCAGACCATCTGGCTTGTGTTTTGCCAGGATTTCTATGGCCGGTTCTTGGTCACCACTCCAGGGTGCGTCTTATCCACCGATCATCCGTTGTCCTGGCTATATTAGACGCTGTTGCTCGCTGTTGTAGACGTAAGAGTCTGTAATTACAGGTTTTTCCATTCTGAACTCCATCTACCTCTCCATCGTTTAAGTGGTCTCCCTGGTGGACGGTTTCCATCTGGTATTCTTCTTATTATATTCTTGCAGGATTCATTCTCTGAACATGATGGTACCAGTACCATCGACGTTGTCATCTCTGATAACATCTTGAACCTCGCAGACCTCTCGGGTTGTGGTGTTTCTTACACAATCCCGCAGAGTCTTCCCAGCAATAGCACGTAGTGTTCTCAGTATCGTTATCCTTAGTATATTTTTGGTCTTGACAGTGTCTGCCCTCGCCTCAATGCCATTTGTCTTCCTCAAAGACAGCAGAGATTGTTTTATTTGCCGCGCTGCATAACCAACCTGCCAATGGTTATGCCTGTGGGTAGGGCAATCTTATTGCTTAATCGGGTCGCCTCGGAGGTCGACATATGTCGTGATAGTGTGAGTTACCTCAGGGATGCAATATCAATGTTATGATTCTTTCTATAATGTTTTTTTTATGTTTTTCTTATAAATTATTATAATGTAATTAAAAACGATCTGGAATGTTTGTGATTTTTACTAAAATAAATGAAAAATGAAAATGGGAGGATGTTATTTATAGTATAATTATATAATATAGTACACAATTTTATTTTGAGTTTACTATTAAAAAAAACTCTAATAACTTGTTATATACAAATGTGGATAGCGACGGGAAACCACCACATTAAAAAGTCCCAATTCGCATCCTAAGAATCAGCAAAGATGTTATTAATAAACTTTGCTGAAAATCAATCGGATTGAAATTTAAAAAAATAAGAAGGTCGAAGATTGTAGCGCATAATCCGCTCAGCCTGCCTCTGCCTACGAATAGTGTTATATTGTTATTTAATACTACCAAACAATTAAATTAAAACTAATTAACAAACCATCACGCCGTCTCTCCAAAGGGGTAGGCAGAAAGAATCGGCTGTCACACTTTTCTTTGTTGACATACTTTTATCGATTTCTCAACATTCATACATACCAAGAACTATAACATATAATATTTAAATTCAGTAATAATTTAAACAAAATTACCATTTTTTCAAAAATTATATATGAATATGTAAGAGATAATAAAAATTAAAACCTATTGTATTAAACACGAATCTCCAAGAATACCTGTAATACCAATAGTTAAATTCAGATTTTTTTTTATAGAATCATGTTTACCACCCCTGATCTGTATGTATATAAAGGACTAAGTTTACAATGCTTATAAGAAAATATTATTTTATTTCAGATTGTTTATTTTGTTGTCAGAAGATTTTGAAATTTCGAATAAAATAAATTTAATATTTGTTTCGAATTTCGCGTTCGATTCTTGTCGCGAGCCTATAAATAGAGCGCGGGCGTCGGGCAGCGCCATTCGGGACCCGAGAGTCCTAAGGCGCGTGCGCGGAGAATGCAATACGAGCAGGACGCCTCTGCGGATCTAGACGGGCAAGAGATATCCCTCAAGGGGCTGACCATGTCCAGGGAGGACGCAGGCGCCAGCCGCGGCCGGGCGGGCAGCGCCCCGAGGGTGGGCTCTTCTGACAGCGCCAAACACCAAGTAAGCCTTAATCACCTTTGATTTTCACCCCTAAGACCAGAGGTTCCCAAACTTTTTTGTGCCGTAGACCCCTTTTCGATTTTTTCTACTTTGTGTAGACCCCCTGCTTTCCTAAGTGATTTTTCGAATTGATTGCTAAAATAAATGGGTTGCTGCCCAATTCTACTGGCCGGAAGTTGCTGTCGAGCTAAAAAAAAATTTATAATATTATAGTAAACACGATTGTTTAGTGGTTTTACTTGGATTTAATTTATAGAAATTTTGACAAATTTGTTTCGCCTTGCGAGGGCATTCTCAAACTCAAACAGTTTGAGAATGCCCTCGCAAAGGCGAAACAAATTGGTCAAAATTTATATAAATTAAATCCAAGTATAACCACTAAACAATCGTTTTTACTATTATAAATTAGATTACGATATTCGTATTGCGTTTCAATATTCGCCTAAAATTTACTTAAATCATCTCGTGGATCTCCATTTACATCTCATGGACCCCCAATTTTTTTCCCAACTGTCGTAGACCCCTTGCAAGTTGTCGTGGACCCTGGGGGTCTATATATACCACTTTGGGAATCACTGCCTTAGACCCTCTCGAAGATAGACGAACACTAAACGATACGATGCTACTTCACAAAATCATACATTTCAGAATTGATAACTCCGAACTTCCTAGCAAATTGACCATTATTACCCCTATGTTTCGTACAAAACACACCGCGAGCCAAGTATTCCACCTTCCCGCTTATCGCAACAATTACGCTCAAGCGCGGCAATGTACCGGATATGTGACACTTATAACGAATCTTTTAATGCAATCGATGTTTTTCATGTAAACGCTTATGATTTGAAAAAAAAATAGTTGCCGCAGCTTTTCGGTGTGTATAGTGCTAACTAACTAACTAACCATCACGCCGTCTCCCCGAAAATCAACTGCCAAACCTTTCTTTCCTGACATATTTCTCTCGATTCCTCAACATTCATACATCGTGTCATGCGCGCGCGTCGATTTCTCTGACTCCTCCATGGCCGACATTCAATATTTGATTTATTTAATCGTGCCACGTTTTCCTCGGTCTTCCTCTATTTCTGGTTCCATTTACATTATTAACATATAATTTTTTTACCATTCTTTCTTCATTCATTCTTTCAATATGTCCAAACCATCTTAATGATCCTTTCATTATTTTGTTCATCACACCATCATTCGCATCGCATTCACTTCTTATATTTTCATTCGACACTCTATCATACACAGAGTATCCACACATTCGTCTAAGAGATCTCATTTCTACTGCATTTATTCTACTTTCATCCTTCTTTTGCCAGTTCCATGCTTCGCTTCCATAAATAAGGGTCTGTAGAAGAACACCATTGTGCACTGCCATTCTAGTTTTTTTGGATAGGTTTTTGTTTGCGATGACAACTAGTTTAGTTAAATCTCGTTTCATAAGTCTATAATGTTAACTCTGTTCATTCATTTATAGTTGTGGTAACATGTAATTGCCCTTATTTGAGTACTTCTTTGTGTATTTTTATATATATACTTACTCGCTGTTTGTTACCCTAAAATAAAAAAAATAAAAAACATAATTAATACGAATGAAAACGTCTATTTTATACAAGTTTTATTATAGTTCAGGGGAATAACATTTTTCGCCTTCCTAAGTATCAACCGACTAATTAAATCAAATTAGATAATAAAGTTTTACTACAATTGATGGGAATGACAGTATTATCAAATGTAGTGAATATCAAACGCGTTGTTGTTTTTTCACACGAGTTAAAGGAGCAAAATATGTTAATTAAGGTTATTGATGTGGTTAAATATAATTTACAGTGAATAATAATTTAATGTACATATAACAATATATAAATTAAGTTTCGCCCTGAGAATGCCCTAGCAAGGAGAAACAAATTTGTAGCTATTACTTAAATAAAAAATCACCTTTAAATCGAAAAAGCAATACATATTTTATAATGGAGTCTTTTAAAAAAAACTGCCACAACTTTTAATAATCATATATAGAGAAAATCAGCTTTTTTTAATTATCTGGATGGGAATCTTCGATACTGTGTTCAAAGGCATTTCATTTGCCAATTAGAGAGAAAAATCAAATTTTACATTTGTGGATCTATAATATTTTTCATTAATTTATTGTATTTTGAACAACGATGAACAACGATGAACAACTCCACATAATATAGTTTTACGAATAAAGACATACATTTTATACATGTTTTGTTATATTTTATTGAAATGACATGTTTCGCCTTGGCAAGGCAGTATCAAGTGTTTGAATTGAAAATTTCTTAATACTTTAGCAAGGTAAGTTTTATTATATTATCTTTATGGGAATGAAATGTTTCGCCTTGTATTGAGAAGGCGATACATGTCATTCGCATAAATTATAATAAAATTTCCAGAAAATAGACCTTTTCATTCGTATTAATTATAAATGTTTAATGGTCCATAATTTTGGCCGAAACACTATGATACTTTAATATTATTAACTGTCAAAATTTATAACACTGTTATAATATCAAAATTTTTTGAAAAAAATATACAACTGAATCGTTTGTAACACCTGAAAATACCAACATCGGTTGGTGAAACAGCTGTTGCGACCTTCTCAAAAAGTGAACAATAAAAGTTGTGATATTTTAACAGTGTTATAAATTTTAACAGTTTATAAATCGCACGCTTAATAGTAAACTGACCGATTATGGTTTAGGTCAGTATTGAGTTGACATTAGACAGAGGCTTGTGTTAACGCTATCCATCTATTTTTCACAATGTTAACGCTATCCATTCATAGTACGATAATCGTTCACAATGTTAACGCTATCCATTCGTACATGTTTTTCGACTGTTTTTGTTAAAACACCGACTCATGTCAGATTGAGCAAAACTTGCTTTTTTGAGTTAAGCCAGTGTTCTATTAAGCGTGCGAAATGTTCACGTTAAAATTTGTACAATGAAGAAGGAAGAGAATTGTCAAAATGATGTTTGTGAAGAGAGTTTTTTTTATAAATGATTTAAATACGTATTTTTAAAACCATTATTAATTTATTACAGCGATAACTTAATTTTAATTTTTGAAAATAATAATAAAATAAAATATAAACGTGTTATGTTTAATTGAATGATGCATCTATTAAGTAATGGACCCTGGCAGATTAATCAATGTCAATTGTTAAAGGTGAACCGAATGATGCATTGGGAGACTGTCAAATTAAAGGCCCAGGAGTTGAGAATGGGCCTCTCCTAGGTCTTGCTTCACTAGAGCAGAATATTGATCCTTCCGATCTGCCGCGCCCCACATTCTTATGACTTGCCGAAATTGCTTCCTGTCCAACTTAAAACACGTATGTCTATATCGGGGATTCTCAAACTTTTCATATCGCGGCACCCATCAGTTTTTTGTTGTTGTTTGAATCGATGTTTTTTTTAAATAATGTATGATTTATGAGTAACGTTAATTTAACGTAATTAATTATATGACTTAGTAAAATAATCAAAATTGTATTAGATTAAAAAAAATTGCATTTATTTATTTATTTATGTATGACGCCTTTTTTAAAATGTCATCTCAAGTAAACGTATTTTACCAAAAAAATTATATTGAAATGTTTATTTTATATAATGAATTTAGTCCGAATTAAAATAAATAAAACTGAACATTTTCTCAGGACAAAATTCAAAATAATCCAGAAACGTTCTCAGGCATACGCATTGTATGCATTTCGTATAATTTACGGAGAGTAGAAGAAGTATTTCTCTCTCGCTCCCTGGTATTCTAAATATTCTCGTACTCTTTCTTGACGACATCCGGTTTTTGCCTATTTATATTATGTCAAAGAGTAAATTCAGTTGGTCCCATCTTCCTCGTAATAACCAAGTTCGTCTGTATATCTATTTCCTATAAAAAGTAAGGGTTCTCCACAAGACTCGTAAAGTTTTTCAGTGAACCCATTTTCGTCAGTTCAAATTAATTATATCTTAGCATACCAAAGGATAGAAGCTAGCTTGATATTTATTTATATTTAAAAAAATACTAATACCAAGGATTTTAATCAATGATATAAGAATTTATTTTACAATCTTCAATGTGAGAAGAAAATAGCTCATTATTATGAAGAAGGAATCTGGTCGTGTCTAGGCTCGAACCCATGTCCCCTGGATCAGGCGCCAAGCGTTCTATCCTCTAGACCACCACCCGATATTGCCAAGATTATACCTATATAATTTAAAGAAAAGGTTTTATAATAATAATTTATATACTGTTTTCTTTATTAGATAAAACTGACAATGAGACACACGAGGACACCACATCACGGCTTCTTAATAAGGAGTTAAAGTAGAAATGTTGCATTTTTACACATAAAAATATGAATAAATTCCAAGAATAGATTGAGAAACTCAAAAATTTCAGCAAAATCATTAATTATATTGAGAAACTATGTTGCATGCAATCCGCATGAATTAGTTACTTTGTTATATCTAATACTCGTATATTGTTTGCTGTATACAAATATTTGCAAATTCATTAATGACCGTTTACTATTAGAGTGTTGTGGAATTATTTCGATTATAAAAAAGGCAATAAACTTAAAAATTTAAAATAACTTTGTTTAATCCTCTAATAATTAAAAACATATTAAAAAAAACACGACATGTTTCAGAGGATACCTCCATATTCAGGTGTAAAAATATAATAAAAACTAACCAAAGAAAGACTTATATAAAAAAATGCATTTTAAATTCGATACAACAATTTAAATTTAAAAATTAACCCGGTTATTTGTATTATTAATTAATAATTTAGTATTAATAATTATTTTTTTATCAGTAAGAACTAAAAAATAATAATAATTTTCTTCTCTGGTTTCAATCCTGGGATTGGTTTGCAGCAATTTCCTTTATTATTCTCTTCCATTCTTCCCTGTCTTGTGCGGCTCTTTTGAAATCTGCATATGATGAGCAGCGCACGTCCACCAACAGGTCCTCCAGGTACTCTCGGCGTGGGCGTCCCCTAGAGTTGGTCCCCTCGATCATACCCTCCATTATGGCATGCAAGAGACCTTCTTGACGTATTACATGGCCGATCCATCTTGCACGCCTTTCGGACAAGGTCCTGAGCAGGTGCCTTCCTCCTTCGATTCCTTGAAGGACTTCCTCATTCGTGATGTGGTCTCTCCAGGAAATTCCAAAGAGTCTTCTATAGGACCACATCTCAAAAGCCTCTAGTCTCTGCTTATCCCTTTCGGATAGGCACCATGTCTCGCAGCCGTACATCAAGACACTCCATACATAGGTCTTGATGAGGAGTATTCTCAGTTTTAGGTCTATATTATTTGACTCAGTCAGTTTCATGTATGACAAGTCACATCAGTTTCAATCTTCGTGAATGTAGACATGTGAAATCTGGCATAGGACTTTAACATATATACAACTTCCAAAAAAGTTGTCATACATGGTCATAAAGAAAGGTGGAATGGGGAATGTTGTAATTACATAAAGCGTGCGCTTAACCCAACCAATGACAGGTCATAAGTCCTGTAAACACCTTGATCAACTATATTCAGTTTCCAATTTGCATCTTCGTCTCTATTGAGATACAATTAAATCATGAATTGATAACCCACGGTGGGTGAAATCCAGTATTCGTATACAAGTATAAGTATACATTCACAAAAAATATTATACTGTTTTAATTCATCACAATTGACCTCGATTTTTTTGTGTGACTTAATATAAATACTGATGTAAAAGAGAGAAGTTTCTCAAAGAGAGTTGTATGTTTCAGATGAACGACGGTCACTGGAAGGAGCAGGTGCACACGCTGGTGAAGAGCGACTCGGAGTCGGAGCTGTCGGACTCGGAGCACTTCCTCACCAAGGGCGCCTTCCTGCTCACGCCCTCGCACGACCTCTCCATGGAGAAGGCCTCCACCATCTGCGAGAAGATGACCTTCAAGGGCTGCTTCAGCCTCACCAAGACAGCCACCGGGATCCTCTTCAAGTTCTCGGACTTCGACGACTACCAGATCGTCTACAGGAAGGGCTTCCACAAAGTTACTAATTCAAGGTTCTATAGAAAGGTACGTACGCACGGAAATTATTTACACTTTCATTGTTTATCATCCATATCCCATCTTGTATCTCAACCCCATTGCCATATTGGTTCCTCACCCAAGGCCCCTCTCGTCTCACTCGATCTCCACCCATGACCTAGGTCTCTGTCCAAGGCAACCCCGACCCCTCCACACTCCTCCCAAACCGGGTGGTCCAATTGTCGGACCCAACCCACCACATCGTCCAAGAAACCCTCCCTTTACCATCCAAAAATATCCACCCTCAACATTCACGAAAAAAAAATTCCAACATGTGGGGGAGAAATAACCCCCGAGCTGTTACTCCCAAAAAAACAAGATCCAAGTCATTTTTATTGTCACTTCTTCTATCGAGATTTATTTAGTACTGTGTCCAGCTAACACATATAAAATAAGATAACCAAACCGCAAAGCTCAATGGAAGAATTGAACTAAGCTGGGCAGCTTTCAGAGCATGGGTGACATCCTTAAAAACCGGAAAATATCTATTAACCTGAAACGAAAAGTCTATGAAGCTTGTGTTCTGCCAGTTGGTACTTATGGTCTTGAAATCGTTACATTGTCCAAACAAAGTGCCGAGAAACTACCCGAAAGTGACCCAAAGAGCCATGAACAGAGCCATGTTAGGAATAAGCCTAAGAGACAGAGTCAGAAACGATACGGTGAGAGAAAAAACAAGGGCACTGGCATCATCCACCGGGTGGCGACTCTAAAATGGCAATGGGCAGGTCACGTAGCCAAAATCTCAGGTGAAAAATGGACAAGAAGACTGCTGACTTAGAGACCGTAGACGGCAAAGAGAAGTGCAGAGCGACCGCAAATACGGTGGAAGGATGCAGTCGGCACACGACAGAGTGACAGAAGCGGATGTAGGAAGCCTTTGTCCAGGAGTGGGCGGAAAAATGCTGAGGAAAAAAAAGAAGAGTGTCCAGTTATTTATCGTAGCCTATTTCTTGGATGTAGATCCAACTATTTCGCCATCTTTAGAGTGGTCTTCCTGGAGGGCGATTGCCTGTTGAACTTTATTTGCCTCTTATCACTCTTTCAGAACCCGCTTTTTCCAGGAACGCTTTCTCAGTCTTCCCCTTCCACAATCATCTTCGTCATCGCAGATCTTCCTTCTGAATGTCTCAGATTGCCGTTCCCGCAATAGATCGGAGAGTCCTCATTTCTGTTGTTCTTGGGAGATTTTTTGTTCTGATGATGTCATTAAAGAAAGACGTCGATAGTCGTATCCACTATTCTAAGCTTGCCTTCAACAAGAAATCTAAAATATTCGAGTCCAATAACATAGACCTTAACCTCCGAAAACAACTAATAAAAACATTGGTGTGGAATGTTTTACTATACGGCTGCGAGACTTGGTGCCTGGGCGAAAGAGACCGCAAAAGGCTGGAGGCATTTGAGATGTGGACCTACCGACGAATTGCCCATGTTTCATGGAAGGAGCACGTTACAAATGAGGAGGTTCTGAGCGGAGTTGAAGATAATAGGCACATGAAAAAACCAGTTGGTTGTTGAAAAAATGAAGTGGTGTTAAAACAGATTAAAAGTGTATTAATATACAATAATATTTAAAATAAATCTTCTGCTTTTTGTGTTATGTTTGGTTCTATTCTAGTATGGCGGTCCATTTTCTCTGCCTACCCTTCAGAGGAAACGGCGTAAAAGTTTGTTGTTGTAATAATACATTCGACATTGAAGGTTGTTTTCTTCAGGTGATAATCCCATGCAGGCCACAAAAGACATTCACCATCTACGTCTTCGACATCCCCGATGACCTGCCTGAAGAGGACGTGCGTCACTCGCTGTACAAGTTCTCCTCCATCGTGGAGGTAGTCCGTGTCCAGCTGTCTTCCGCCAGCAGCACCAGTCCCAACAGCTCTTCGCTAGTCCCAGCTAAAGGTAACATCAAACCACAACCAACTTAACTCCTTCCCTCCTTATCCGCTGTCTGTCGTCCACTGCTGAACGTAGACCTCTCCCAAAGCACGCCACTGCTCCCTGTTCAATTCCACTCTCATCTATCCAGGTCCAGCAATCATTATAACATCGTAGGTCCAGCGGGCAAGGGGACGTCCAACCTTCTTCTTCTGCTTTATTTAGGACTGTGTCCTGTTATTTCTTGGAGCCTGTTCCTGGGATGCAGATGTCCAACTGTCTCGCCATCATTTAGATGGTCTTCCTGTGTGAGCGTTTCCTTTGGGTAAGCTGAGAGTACATAATCTTCCTCAGGAGTCTTGTCTTAGGCATTCTAAAGACGTGACCGCCCAGCGCAGTTGTCTCTGAATAATGGCAGCCTCAATACTTGTCATATTGACCTCAGCAAGTATGCTGTCATTTGTTTGCATTGCTGCCTTTGCCACAGCGTTTATTTTTATTTTTTATTTAATTTATTTTTTAAAAAACCCAATTGGGTTATATGGTTACTTTTTTAGATCTTACTATTAATTATGTATTGTTTCCGATATTTTTTATATTGAGTTGTAGTGAGATTCCTTTTGTCTTTAGGTAGTTCATTGTAAAGTTTCTGTCCATTGTTCAATATCCTTGATTGTCCTGTCTTAGTTCGTGCAATCGGTAAGTGATATCTGTCACAGTTCCTGGTTCAGTGTCTGTGCATGTCTAAATTTTTAGTTAACTTGTTATTGCTGTCTGTTGTCTTTTCCATGGTCACTGTGTACAATTTTCAAGGTCTCATATTTGGTCAGGTCTGATATGTCCATTTGTTTTGTTTGTCTGTAAACTTGTATGGTTGGGGTAAGGTAGTCAATGTTATATGCTAATTTTATTATTTTATTTTGTTGTCTTTCGAGTCTGGAGATGTCTTTTTGGTTTCCTGTTCCCTAGAAGGGAATCATATATGTCAGTCGGCTTTTTACATACGCTTCGTACATCATAACTTTTTCCCTTCTTGATATATAATTCTGTATTTTGTAGAAGAGGGAGTATAGCGATGCTAATTTGTCGGTTAGGTTTAATATTTGAATGTTGAAGTGTCATATTGTTTTGGCCAAAACAATTATTATCGATTTGAATGTAAGGACGTTAATGGTTGCATTGCTTAAAGGCCTTGTCTTATTCCAGGATCAGGGTCCGCCCCGGGAACCGGCAAGACGGGGGCGCGGCGCACGAGCCTGGAGACGGAGGAGCGCCCGGGGGGGCCGCCCCCCAGCACGCTGGTGCCGCCGCCCTCCGCGCCCTCGCCCGGGTACGCGGTGCGCGTCACGCTGGCCTCCATCGAGGAGTGCAACATCCTGCTGCAGAACGGCCTCGACTTCTACGGAGCCACCTTCTTCCCCACAGAGTTGGCCACGCCGCAGCAGGCCGCTAGACTCGTAAAGCCCAGCAGGTCAATATTATCATTGATATTATAAACTAACTAACTAACCATCACACCATTTCCCCGGAGGGATAGGCAGAGAGGATGGATCGCCACAATGGCCTGTCCTGGCGTATCTCTCGGGATTCCTCTACATTCATACATCGTACCATGCACGCACCTCAATTATTCCGACTTCGAATGTGGCCGCCTTTTAGTAATTGATTAATTTGGTCATGCCATGTTTTCCTCGGTCGTCCTCGGGTTCTTTTCCCACTCACGCTGCTTGTGTACAACTTTTTAACCATTCTACTCTCATCCATTCGTTCCATATGTCCAAACCATCTCAGGGATCTTTTTTTAATTTTATTTATGATGCAGTCATCTGCTTTACATTTCTTTCTTATTTTATCGTTCGGTATTCTATCATACAACGTTTTCCCGCATATTATTTTTAGTGATCTCATTTCTACGGCGTTTATCCTGCTTTCATCCTTCTTTTGCCAGCTCCAAGCCTCACTTCCATACATGAGGGTTGGCACTAGAACTCCATTGTGTACCGCCATCTTTGCTTTTGTTGATATATTTCTATTTGCAGTAATGACTTTGAGTGCGCAATTTATTTTATTCCCAGCACCAACCCTTCTTTCGATGTCTTTCTCCATTTTTCCGTCTCTTGTAAACATGCTTCCCAGATACGTAAATTCAGTAACTTGCTCCAATTTCTAGCCCATCGCACTTATATCACAAATCGTCATACATTCTTCTTTCTCGAAAACCATCACTTTAGATTTAGACACATTCATCACCAAGTCACTCTTTTTGCATGCCTCATACATCCTTGAAACTAAGAATTGCTTATTGAATTGAATTTTGAATTTTCATTACTGTCAGCGATCAACACAGCATCGTCTGCATATAACAAACAGCTGACTGACAAACAATTCATCTTAGCACCAGCGTCTTTGATATTATGATATTATGAAACTCTGATTATTTTAGACGACGACCGGTTTCGATACTGCTTCGAAATCCGTGTCCGTATTTCGGTCAGGGAATTCCCCAGTGTGACAATCTTTTCTTAAAACTGTTATTGTTAAAAACTAACTAACTCACCATCACACCGTCTCTCCGAAAGGGTAAGCAGAAAGAATGGACTGTCACACTTTAACCGATGCGTTACTCCATCCTTCTCTTTTCGCCCCGCGGGAGACGCGGTGTGATGGGTTGCGAACCTCATCGCCACCAATAAGCATCTCCCGCGAACACTTCGATCGTCCAACATCCACAAAATAAATCTAAAACAAATAAAATAAATTACAATGATACAAACTAAAATAACTAAATAATTTAACACAAAATGTTCTTTTTGGATGGTGCACATATTGTCTATTTAATTTATGTTCCACGTATCCACCGTTATTGTTTATTAATAATATATTGAATGAAAAAACACTATATATATAAAACACTGCCGTTTCACTGCACTACAGTTTCTAGAGCTAACCCTTATATATATTGAAGTGAAGCTTGGAGTTGGCAGAAGAAGGGTGAAAGTAGGATAAATGCCGTAGAAATTAGATCACTTAGAAGATCGTGCGAAAAAACGATGTATGATAGAATACCCAATGAAGAAGTTAGAAAGGAATGTCAGGCGGATGAATGCGTCCTTAATAAAATTATGAAAGGGTCACTAAGGTGGTTTGGCCATTTGGAACGAATTGAAGAGGGAAGAATGGTCAAATATATATATACAGGTACTGTGAATGGAAAAAGAAGTCGAGGAAGGCCAAGGAAGACACGGCATGGCAAATTAATCAAGTACTGAAAGGTGGCCATGTTTGAAGTAGGGGGAATCGACGAGCGTGCGTATCACGGTGTGTGAATGTAGAAGAGGCGCGAGAGTTATGACAGTATAGAGATTTAAGGGAAAACATTTTTGCAATATAAATATACAATGTTTGTATATACATAAAAACATATACTAAATAATCAGAGAAATCACTAAGAAGAATGTGCGGGAAAACGTTGTATGATAGAATACCGAACGATGCAATAAGAAAGAAATGTAAGGCAGATGACTGCATCATGGATAAAATTAAAAAAGGATCCCTGAGATGGTTTGGACATATGGAACGAATGGATGAGAGTAGAATGGTTAAAAAGTTGTACACAAGCAGCGTGAGTAGAAAAAGAAGCCGAGGACGACCGCGGAAAACATGGCATGACCAAATTAATCAATTACTAAAAGGCGGTCACATTCGAAGTCGGAATAATCGACGTGCTTACATGGTACGATGTATGAATGTAGAGGAATCCCGAGGGGTATGCAAGGACAGAGCATTGTGGCGATTCATCCTCTCTGCCTACCCCTCCCGGGAAATGTCGTGATGGTTAGTTAGTTAATAATCAGATTCCTCCTTTCTCTTTAAATACTTTGTCTACATTTTTATCTCCTAAGCTCCCATTCCCAATCAAATGCAAATTAATCATTTATTAATTTCTATATAAATTATGTTTTTTCAAATGTATGTTACATTTTTTTATATAATATCATCGTGTATTATTATTATTTAATATTATTTATTAGTTCTAACTGATAAAAAAGAATAATTAGTACTTATAACAAATATATAAAAAAAAAAATTTCAAAAAAAGCTAGAATGGCAGTGCACAATGGTGTTCTTCTTCCGACCCTTATGTATGGAAGCGAAGCATGAACTGGCAAAAGAAGGATAAAAGTAGAATAAATGCAGTTGAAATGAGATCTCTTATGAAGAATGTGTGGATACTCTGTGTATGATAGAGTGCCGAATGAAAATATAAGAAGTGAATGCAGTGCGAATGATAGTGTCATGAACAAAATAATGAAAGGATCATTAAGATGGTTTGGCATATTGAAAGAATGAATGAAGAAAGAATGGTAAAAAAATTATATGTTAATGATGTAAATGGAACCAGAAATAGAGGAAGACCGAGGAAAACGTGGCACGATCAAATAAATCAAATATTGAATGTCGGCCATGTGAGGAGTCAGAGAAATCGACGCGCGTGCATGACACGATGTATGAATGTTGAGGAAGCGAAAGAAATATGTCAGGAAAGAAAAGCGTGGCAGTCCATTCTTTCTGCCTACCCCTTCGGGGAGACGAGACACACGACATGTTTCAGAGGATACCTCCATATTCAGGTGTAACTAACTAACTAACTAACTAACCATCACGCCGTCTCCCCGAGAGTAGGCAGAAAGAATGGACTGCCACACTTTTCTTTCCTGACATATTTCTCTCGCTTCCTCAACATTCATACATCGTGTCATGCACGCGCGTCGAGATTTCTCTGACTCCTCACATGGCTGACATTCAATATTTGATTTATTTGATCGTGCCACGTTTTCCTCGGTCTTCCTCTATTTCTGGTTCCATTTACATCGTTAACATATTTTTTTTTACCATTCTTTCTTCATTCATTCTTTCCATATGTAAAAACCATCTTAATGAGCAGCTTCTTATATTTTCATTCAACACTCTATCATACGAGTACACAGAGTTTCCTCACATTTGTCTAAGAGATCTCATTTCTACTGCATTTATTCTACTTTCATCCTTCTTTTGCCCGTAACATGCTTTGCTTCCGTACATAGTCTTTCTATGTTTAGTTTTTATTATATTTTTACACCGGAGGTATCCTCCGAAACATGTCGTGTTTTTTTAAATATTTTGTGGATTAAACAAAGTGATTTTCAATTTCCTAAGTTTAAAAATATATATAAAATTACTTTTCAGGGTGATTGGAGGATCCATTTCGGCAAGGGTACGAGATTTACTTCCTGTCTTCGATAATTCCGGATTCGCCAAGCTTCCGCCCCCGGCCATGAAGATGATCAAGCCCAGAGGGAAGTAACCTTTCGGCATCACGTGCCTTCCGATGAAACGCTGGCTTAGCCAAACTGTAGACATTTTCAAATTTTCACCAGAGTCGGATTAGCAGTATCCCAAAGAATTAAAAACAATCTAATTTTGAATCAAAATGGAAACAATTCTGTTAATTTTATTTTCAATATCATATTAATAATTCATTTTTATTTTTACTTTGTTTATTTGTTATTTCAAATTAAAATATTTAATAAAACTATATGTCAAGCTTCTTCATTGTATAACCGTATTCATGTCCATGATTTATAATATTTTGTTGGATATAATAATAAAATTACTTTAAAATCTTTCTCCTAAAAGAACAAATTTACACTATATTTAATTAATCATTTGCAATCAAAAAGTCAGTCAGTGATTATAGACGACCCATAAAAGTGCCAAATGCTATTCTGTCGTAAAATATTGTTAGTACGAGAGTCTAATGTTGCCATATTAAAAATAATAATATGCCATAGTTAAGAACCACGTTATTGTTTAAGTTTACTAAAGATCCTATATATTTTATAACACTTTTATAAATTAAATATTCATACTCTGAAAACATTAATAATTATTTATTAACCCATGCATTCCCAGCCTGCATCGCTCAGGGCGCACTAGACTGGTCCACTATGGGGGGAAAGAGGAAGCGAGGCAGACCTAGAGCCACCTGGTGAAGAGCCCTGCAGGACAAGGTTAAGGCAGCAGGCCTCACTTGGGATGATGTTAGGCATCAGCATGCGATAGAGTCGGGTGGAGAAGGTGCCTTGAGGCCCTATGTATTCCTTATCTACACCAGAATAAATATACTCCATTGTTCCAGAATATCAGAGCCCTGCATTAGCTGGAAAAAAGAATTCGCTATGTACCCTTTTCTCTCCAGTTCAATTGAGTTATTCCCTAGCATTCCCAAGACAAATATAATTGGATATATCCAACAATATAACCCGTACTCAGGTAGACAGAAGATTCCAGATTTCTTTAGAACCTTCTCCAACATTAATACTGAACCTCACGAGGATATCACAGCACCTCCCTCAAGCCTGCATCTGAATAAGGAGTTATATAGGGTTTAGTAAGAGATGTCTCTGAAAACCCCTGACCGTTCGAATAACAAAACTTAGCACCACAAAAAAGGACATTTCATGCCCATCAGAGCATGATATGTCAGTCGTTTTACATAGATAATCCCAACTTCTCTGATTGTAGATACACGCTTGAGGCTATCAATGGACATCATTATATATCAACAGATATCAATAGGTACCATACATATCATAAAATATCATTAGATATCATTAGATATCATTAGATTACATTAGATAACATTAGCTATCATTAGATATCATTAGATATCATCAGATATCATTGATAGCATTAGATATCGTTAGATATCATAAGATAGCATTAGATATCGTTAGATAGCATTATATATGATTAAATATCCATCATTAGATATCAATTTATACCAATAGATATATTAAAATACCAATAATTTTCATTAGTTATCAATAGACATCAACTTGTATCAATATTGTTAAATAACTAACTAACTAACCATCACACCGTCTCCCCGAAAGGGTAGGCAGAAAGAATGGACTGTCACGATTTTACTGATGCGGCACTCCATCTTTCTCTTTTCGCCCCGCGGGAGACGCGGTGTGATGGGTTGCGAACCTCATCGCCACCAATAGGCATCTCCCGCGCACACTTCGGTCGTCCAACACCCACAAAATAAATCTAAAACAAATAATATAAAATACAATGATATAAAATAAAATAACAAAATAAAAATAATTTAACACAATATGTTAAATGATATCAATGGATAACAATATAATATATCAAAGGATTTCAGTAGATATCAAAGGATTTCAGTAGATATCAAAGGATTTCAATGGATATCAATGTTATTATCGATCAATAGATTTCACTTACTACCGTCGTCATTATAGTATTTATGCATAGACGTCATAAGCTCAGTCTTCATGTTTTCCTGTAATAAAATAGTATAAATAAAACGCACCTTTACATTGGACAGATTTATTATTTAGTTTACCTAATTCTGTAGGCATTGTTACATTCCAGGCTCACTCATTGACTATTGTTGACGGTTCTAACCTTATCCGAAACTTAAGTTAGCGACCAAAACATGAAAAGCATTTCTTATACGACGGTGGATCAATGAAATGTAATCATATGTTATAGTTTTTGGGATTTGTTCGTTTTGCATCAACATGGCATGATCAAATTAATAAAATCCTAAATGCGGCCATATTAAAATTGCGGGAAAAATTGACGAGCGTGCATGTTATGATGTATGAATGTAGAAGGGTCTCGAGAGGTATGTCAGGACAGAGCAGTATGGCGGTCCATCCTCTCTGCCTACCACTCAAGGGAAATGAAATTAGTTAGTTAGGTAGTTTATTATTTGAGTATTTTTATTTTTAAACTTGATACAAACTAAAACCGTGAGGATTGTTTTATTTATTCACATTTTTCACATAATTAATAAAGCTAAATGTTTTGTTGATTTTTTTTAATTAACAAAACAAAAATTTATTATACGCCGTCGATGCCAGTGAGCCTGGCGAAACCGGTCGCTGTCTAAATAAAGACAAAAGTGGAAGTAGCTAAAAACATCGTTTTATTTAATTATTATTTATAATGAACTTTTGTCAAGAGATTTCAGTAAAATCATTTGAGTAAGATTAGGTTAGGTTAAGATATTGTCAGATGGGGCAAATAACACAGAAGTTACTAGAATGCACACGTGCAGAGGATGGATCTCTTCAAAAAATCACACATTGTGATGCATCAATCCTGTTGGCTTCAATCCCCCCGGAAGATCACTAAAGAGATTGAGGGATAGCTGGGAGTCAACTTCCCAGAAGAGGCTAGCTAGACAATAAGAACAGGTCAAGAGTCTAAAAGGGGAAGAAGATGAAGAAAAAGGTTAGGTTAGTTCACCTAACTAGACGTGTAAAAAAATATAGCGGCTTGAATGTTACCAATATTTCTAGATAAATACTGGATTTTACCCATTGCGGGTTAATCATTTTTAAGGATTAATTGTATCTCAATAGAGACGAAGATGTAAATTGTTTTTTGGAAACAGAATATAGCGGTCGAGGCGTTTACATGACTTATGTGACCTGTCCTTGGTTGGGTTAAGCAATCGTTTTATGTTAACAACATTCCATCTTTTTTTTTTCAATTTACATCTTCGTCTCTATTGAGATACAATCAATCCTTTAATATAGCGGCTGATTACAAAGTAAATGCCTCATTTAAAGGTTTGTTTTTGATTTGTTTTATATAGTAATTAGTTATGTTATGTTATATTTCTCAACAAAGTCAATGGCGAGCGATGGGGTGGGCAAATGGTAGGATTAACACTATTCCGTGAACAATGCTGCAGTTTAAATGAGGGTGCTCTGAACTTGGTGACATACAATCATTTTATACAGAATAATATATAATATTAGTACAGTTAATCAGTGTATCGACAATACATACATATTCGTAATCAATTATAACAATTAATATCCAAACCAATAAACACATTTTTATAATAATTTTTCGGTCATATAGAATCAAATATGATGGGTAAATTTTTTTTATAGTTTTATTATTTCTTGAACAATGGTGTGAAACCCTATATTAAATCATTAATATAAATGAAAACGTAGGTTTTCTATAAGTTTTATTATATTTTTATACAAATGACATGTTTCTCTTGTCAAAGGCATTATCAATTTTCTTTATAATGTACTAATGTTTGTATCTTCGACCGGTTTCGGCAGTTCGCTGAAATCTTCTTCTGTCGACGCCGTTAGTGGATTTTCACTAAATATGAATTAAAAAAAAAACAATTTCATGCTGTTAAAATTTAAAAAATATTAGTTAATTGTAACACCTGATGTGCTAACATCGGTTGGCGAAACAGCTGTCGCGACACTCTCAGGGAATAAAAATAAATTGTCATTGTCAGTGTTTCAATTTTTTAACAGTAATAATATTGAAGTATCATCATAGTGTTTCGGCCAAAACAATGGACAATGGACTATTTAACAATTTTAGAGTTAATTTTTTTTTTCATTTTTTACAATGAACTTTTAACATGAAAATTCAAATGACAACATTATTTTTTTTAATGAAAACGTGAAAATGCTATCAAATGGCGAAACATGTCATTTATATAAGTTATAATAAAACGGACGTTTTCATTTGAATTCATGATTTAATATGAAGCTTTAAATCATTGTTCAAAAACATTAATTAAAAAAGCTCTTTCCACCCTGGAGTTAAATTTTTAATCACCATTCTTCACCACCTTGGCATGAGAAGAGGAGAGATGATCATTTTAGGACAATCTCTTCAAAACAAGCTTGTCGATGATGAAGAGGAAGCTAATATTTTACGTGTTTTAAATGAATTATAGCTTCACAATCAGCAGAACGAGATAAACTCTTGTGTATCGTTTTGCAGATGATGATGATGTGTAAAAAAAGAAACACCAAAGTGGAAAGAACATTGTTCGGTTTTGTAAAAAAAATCTATATTAATAATATTTTCAATTCTATACGACCAATTTTTACATTTTGTTTTAAACAAGTAATTCTCAACTATATAATATGAAATATTAAGAATCAGTTTATTTTATTTTCATAAACAAAACATTTTGAAATGTTTATTAATTCATTTTAATACATATTATTTTTATATAACTTAAAAAAACCATTTTATTGACTTTTTAAAACATATACAGTTTTTTTGATATTTCAAAAGATGCCAAGTTATTCGAAACATTAGATATTTTTTATTTTGCGTTACAGACTCTGTCGATGCCAGTAAGCCTTGCGAAACCGGTCGATGTCGAAATAAAGACAAAAGTGGAAGGATAATAGTTAAAAGAACATCGTTTTATGTGATTATTATTTAAAATAAACTGCTTTCAAGAGATTTCAGTAAAATCATTCGATTTTCTAAAAAACAAAAAACATTTTAATATTTTTATTAATGTTAATAACATACAGAAACAGCTTTTGATATATCATTAAAACGTTATAAGAAATAATATATTAAGTTAGTTCCACTTGTTATTTTCCTAGTTTAAATTAGTTTTTAAAGCTTGCTGCCATTTTTAAAGAACACTAAAAGAAGGCAGCGAGCTATCGAAACCGGTCGTGGAACTGGATGAATAACAAGTAGAGTAAAACAGAACATTTTTGATAAGTACAAGTTTTCTTGAACAAGATGTGAAACTCTACATTAAATAATTAATATGAATGAAAACGTTTGTTATCTTGAATAATAATTATATTTTATGGTAAGTGGTATACATGCTTTGCTTTGCTAAGGCAATTTAAAGTGTCTTCTTTTTCTATTGCAGGCTGAAACAACATCATACTTTTTTATACTTTTGATACAGCATGTCAACACAGAGATGCTGTGGTGCAACTGAAACATTCTCGAAAGTTTCCTAGCCGGGGTTTTCTGCTTCTCCCGGTTCAGTTAGTTTCATAGAGCCAGAGTAGAAAGAAATATGTTGTCTAATGTAAATACTTGAACTTGAACTTGAAACTAAGGCAGAGAATGACGAAGTGCTATGTCTGGTCTGTATTACTCTATGGCTCGGAAACTTGGACCCTGAAAGTGCACACTATGAACCGGTTGGAAGCATTCGAGATGCGGTTGCATAGGAGAATGCTTCGCATACCGTTTAAGGAGATTTTAAGGAGAGCCAATTGTAGTAGACAACTGCTAAAGAACGTTATGGTCCAAAAGATTTCATTTATCTGGGTTACATTCTGCGGGGAGATAAATACAGATTACTCCAACTAATACTGATGGGAAAAATTGAGGGGCAGCGTGGTCCTGGTAGAAAGCAAACGTCTTAGCTGTGCAACATAAGAGACTGGACCGGGATGAGACATGTGGGGAAGCTGTTCCGGGTTGCGCAAGATATCTGTGATTGCCAACGACGGGGGGACCTGATACGGCAAGCGAAGAAGAATATAAATACTAGAAAGATGGCTTATTTGGGACAAATTTTCCATATCAAAAAATATGGTCTGATTCACCTCATCATAAAAGGGAAGATTGAGGGTAGGCCCAGTGTGGAATGAACCCAGATGTCCTGGCTGGAAAACATCAAAGAGTGGACCGGAACTCGTAGGGTGGGGGAGTTGTGCCGGCTAGCACAGGATAGAGATGCTTTCGCCAGAGTGATAGCTGACGTCGGGGGGACCTGACATGGCACTTTGAATAGAAGTGTTTTAGCAAAGCAATACATGTCATTCACATTAAATATAATAAAAAGTAAAAAAAACACACGTTTTCATTTGTTAAATTAAAACAACTTTGTTTTATGTATCACAATTGAATTTTATTTTACGCAACAGCTGTTTGTATATTATGATATTTGATATATTATTATAACACCTGATGATGTCAACATAAATACAATTGTGATACATAAAACAAAGTTGTTTTAATTTAACAGTTTATAATGTTAAAGTATCATAGTGTTTCGGCCAAAACAATGGACTAATTATAAATAATAATATAATTAATGATAAGTTGTTTTTATTTCATAATTTACAATGAAGTTCTACAAAGATATTTCAGTAAGAAACATTAATATGTTGCAGTAGAAATGGTTTATATAAAAAATAACTCAACTTTAGTCGGATGAAGACCCACTTAAATATTACATTTTCTAAATAGTTACAACAATTGCTAAGTTTTATAATTAACTCACACTTTGCTAATCTCCGACATCACATAGTTTAATAAAACGGTTTTCCTAACCTTAAAACTCACAAGTTATGATATGTTTGTGTTGCTTTCATTTTATATAAATACCTTTTTATCCCCATTCAAATTTATCATCAATATCTAAGGGAAGTACATTTCAACTATATTTTTTTCTATGATAAACATAAAATGTCTAGTTTTTTTCGAATTGTATTCAATACCCATCTATCAGCTAAAAAAAACTGTGTAAAAAGTAAACTAAATAGTGTATTTTTGTGTGCCATATTATAAAGAATTAAATAACACAGAAGTCATAAATTAAAATGCGTTAGATAAAAAAAAAATACTAGATGTGTTCACGTAAATATTACTGGTAGAAATTGATTTAGGACAAACTTATTTTCAATCAACGGCTTTAGGATTTTTTGTTAAGTATTCATTTTTTTAAATGAAATGTTAAAATCATAGGTTCCCAACGGGAGCAGTATCGCTCCCTTAGAGTAAATTTGATTTTTCCACGTAGCGGTACCGGGTTCAAAGTTGAATGGGGGCGTTGATCAAGGGGGTCGGGCGTGGCATATGCATTTAATACTTATAATTCAGTACTAGCTATAGCGATATGATTGAAGGTTAGGTTAATTCAATCCAGAAGTATTTTATAATAGTTTACCCAAAAACCTATATTTTTTCCAATAACATTTACACACACATTAAGGGGTTAGGGGCGGTGAGAGGCATGAAAAAAAAATTGCCAGGAATTTATTTTATGTTATAAAACCAACATTATTAAATTATTATATCATGTTTCAACTTGATTTGACTAAAATTTTAAAAATTACATAAACTACATATGAAGCTATCGTTATATTTGTTGGAACCTGTTCCATAATTGGTGCTTTACGGTGATTATTATTACTTCTTACAGGTTCATCTAAAATCATTAAAAAAAAAAATAATAATAGTACATCTAGTGCCTGATCAAAGATTTTTATTTTATTTAGAAAATAAATAAAATGCCGGCCTCTGATAATTTACCAAGGGATTTTCAAGGAAAAATGAAACAGATAATTGTTTATAAAAAATATAAGTCTTAAAAAAAAATCTTCAACCAGGCAAATTAACTATTAAAGAAATATATATTTTTTAATTGAATGATTTAAGGTGAATCCATAAGAAGTTATAATGGTCACTGCATAACACATTATGGAACAGGGTTCAACAAATATGGCGATAACTTCATATATTCACTGTTAAATTAAAAAAAATATCAAATAAAGTAGAATTTCTTTCAGGTATATTTACTGTTACTTAACTGTGTTTTCCCATCTTAATTCATTATATTATTGGGTGTAGTTTCTTCCCCTGTATTTATCTTTAGTTTATTGTAACACTTGACCATGGTAGCATCGGTTACCGAAACAGCTGTCGCGACGATTTTATAAATAAATAAATAAAAAATTGCTATGAAAACAGAGTTTTTAATTTAACAGTTAATAATGTTAAAATATCAAAGTGTTTCCGCAAAAACAATGGATTAACTTCATATATAATTTAAATATATTTTTCAAATTTTAGTCAACTGAAGTTAAAATATAATATACTAATTTTATTTTGTTGGTTTTATAAAATAAATTAAATTACTGACAATTTTTAAATTTAAAATTCTAGTTTTTTTCATCCCTTAGACTGCCCCTAATCCCTTAAAAGAAAAATAGTCATTCGTGAAAATGTAATAAAATTGGAAGTTTGAATTGATTAGCATGTTTCACGTTTGTAATTAATAGACACGAAAGGATTGATTACATTTTTTATAAACGAAACAACTTAAGAATATATTTTAGAAGCTATCGAAGTAATTGATAAACAAACTGTAATGGCATATCAGTTGTTTTGCCAGAACAATATTGACTGACATTTAAAACAATTTTCGACTTAAGGTGTTTTGCCAGTTTGCCAGAAACATGTCATGAAATAATTATGTGAATATTAGAACTTACAGTAGTTATAAATAAACATATTTACCATTGTATGTAAAGATAATGATATGTATAAGTTTCAAATGTAAAAAGCTCATCCAATACTTTAGGAAGATAATACAGTACATAACATTTTTCTATACAACCAAAACATTTTAAATTACAACAAAACTTTTATTATATAAATATATTATTATATAATATATACATATATATTGTGTAAATATACATATTTTTAAATATTTATCAACAGTTGAGTGATTTTGATATGTAATTTTCATAAGCACTATGCGTAATAATATTTATATTATATGAATATATATATTTTTTAAATGAAATAAATTTTTTGGGGAAAATGTATATGATAACCGCTCATCTTGATTTATATTAAATATTAAAAAAAAGAACTCAAGAAATTTTGTTTTAATTGCAAATATGAAAACACACAGACGATGCCAGGCAGTCTGGTGAAACCGATCGCTGTCATTAAAATAAAAACAAAAGTGGAAGTTTTAATTTATAAAGATCTTCCATCAAGAGATTTCAGTAAAATTAATAGAGTATTTAAATATATTTTTTTAAGTGGCGGTTCTCAGTGGCGACTCATATTATTTATTGAATAAAGAACAGTATTTTAAAAAAAATAACACAAAATTTTGTAGTTTATATTTATATAAAATTCCGAAACACTTCTTTATGATTAACATCTATTTTTAAATTATTTCCTTCAGTGCTTGATACATATTTTTTAATAATTTTTTCTTACATTATTATACACAGATTTCTTTATAATACCAACTAAACAAAAAAATTCTATACACGCACACTACTCTACACACGCACTCTGAATTTAAAGTTATTTTGTAAATATTCCAATAATATTTTTCAATGAATTAAAAAAATCTGTTTCACATTAAAAAATGTGTTTTTATATCGTTTATATGAAAAAAATTAACAGATTTTCACAATAAGAAATTAAATTTGATACTAATATGTTAAAATATACATATATATGTATGCATATTTTTTATATATATAATCATAATGATATGTATTCGATTTTAAGTCATTTGAAGTAAGCAAAATACAGGAATAGTTGAGATGACGACTGTAATATATTTTGATCGTTTTAGTCTATATATCATAATATAAATAAGTAAAAACAATAGAATGTCATCAAAAAAGATAACGAGAATATTTTGAATACAAGAGAGCGAGAGAGAAATACTTCGAGGGTTCTTTTTCGCATGCCTGTGAACAAGCGACAGAGGAATACTTCGAATGCGCATGCGCGTGCTTGATTATTAGTGCGCATGCTCAGAACGTTATTTTGAAATTATAGTCAGAAAATAAATTAGTTGTCAAATTTTAAACGCGTTTGAAAAAATAGATTCACATTAATAGTAAAAATTGTATAGTGATCCAAGTTTTTAAAAGGTATAAATCTTTATTTCCGAGAATATTTCACGGGTTGCAACTAGTTAGCAGTATTGACTTGAAAGATGCCCTTTTATAATGGAGCCCCATCATGGCGTATGGAGTAGAGGTCAGAGCCGATACCAATAGAACTAAGAACCTTCTTAGAGTAGCAGAAATGCGAACCCTACGCTCCATCGCAGGTAAAAACCCTAAGAGATCGGATCAGAAATGAAACGATAAGGTCTGTCTACGGTGTTGAGGACATAATGAGATGGGAAAGAAGCAGAAGGCGCTTTTGGAGAGACCACGTGGACCGCATGGAGAATACAAGAATTGCAAAAATTGTTAAAGATGAAAACCCAAGCAGCAAGAGATTACCAGGAAGGCCGCCAAAGAGATGAAGAGATGGCTTGACATCATCTTCCCAGGACAGCGCACCGTCACAAACAGGTCATACGACCTAAACTAAGAGGAAGAAGAAATAGAAGAAGAAGAGATTAGATGTCGAACAAATGTTACTGATATCTCAGAAAGAACAGCAAAGCTAAAATGGTAGTGGCGAGTCAGTGGCGAGTCATGTGGCGAGTCAGGATGAGATAAAGTGGTCTTCTAGAATCCTGAATCCTTGGAACAACAGAAGAGGCATAGGAAGATCACAAAAAATATGAACGGATGATATTATCCAACTTGCGGGTCGTATGCGGCAATAGATAGCCCAAGATAGAACATGTTGGAAGAGTTGAGAAGATGCCTATTTCCAGCCGTGGAGTACATCTTATTCTTCTCCAGCGTTACAACCCTTGGTGGGTCTTAGCCTCCTCCAAGAACCGTCTCCATCCCGTCCTGTCTCTGACCGCCACCTCCCAGTCTTGCTGCTTGAGTACAACATATGTTTATTTTAAATCTTCTTCTTCTTTGTGTGCCGTATCAGGTTCCTCTGACGTTGGCAATCACTCCGGCGAAGGCTTCTCTATCTTGCGCAACCCGGAACAGCTCCCCCACATGTCTCATCCCGGTCCAGTCTCTTATGTTGCACAGCCAAGACGTTTGCCTTCTACCAGGACCACGCTGCCCCTCAATTTTTCCCATCAGTATTAGTTGGAGCAAACTGTATTTATTTCCCCGCAGAATGTGACCCAGATATGAAATCTTTAGGACCTTAACGTCATTTAGCAGTTGTCTACTACAGTTGGCTCTCCTCAAAACCTCCAAATTGCTGTTGAAATCTGTCCACGGTATGCGAAGCATTCTCCTGTGCAACCACATCTCGAATGCTTCCAACCGGTTCATAGTGTGCACTTTCAGGGTCCACATTTAAATATGTTTCATATTTTATTAACATTTAAATATAATATATACATTCGCCATCTCTATTATTCAAATATACTCGTATATGTATTTTGCTTGTATATTGTATAATATATAAAACAATTGAATTAAATATATTATTCATATAATTTAAAAAGACATTTTCTCTATGCTTAAAACATTTTCAATAACTTTCGCCTGACGTTTTTTTTCCGTATTTGGATTTATAAATTTAATTACGGTTTATATAGATATAAATTTGGTGTTGAAAGTGGTGAACGATTGTCTAAGTTAGTAAAAAATAATGTTTTTTTTAAAAATAGATGTTTTAATGGACTCGTTAACTTAAATAAAAATATATATTTAATGTGATATGTGAATTTTAGACACTGCGTGAACTTGACCGTGGTAGCAAAACGCCATTTTGTGAAATAATTGTTTGATTATACGAGGCATATCTAGAAAGTAAGTGTACTGAGGCTCTCACGACCGGATGGATTTTATTTTCGACATGTTGGCTACACTTCCGTGTTGCCTGTCCCTTCCCCTCCGCAACGAGACTGACTCGATGTCAGTACGCTGAGAAGTGTCGACGCGACAACACGTTTCGTGAAAAATGTCAATCCAATCTCCCGCCAAGTGCGAAATACGCGGCGCCGGGCAAGAGTTTTTGAGGTGCTGCAAACTCCATGGAGATGAATTTCTCCGCTCAATCGTTACTGGAGATGAAACTTGGGTTACACACTACACGCCTGAAACCAAAAGGCAGTGACGTCACACCTCTTCACCCTCCGCCAAAAAGTATCATAACCTCGTATAAGCAAAAGGCGAATTTTGCTCTTGACACTTAATTTTCAAAATGTCTGATTTTATATATTTAATTTTGTGTCCTGAACGATAATGCAAAACTCCATATTCAATTATTAATCTGATAACGACCTTCATGGCAGAGTAGCAAGAGCTATGAGTACCACACCGAGGGGTCACGGCGGATTCCCGGCGATGGCAGTGTGATTGTCACACTGGCTTCGGTCTGGTGTAGAATTGACCTGACAATTAACTGGCGATAGATTAGCTACCTATCACATGTCATGAGATTCTATAGTTTAAACGTTGTAAAAAGCAACGGGAAACAACCTAAAACAGGCCCAAGTGGCATCCTCAGAACCAGAAAATATGTTAATAAATTTTGCTACAAACCAGTCTCTAGGATTGAATTTAAACAAAAATGTTTGAAAACGGTCGTTTTCTAGATGTTTTATTTTAATTAATACGAATGAAAACGTCTGTTTTCTAGAAATTTTTTGTCTGAATGACATGCTTCGCCTGTCTAAGACATTATAAAATGTTTTTTATACTTAATAAGGGCGAATTTTTTTACCTTATCAAAAAATTACGCCAGTTTTATTGATACTTTTATAATTAATACGAATGAAAACATGCGTTTTCTATAAGTTTTATTATAATTTATGGGAATAACATGTTTAAAGCATTATCAAATGTCTTTTATAATGCCGTAGTAAAGCGAAACAAGTAATTATAAAATGTAATAAAAGTTTTATACTATAAAATAGACATTTTCATTCGTATTAATTATTAAATATGGAGTTTTACATATTTGTTTTAGAAACAGTAACAATGATAATTCAATCATTTCACAAACATACGCAATTTTAAAAACAAGTAGAGAGTCAGGCATTAAATTCCAAATATTTTATAAAACTGAAAACGATACAGATAAAGTTGTATACATTTGTTATAAATACATCTATAAGATATTTTTTAAAACATTAAGTCTTGCTTTGATATGCCCAATACACCAAAATGATATGTTTCATATATTAAATTTAATTTTTGTTACAATAGTTAACAATAAATTCATCTAAATGTCAACGTTATATATCTTTCAAATAACTTTACAATCAAATTCTTTTCGTTTCTAGAGGCGACATTGATATGTTTGGGAGTTGTACATATATATTATAATGTATGCAATACAGAGGTTCTCAAGCTAGGGGACACCGCCCCTGCCCTGGTGTCTACCGGAACAAATCACGTGCAATCGCAGGGAGATAAAACGGAAGTAATGGAACAATTTTTATATACCATTCATATTTTTCCCCAGTGGAATTAATTCAAGTCACAATATTTACCAAATAAATATTTTATCTGACATTTTGTATATATTATTATTAAAATTTTATATTATTTTAATAAACAAAAATAAATTAAATAAACTTGTTACGCCACTTCGAATGTTAATATGATATTTTTAGGTTAGGTAACAAGCAATTTAAAATATGTGTAATAAAATAGTTAATTATTAAGGTGCGACCTGTGCCGTTTATAAAATCGAACTCGTAACTTCTGGACAAAGAAAAACGGTTTCCTAATAATAAAAAATAAAAAATAGCGCAATAACGTTGCCACATCTTTCAAATTGAAGGCTTTTTACTTCAAAGGTGGTAAATAATTTAAACATAAAACAAAGAAAAACCACGTTTTTTTCTATAGGGTGTTTTTTTAGAGGTTTGGTTTTTAAACTGGCAATATTGTTTCTACAGACTCTCAAATTGACAGTTGATTTGTAGTCAGTACGTTTTGTCATTTCACCATAAACAGACTGACAAATTGTGCAAATTTATTTTTAAAATCATGGTTCGGTTCGCCAAACTTATCGTGCACTACGTCCATTTTACGGTCGACATATACGTCCATCCGAGCAAGTTATTCGGAAGACCGTGGATCGTTTTCGCACCACGTAAATTCTAGTGGATGATACGCATCCACTAAGACAACAATTGTCGAAAATTGTATTTCACGATTGTGCTTCTTTCGAGCTAGCCGTGGCGCTCATATGCCCAAAATCATTTTTAAACAATAGTGGCATAAATTATCTATTTATTAAAGCCAATATCATAGATATTAACATTATTTTAATCTGTTTTTTTTTTTCATTTTGAATATGTATTGTATACTTTAAAAAAAACACCCTATATATGTCATGTACCACGAGTGGCATCTTCAGGGTTATTCAATCACTTTATACGGTTAGCCGTTATGTTTAAACCAATTGAGATCAAAAACTCATTTTTGCCTTTTTTTATACTACCCTTGTAATGAATCCCTTAATTGCCGTAATTTGTTATTATTGTTCCATTGTTTATTAAAGTCAGTTTTATGTAATTTTATGTATAATTTCTCACTAACTTGAAATATGTATATTTACTGACTCTAAAAGTGTTCAAATGAGCCACTCATTTAATATATAGTGAGGTTTCAATCTCTCACTATACTCCTGTATTAAATCGAATCGAAAAAAATTGTTCACACACCGAACATACAGGTATATCTTCAGGGGGCGCTCAGTACTTAATTCATTTTAATAGAGGGGCTGGAGTCGCACATGTTTGAGAACCTCTGCTGTATACAATATTACGCTTTTTTATATATATAAATAATTGGTAATATATGTATATATTTGAAAATCATAGAAAAAACATAAATGGTCTAACATTTTCCTTACATTGAGGTTATGTTACGTTAACATTGAACACGCAGAAGAGTTTCACTCGGATAAGTGTGTGTCGCTGTGAAAGGGGAAGCGGTGCCAACTGATCATATTCAATAACAACAATGGGTGACGCTACCAACAGAATAATTAGTTGTGACGCTTGTTTTATCTCTAGTTACCATAGTCAACACCCTGCGTGTCTATGGTAGGTACGGTACATACATCTAAGGTTCTGCACGAAAGCTCCAGTCCAACATCACGACATTATGGTTTAAAGTGACGAGTTGAGGTTAAAAACACAAATTTAATTAACATTTTGAATGTATACAGATACTTGTAGACGAATATTGGATTTTACCCATTGCGGGTTATCATTTTTAAGGATTAATTGTATCTCAATAGAGACGAAGGACTGTCTTGATGTACGGCTGCGAGACATGGTGCCTATCCGAAAGGGATAAGCAGAGACTAGAGGCTTTTGAGATGTGGTCCTATAGAAGACTATTAGGAATTTCCTGGAGAGACCACATCACGAATGAGGAAGTTCTTTAAGGAATCGAAGGAGGAAGGCACCTGCTCAGGACCTTGTGCAAAAGGCGTGCAAGATGGATCGGCCATGTAATACGTCAAGAAGGTCTCTTGCATGCCATAATGGAGGGTATGACCGAGGGGACAAACTCTAGGGGACGCCCACGCCGAGAGTACCTGGAGGACCTGTTGGTGGACGTGCGCTGCTCATTATTTGCACATTTCAAAAGAGCCGCACAAGACAGGGAAGAATGGAAGAGAAGAAGAGAGGAAATTGCTGCAAACCAATCCCAGGATTGAAACCAGAGAAGAAGAAGAGACGAATATGCAAATTGGAAACAGAATATGGTGTCGAGGCGCTTACAGGACTTGACCTGTCATTGGTTGGGTTAAGCGCACGCTTTATGTAATACAACATTCCACATTCCGCCCTTCTTACGACCACCACGTCTGACACATTTTTGGAAGATGTATATGTGCTACAACGTAGGAATATACTTCACATTTTTTAGTTCAATCTACACTAGCGACATCTATTAAGATTGAGTAAGCATTAAGCAGAATATCTTTATTAACGCAGTTAATAGATGTCGCTGGTGTAGATTGAACAAAAAAATGTGAAGTGTATTCCTACATTGTAGCATATATACATCTTCCAAAAATTTATCAGACTTGGTGGTCGTAAGAAGGGAGGAATGAGGATTGTGCGCTTAACCCAACCAATGACAGGTCATAAGTCCTGTAAGTGCCTCGACACCATATTCTGTTTCCAATTTGCATCTTCGTCTCTATTGAGATACAATTAATCCTTATAAATTTAATTGATAGTATTAAGTAAGGTAAGGTAAGGTATAATCTTGATTATCGTAAGGCGGCTACGTCACGCTCTACTCTCCATCTCAACATTGTCATTCCCAACTAATAACCAATCAATAAATGCACTAGCTACAGAACAGATGTGTCTTAAATATTACTCTCATTGTAGCGTTTCACACACAGTATACTTAGGGCTCTAAACCCACAATATGGAAAAACAAAGACATGGCCATTAAGAGTAAGATGAGAATCTATAAAGCATGAATCATCGAAGCAAGGGCAGACACAGTAAGGACCAAAAAAGTTTTGAGGACTTCCGAAATGAAGACACTGAGGACGATAGCAGGCAGGACACTGAGAGATCGCGTGAGGAACACCAGAATAAGATATTATAAGATGGAGCAGACAGCGAAAAAGGAACTGGTATGGTCATGTTCAAAGAATGGACACCACCAGACTCTCCTATATTGCATTGCACAATCAGCGTCATGGGACTCGTCCTCGCGGAAGACCTCTTAAAAGATGGAAGGACAGCTGGGAATCTACCTCACAGGAGGAGCAACACTCTGGAGAACAAACCATAAGAAGACAGTATACTTTACGTATAGGTACCCTAAAGTGGTAACCCCGACGTGATTTATAAGTGTGTGTGGAAAGCGCTCCAACGGGAGTAATATTAAAGACACGTCTGTTCTGTAGCTAGTGCATTTATTGACTGGTTGTTAGTTGGTTAGTACTCTGAGCAAAGCGTGACGTAGCCACCGCAATAGGCTATGTAAGTTTTGTTATATTTGTGCGGAAAATGAAGAGAATCCAGTGTGTTGAGGGAGAAGTTTCGATGCAGAACTATACGTTAACACTTAAGAATTGACGAGTGTGGTGTAGTTCAAACGAGAACCGTGTATAGTAATACAGAATAGCCCCCCTCCGCCGCGACATCTAGGAGAGGTCTCACTAAGTACGATAGAAGAAGGTTTACTCCGCCTAAAGACAACGCAGTGGCGAGGAGAGGGCAGCGGAGCACTACGCTAGAGCTTAACATACAAGACACTAACTACAGCCACTGTAAAGCTTGTCATGATTATCTAACGAGTGGGCGGAGCGCGAGACCCTGGCCGGCCTGCGAGCCGCGCCCGTGGGACGCGGGACGACACACGGCCGCCGGCCGAGCGGGAGCGCGCCCCCCGGCGGGAAGAGGAATAACATCTTTTAGAAAAATACGCGAACGAGTGAAATATTGTTGAACACCGAATAACCCTTTATAAAACAGTAAGAAACCATCAGTCTTCGGTCGAGCGCCGGCGACACACGCTACGTCTGCAGGCTCGACGCGCCCGTCGGACTTAATACGATCGCTTAGAACTAGGATGCCAGGGACAAAACTCCCCTTTAAAGTGTATCGAAAGCACATATTTTCAAAAGACAGTCTTGCAGCAGGCATGACCCGGCGAGGAGAGGGAGAGAAGGGAGAAACAACCGCCGCTAGAAACCTTAAACGTAAGTAGTGAGCAACATTGTCTAACATTAAGTGGTGGGTGCGTCTCTTCAGCGCGTCTACCGCCAGCAGGGCCACTCCGAGGACGCAGGCGCACGTGCTGACTAGACTGAGCAGCGCCGCGCGCAGCGCCGAGCACGGCGGCGCGCACAGCAGGGCCGCCGCCAGGAGCATCGCGGCGGGGGCGGGGCCTGCGCGCGGCGCGGCGGACGGGGGCGGGTACACCACGTCCACCTCGGCTATCTTGAATATCGACAGCAGCAGGTGCGACGAAATGTCGTAGTCCTGCGAGTTGATCTTGGACTTGATGGTGTCCAGGAGGCCAATGCACTCGATCTAGGAACAAAATAGAAATAACACTTAAACAATAGGTACTGATTTAAGAGAAATCGAATCTTGGACTTGGACTTGGATCTTCTGGCTTACAGAGGTTCAGCTCATGTGGCTATTCCTCTTACGTCTGATTGGAACATTGTTGGAAATCAAATTAGTTTACTTCTCTCAAAATATATTACAATTTATTTGAAAACAGGTAAAATACCAGGAGTGCATTAGAGATGGTTCGACTTGAGGAATACAATATACTCTCTGAAGTCAAGAATATTTCTTGACTTTAGAGTATGTCTGGTCTAGTAGGACTGTTCTGGTGCAAAATTTCCGTGACAATAAAATGGCGATAGATTAACTACCTATCACTTTTCACGAGAATCACTATGATAGCTATAATACCCTTTACATCGATTTGGCTCTTGCTGTCATGATGTAAAGAGCGATTCAACAAATGATAATTTGTCTCTGAACGTACTTTCAACAATATGAAAGACGTCAATTCCCGAAGCGATCATGTTCAACAGTTTGATTGCTCTCCCATGTTGGTTCTGCATGCTGGCAGATAAAACAGTCTGTGCTGACGCTGTCGGGGATTGTCAATCCGGTACAAAAAGATGGGTACCAAAGAAACGCCTAATAAGTCTGAAGAAATGGGTACATTTGAACCCGTCTCTTCTTATCCTAAAAGGTTTTTCAGGTAAAATACAGCTTCCAAAATGATATAACAAGTGTGATTTTTCTAGAAATACTGAAAAAGCGTGATGTTATATCAATTAAATATTAATTCATATTGCCATACGCAAAGTAAGTAAGTAAGTAATTAAATATTAATTGATCTGACAATCTTTGACACAGAAATTATGTCTCCTGAGATGATGAGATCCAACTGTCCCTCTATCTCCTAGGTGATCTTCCAGGAGAACACTGTTCGGAAAGAATTTCGTAAGCGGTTTATTGAATTTCAAATTTATCTTCTTTTGGTACTTTATTTTCTTGGAAGTGTATATCTCACGTGCTGTGATACTTACTTTGTCATTATCAAGCAGTAGAAGAGGCGCAGTCGCCCTTTCCTTCTGGGTGGAAGGAACTGCTGCTGTGATGATCATGTTCTCATTCGTCACGTTGAACAGAGTCAGGGAACAGTTTGTCTGGAATCGCAAAGAGAGAATACACGATTTAAAAGTTTATTCAACCAAAAATGTAACAATGCTTGTCATTATTTCTGATACATCAAGCTTGGAATAACAGGGTTCATGGGATATCCAATAAAAACCAAAGTACGCTGTTAGAAGTGTACCTAAATATAAAGATACATTTATCAACAATATTTAAGGTTTAAAGATAAGTTTCGTGGATTTTGAGTTGGACACACTCAAAATCCTCTTGGTAGATAATGCATTTCTCAAAATGCAATGAAGCGATCTTCCGTGCGCGAGAAAAAAAGAAAAAAACGAGGTAGCTAAATCATTATTTGTAATATTGAGGTTAAGAACCAGGCGCAAGATTTAGAAATATCTTTATGATCAATACACCACACTGTGTGGTGTTATGTTAACATATGTATGTTACAGGATAATAAGAAAGAGTAGGAATGTGATTTCATATTAAGTTTGGTAAGGTTGAGTAAATAAATACCCCTTCATCAGCCAGAGTGAGCATATACTCTTGAAGTATCCTGACGGCATCCTCCAGCCCTAGACGGGTGTGGGGACGCAGTAGAGCCTCATCTTGGGAGCTGAAGCCGAGCAGCAGGTACACTCCTGGTGGCAAGCTGTATTCTCCTGGACACATATACAAAACCAAAATGAATCTTAAATCAATGAGTCATCTATAGTTTATCTTATATGGATAGTGGGTGGATCTTGGAGATAGAGAATTGAATATTTGAAAAAGATTTGAATCGGATAAGGTTCTGCTGATTTGTTCAAATCCGGTTAAACTGCTTATCTGTGGTTGAACTATGGAATCCTAAATAAACATAGCAGATTACCAGTGCTATGTTAAATCAGGATTTTTCCAGTTAGTTGGTTAGGTTAGGACAGGAATTGTAATAAGTTTGACGACGAACTCACGATGTATCGGTTACTTAAGGGAATAAACCCAGTTATGTTAGTATGTCGTCATGGTCATCATCGTCGTCATCGTCGTTCTCGTCGTCATGGTCGTCATGGTCGTCATCGTCGTCATCGTCGTCATCGTCGTCATCGTCGTTCTCGTCGTCATGGTCGTCATCGTCGTCATCGTCGTCATCGTCCTCATCGTCCTCATCGTCGTCATCGTCGTCATGGTCGTCATCGTCGTCATCGTCGTCATCGTCCTCATCGTCCTCATCGTCGTCGTCATCGTCGTCATCGACGTCGTCATCATCGTCATCGTCGTCATCGTCGTCATGGTTGTCATCGTCGGCGTCGTCGTTATCGTCGTCATGAGATTTGTTAGGTTAGGTGTGTTAAGGTTAGAGACTCACCCGGGTTGGGCCTCATGCAGATGAAGGAGCCGCTGTAGCAGTAGCAGCGGCCGCGGTAGGCCTGGTAGGCGGGAGCTGCGTGGCTGTAGAAGGCCAGCGCCGTGCGGCAGGGCGCGTGCCGCACGCACACGGCGTGGCACGATACTGACAGGTGGCCGTCGCAGTGGCACAGCTCGGAGCAGTCCAACTCGGCATCGCGGTAAAGCTGGACAAAAATATCAAACACGTGTATGCCTTTTGATCTGTCCGAGTTACATTATTAATGCCTCTCTTCAAACGAGGCTTTGTAATCCCCAACTTGGTAACTGATTTATCAATTTATTTTTCTATTCACATAAAAATCTGTGGTGTTCTTTCTGCCATTCTTAAAAATCAAAGAAACCATTATGAGATTAGTTCTCCTATACGAGTATACCAGATATTAGAGAAATATCCCCAATAGTTAACCCTCCGTGAACCAGAAGTCTAAGTCCAATAAATAATTGATTTTATCTGAAGATTCCTTTCAACCTTTTTGAAAGAAAGAAAGAAATGTCGGGTTTCTGAAAAGTATAATATACGTTTTTTGAACAGTTGTAATTGGCAGTATTGGCCTTTCAACTGATATGTTTTGGAGCCGATAGAAAAATAAAGTCGTAGGTCTCCGAAATAAAATCAGAAGTGAGGAGATTAGACGCCGAACAAAAATAACGGACATCATGGAACGACTAGCGAGACTGAAGTGGCAATGGGCGGGTCATGTGGCGAGACAGAGTGAGGATAGATGGACCCAGAAAATAATATGGTGGAGACCATGGGAAAATAGGAGAAGCGTCGGCAGGCCGCAAAACAGGTCGGCCGACGTTATATATTTGTCCTATTGTGTATTGTGTATTAATGTGTGTTTTATATAATTTTAATGTGTTTTTTTACTAATTTAAGGTATGCTTTATATCAAATTTACTTCTGATTTTATGTAATAATAAAGAGATGTGAGGCCGCGCGGGAGATATATAAGGTTAAAAGAATAGATTAAATGTGGTCTGTCACCCTTTTGATTGATGACAAGAAAAGGCTAAATTAAATTAACGTAAGTCCCGGATGGACAAGGAACAGGCCTAGATAGTGCAGCGAGACTGACGAAAGGGCGTCGCTGCGTCCTATAACAGTCTCGGGTGGTGGTGGGAACCTTATACTCGTATATAGGTCGGCCGACGAAATTGCTGCCGTGGGAGGGGGGGGGGAATGTGGCTGCAGCTGGCAAAAAATAGAGACGAGTGGAAAGGAAGGGAAGAGGCTTATGTCCAGAAGTGGACCGGTGAAGGCTGACGAAGAATAAGAAGAAGAAGAAGAATAATAAAAATAATCGAAAGGGGCATTGCAGCGCATGCCGGGTATTAGCTAGTATATTATAATATTATGATTAATATACAATTACGAATAACCTAAATAAATGTTTGTTTCACCTACCCTTCGAGTATGTCCTTTCTGAACGAATTGATCATCCAACTCTGGTCTCTGCACGACGCAATATTTGATCGGCTCCGGCGTGGTTGACGTGGTCGTTGTTCTTGTAGTGGTCTCCTTCTCCGTCGTCGTCGTTGTCACTAGGACAGTCGTCGTCTCTTCCTCTGTCGTCGTCACAATGGTCATCTCCGTCACGATTACCTCCACCTCCTTGCTGCCCTGGTTGTTGACTATCTCCACTTCGATATTACGACCGCTCTTTACTTCCTGCTCCATGTTGGAGTGGGTGGACTTTGGAGTTACCAAGATGACGGACGGAGGGAATGTAGGATGGGTCATCATGACAGCGGTGGTTTGACGGGATTGTTCAAAGTCCGGGGCAGATTCATGGATGGTTCGGATGCCATTGTCGATGAATGTAGTAGTCGAAGTGGATCCGTAGGTCTTGATGTGGAAGTCACTTTGGGACTCGACTGAAATAATAGACAAACAAAACAATTGTAGAAACATTTAAAAATATTAAAAAATTGATTAGTTTTGAATTGACGCGCTGCTGGGAAGTTGTCTGCCGTTGCCCTAGCACAAATCACGGATGAGTGGGTGCCGTCACCGATCCAAAGGCTATATGGGTAGGTCACAGTCCGGAGAGCTCTATATTGATGTAAATTATAACCTTCCCTGTATTTTTACATCCTTTTGATTTTATAAACAACGAGCCACCGCATACCAGAAATAATCAATGGATTGCGGAGTCGATGAAGATCGAGGAAAACGTGGCATGACCAAATAAATCAAATTTCAAAGGTCGGCCATGATAGTATTGGAAGAATCGACGTACGTGTATGTCTCGTTGTATGAATGTGGAGGAATCTAGAGAGGTGTGTGAGAATCTATTAGTTTGATGGTCCATTCTCTCTGCTTTCCCTTTCGGAGAAACGGCATGATGGTTTGTTGTTAATTTTGCTGTTGTCCATAGATAGATATCATTGGCGGTACTTCCATAGAAGCCCAGAAGCCCGGCATGCGTAAGAAATTTTGAATCATAACCTCTTCTAGCTTACAGAGGTTCAGCTCTTGCGGCTATTCCTTTAACGTCTGATGGGAACATTGTTGGAAGGTGATTTGGTGGGTCAATAGTTTATGCGGGGGCATGATTACTTAGATTTTAGGGTTTTTGATTCTAAATTTCTTACGCAAGCCGGGCTTCTGGGCTTCCATGGGAGTACCGCCACTGATAGATATGTACCCTTCTTGTATGAATAAGTACTTTCCTTGCGTGGCTTTCATATCCCTAACTATAGTTGGAAGTTTAGAGGAGTCTGCTACATACCGACGCATGGGTTAAGCCATAGCAGACGCTGCCAGCCAAGACAGTCGTACAGCTGCGTGAAGTCCGTGCCCTTGCAGGCGCAAGCCGTGCGGAGATCCGTGCCAAGCATGGAGAGCACCGCAGCACGGCAGGCCTCAGGAGAGCCAGCACAACGCTTGGTAACAGAGTCCACGGCGCATGACTGCTCATACAACTCCAAGCGACTCCTGTAACGATAGAATAACGATTAAAGATCACTACTTACTTATTTATATTAGGTCCTTACATATGAAATTGGCGTTTTGCCGTACTGGCAACTTTGATCTCAAATATCTTCTCTTTGGTTAAGAATTCCAAATTCAAATTTATACAGCTATTTACTCAAGTATTTGTGTTTTGAAAATTATAATTCATTTGTTTTTCCTCAATTGTTTTTTTTCTTTGCGTCACTCAGTTTACAAAATGGAAAACTTGAAATATCGCGTTATTTACGAGTACGAGTTCCACCGTGGCACCAGTGCTGCAGAAACGGCTCGAAGGATTAATGATGTGTATGGCGACGGTGCCGCAAAAGAAAACACAGTGCGTTTTTGGTTCCAACGTTTTCGTTCTGGAAATTTCGACCTGCAGAACAAGCCCCGTGGACGGCCGGAGACCAAAGTTGATAATGAAGAATTGAAGGCTATTGTGGAAGCGGATCCATCGCAAACCACGTCCGAGTTAGCTGCAGGCTGCGGTGTTAGTGATAAAACTGTTTTAATCCACTTAAAGCAAATTGGGAAGGTGAAAAAGCTTGAAAAGTGGGTACCTCCCGAATTGAGTGAAGCAAATCAACAAACGCGCGTTGACTGCTGCGTTGCATTACTCAACCGGCACAATAATGAAGGGATTTTGAATCGAATCATTACCTGTGATAAAAAGTGGATCCTGTATGATAATCGGAAGCACTCATCGCAATGGCTGAACCTTGCCGAACCAGCCAAACCATGCCCCAAGCGAAAATTGACTCAAAAAAAGTTACTTGTGAGCGTTTGGTGGACTAGTGCTGGTGTCGTTCACTACAGCTTTCTTAAATCTGGCCAGACGATTACGGCAGATGTCTTTTGTCAGCAACTGCAAAACATGATGGAAAAGCTAGCTGCTAAACAACCGAGGCTGGTTAATCGCTCTAGGCCACTGTTGCTAGACCACACACTGCACAACAGACAGCTACCAAATTAGAAGAGCTTCAATTGGAATGTCTAAGACATCCACCGTACCCTCCGGACCTTGCCCCAACAGATTAATATTTTTTTCGAAATTTGGATAACTTTAACTCCGATGGGGCAGTCCAAACCGACTTCAAAGATTTTATTGATTCCCATCCGAATGGTTTTTTTAGTAAAGGGATCGATGAACTACCTATGAGATGGCAAAAGTGCATAGATAGCAATGGTACATACTTTGATTAAATAAATATATTATATTTAAAAATGTTTATGTTCCTCCCATACAAAACGCCAATTTCATATGTAAGGACCTAATATTTATGTAGACTTACGAGTGTCCACAAATGACTCCACCCGAATCTTGCTCCACGGTGTCCCATTTGTGACCACAACCAGCTTTTGCTACCTCGGTAGTATGATAGAGGGCTCGGGTACGGAGGAAGATGTAGCCAGCAGATTCAACAAGGCAAGGGGAGCTTTCGCTATGTTTCGCCCTGTATGGCGTTCCAGTATCATTTCGAGAAAGCTCAAGCTCAAAATATTCAGCAGTAGCGTTAAGAGCGTACTTCTGTACGGATATGAGACTTGGAAATCTACCGCGGACGTTATTGAAAAACTTTAGGTGTTTATAAATATGTTGCCTTCGCTCAATATTCAAGATCTATTGACCTCAAACAGTGACAAATGCCGTTCTCTGGACCATGGCAGTCGAAAAGCCAATTAGAAAACAAATCGCTAGACGCAAATGGCTGTGGATAGGTCACACTCTGAGACGGAACCCAGCCTGCATCACTCAGGGCGTACTAGACTGGTCCCCTTTGTGGGGAAAGAGGAAGCGAGGCAGACCTAGAGCCACCTGAAGAAGAGTCCTCCAGGACGAGGTCAAAGCAGCAGGCCTCACTTGAGATGATGTTGGGCATCAGGCATGTGATAGAGTCGGATAGAGAAGGTTGATTGAGGTCCTATGCACCACGGAGGTGTGACAGGACAAACAGAAGGAGAAGAAGACTTACTTATTTACAATCTATGGCCATACAACTCTTGAAGAGTTTTAGCCTTCTTGATGATTTTATTTTAAGCTCTTACTCAGAAGTCCGTTTTCCCATCCTAGCCAGATCAGCTATTACACATCATTTCCAATAGAAACTCTCTAGGCCTTTCGAGTGGTCTTACTTTGACCGGTTTTGACGCATACAGGATTTTGATTACTCTGGTCTGTCCAGCTTGGCATACATGCCCAATCCATGATAGGCGACTGACGTTACTCGTTAAAAATGGGCTGATGTGTTACCTTATGGATCTCTTGGTTACCCCTACGAATTCCCGTCGCAACACCAGGTTTGCGTTCCAGGATCATTCTTTGGATCCTATTCTCAAATCAGTAGATAGTTGTTCTTTAAGACTCATTGTCCACGACTCGGAACTACATGTCACTACTGGCTTGATGTTGGTGTTATAAATGCACAGCTTGGTGATTCTGGATAGAAGTTTGGACTTTAGGAAAGTCGTCAAGGAGGCTGCAGCATGTTGACCTTTTTGTACACTATGTTACAACTACGCGTACATATCATTGGCTTCCGTCATGATCGTAACGAGATAAGCAAACTCTTAACTTTTTCAATTTTATCTCCCTCCATGTAATTATCTCTTAGTGGTGAGGCTAGGCCATTATTCTTCCTGGAAACACTCATCCACTTGGCGTTATGGGTATTGGTTGGCTTGCAAACCTGACCACTATGAAGAAAAAAAGGTCACCAGCTAAATGAAATATAATACTACAACATATTCGAAGTCAGAGAAAAAGGCAAGTTACAACTATAATTATTAAGAATATTGGCCATGGCTTGGGATAGACACTGTACCAACACAACTTAGATAGGGTTACTGTTAAGACTGTGTAATATTTGACTACACTAACCTGCACTCCGGTTGCTCACGGCAAGATTGGGCCAGAACATGACAGGCGGGTAGAAGAGCTCCTGGTTCCCTCTGAGCACACACTGGATGTAGCTTCTCCTGGGCGTTCATGCACGGGTCATCTTTGTTTTCGGTTTTCCTGCAAGTAAAAAATACAGTTTTTTTATGTGACTCATTTAACCCTTTTCAACCAGTATTATATTTAATTACCATTCACATTGCGTAGTGGTCAGATTCTCCAAGGACACAAAAATGCTAGATCAATTCTCTTATTTGTCGACCTCTAACTTAAACGCACCTGATACTTCTGCGATCCGTGAACCATTATAAAATAAACGTATCTTCTTCTTCTTCTTCCTCTTAGTTTAGGTCGTATGACCTGTTTCTGACGGTGGGCTGTCTTAGGATGATGATGATGTCCAGCCATCTCTCCATCTCATCGGCGGCCTTCCTGGTAATCTCTTGCTGCTTGGGTTTTCAACTTTACCAATTCTTGTATAGTCCATGCGGTCCACGTGGTCTCTCTAAAACGCCTTCTGCTTCTTCTCTATCTCACTATGTCTTCAATACCACAGACAGACCTTATTGTTTCATTTGTGATCCGATCTCTGAGGGTTTTGCCTGCGATGGAGCGTAGGGTTCGAATTTCTGCTACTCTAAGAAGTTCTAAGTTCTATTGGTATCGGCTCTGACCTCTATTCCACACGTCATGTTGGGGCTAACGCATGCCTTGCATATATTGACTTTACTTTCGGTTAGCATGTGTTTTTTCCTCCATATGGTGTCGCGCAAGCAGCGAGCCACGGCTGTCGCTTTGTTGGATTGTGCTCGCACCTCGTCATATAGGTCACTGTAGCTACCGATCTCTATGCCTAGGTAAGTAAATCGCATGACTTGCTCAATAGGTGTGTTATATACGTATCACTTCTGTTATTTTTTTTATTTATATAGTGGATATTGACATATTCCATATCCTTTTAATTTAGTGCTGTATGAGACAGAATATTGTTATTTTCTTTCACACGATGTAAATGGATGCGAGACTTATCTACCACAGGTATTTATAAATAGGTGTATCCGTTCAATATTCTAGATCTTTTGGCCCCAAACAGAGTCAAAAATCCGGGCTATGGCAAGCAATCAATCAACTTGGAAGGTATGGATCGGTCACATCCTGATATTAAACATAGCCTAAAATGTTCACACTGGTCCCCTGTGGGTGAAAAGAAGAAATGAGGCCGACCTAGAGCTACATGGAGAAGAACCCTGCAGGACGAGGTTAAGGCGACAGACTTCACTTGGAATAGTATTTTTTTTCTTCGTCAGCTTGTCTCCATCCACTGCTGGACGTAAGCCTCTTAACCCCCACGCCATTTCTCTCGGAATCTCTATTCTTCAGGCCTTTCTCACTCCAGGTTTGAATTAGGTGTGCAATAAAGTCGGATGTAGAAGGCTCCTCAGAACCCTATGCACTAAGGGGGTGTGACAGGACAAGAATAAGAAAATAACGTGTTTTTACAAAGACACTTACTTGCACAAGCAGAAGGCAATCTCCTGGTTCCACTGTACGTTGGGGGTCCCGTAGAAGTTCCTCAATGCTGACATGCAGCCCTCTCGGTCGCACCTGGAATAATGAGTACCGTAATAACTGTATTTATTATAAAGATATCAAAAATGAAGCCGTCCGCATATCCTTCTCTGGGTCATATTATCGTTTGACCCAAGGACTTTAGCTAACTAACTAACTATCACGCCGTCTCTCCGAAAGGGTAGGCACAAATAATGAACCACCACACTGTTCATTCCTGACATACTTCTCTCGCTTCCTCAACATTTAAGTGTCCGACATTCAAAATTTGATTTATTTCAACGTGTCACGTTTTCCTAGGTCTTCCTTTTTTTCAAGTTTCGTTTACACGGTAACGTAAATGCTTTTTTTACCATTCTTTTTTCATTCAGTCATAGACTTTATCAACGTCACTCAAATAACTACTCAAATACTCTGTAGTTTCCACATTCCAAACGCGACCCATTTCCTTTGTATGGAGACACAATTGCTGCCCTCCTCCAGCCGAACCGCGTATAAAATCCCTTCAAGCACTGGTTAAAGAGTTTTCTTCGAAAAATATCTATGATTTTCATACTGAAGGTCCCGAATTTGATTCCCGGCAGAGACAGTGTAATTCTCACACTGTCTTTGGTCTAGTGAAGAATTCCTGTGACAATAACAAACACCGACCTTCGTGGCAGAGTGGCAAGAGCTACGACTGCCACGCCGAAGGTCTCTGGTTCAATTCCCGGCAATGAAAAATGCGATTCCCACACCGTCTCTGGTCGGGTGTAGAATTTACGTGTAAATAAAAGGGGGATAGACAAGCTACCTATGTCATGAGAATCAATATAATAGCTATACCATATACGTCAATTTGGCTCGCGCTGTAATGAGGTAAGGAGCTTTTAAAAGAAAAAAAAACTTTCATTGATTTGAAAAGTTTGCAATTTGGGTTATTGTGCCACAAAATTAAGATACTTTTACTATTATGTTTTTTTATGATTTGAAAACGTTAAACGGTTTTTAGAGATGGGTAGTATTTTCGGAATACTTAATTCTTATCATCATATTTTTTTATTTAGTTAATGCTTGGTTACGGGTTTTTATATAAATAAATAAATAAATAATTAAACAAAAAAAATTCTTTTGTTTGAAGCACTAATTTGTGGTATGGCATTATTAAAACAACCGGTTTTTCTCTCTCTCTAGACCATAGGTTTCCAATATTTTCTGGGCCATCGCCCCCTTTACGAAAAAATAAATGTTCAAAGCCCCCCTCCCACAAAAGTTATTCCAAAAATAGGAAAATGATTACAATATATACAGTAACAAAATAAACCAATATTAAAGTTCAATTTGCTTTATTAGCACCTACGTGACTAGCGTGTTTTTTTGTCTTTTCAAACTATATTTTTTATCTGACAACGCTCTAAATTTTTTCTGGGTCTTCTACTGCCCCCCTGAAAGTCTCAAACGCCCACAAGGGGGCGTTATCGCCCACTTTGAGAACCTAGGATCTAGACCAAAGACAGTGTCAGAATTGGTCATCATCGGGAATAAAACCCGAGAACTTCGGTGTAGCAGTCATTCTGTTTTCACTTTGATCGTCAATTTGATCCAAGAACCCCACAAAAAATATTTTTATAATAATAATAATAAATTGGATAATTTATAAAGCGCCATTTTTACATTGTTTTGGCCGAAACACTATGATACCTTAACATTTCAAACAGTTAAATGAAATAACTTTGTTTTTTGTATCACAATTGTATTTTATTTTACGCAACAGCTGTTTCATCAACCTATGTTGATATCACCAGGTTTTACAATAATATATCAATTGTGATACAAAAAACAAAGTTATTTAATTTAACAGTTTAAAATATTTTTACGTTTTATCATTTTAGAGGCATTGGTTTACCTGGTATGGTCGCAGGTTTGGAGGACAGGAGTGAGGGCCGTGGTGCACGACTTATCCCTGATGCAGCGGTCCAGCGCCAGGTGGCAGGTGCTGTGCAGAGACACGCGGGGGCTCTGCCCGTCCTGTCCCTCGCCCCCTTCTCCAGCCCCGATCCGTTCTGCCCCAACAAGCAAACAGGGTTAAATCCGCCCTTGTGTAACTGGTCTCTAAATCTTGCCCCTTGAAACTGTAACTAACTAGCCTAAACTGCCTGTTTTAATAGAATCCTACTCCAAATAAAATTAAAATTCCCTAAAATCAGGTATCTGTAGAATTCCCCAAATTTTAAATGAGTCTCTTCGCATTTCATTGCCATTTTCGCAAACATGTTTCGGGGCGCAGACGCCCTTCTTTAGCGTCAAAGTTTCTACCCTGAGGAAAAGAGTTTGAGGCCCGAAACATTTTTTGTGCAAAGTACAATAGATAATGTAAAAATACAAGGTATTTAAGAAAATAGAATTTCTAAGGTATCATTATTATATTTTTTGATTGTAAAATGTGCTAATCATGTAATTATATGTAAATTAAGACATTTAAAGGTTTATTCATTAATCTTGCCCGGTTTCGGGAAACAATCGTAATCATTGTCAGAAAAAGTAAAATGGCAAAGTTTATATTACGAAATTATTCATGGTAAACAAAATATATTTTTCTATTTAATATATATTTACACATATTATTTTCAATGTGTAGATAACCATTTTTATTTAAAAAAAATGACAAAATACATTGCTCTGTGTTCGCTTTCTTTAAAAAAAAAGAAAGACTTATAACAAGGATTTTAATCAATGTTATTAGAATTTATTTTACAATCTTCAATGTGAGCAGAAAACAGCTCATTATATTGAAGAACGAATCTGGTCGTGTCCAGGCTTGAACCCATGTCCCCTGCATTTTTAATTACCCCGAAAATTCCAAATTTAACATTGCTAACCGCTTTTTTTATTTTTCGTATATTCATGACGGCATTTACCGATTTTAGTAATGATTAATTCACGCGTTGAAGTTACTGTAGTGACGAAACCGGTGGGCAATGTTGTAAATTACAACGAAATGAAAATGGCGATTAATCTTATTATTTATTCAATTTGGGGAATTCTATTGATCTGAATAATAAATATGGTGAAGTATTTGTTATTTATTCCAAACAATTTATAAAAGACACGATTAGAATCAAAAAAGTAATTTAAATTATTTTTCACATCTTTGCGTCTATCTTTTGGGTATCGTTATAACACTCATCTCAAATGAAAATGGATTCTGCAGTGTCCATTTCTATTTTACAAGTCTGTGATAACAACCCGGAAAGAAAGATGCAAAGATTCAATGATTCATAAATACTCAAATATTACAATACATAAAAAATAATACTAACTGTTAATAAAATCGTTTAGCCATTTAAAAATATATGCCTTTAATAATGAATACTATTTAAAATAAAAAAAGAATTAATCTGTCTAGAGGGCAAAAGAAAAATTTGATTTAAAAATAGTAATTAAAAGATTTCTTCAAATGATCCTAAAAAACCTGAAAATAATTATTTCATTAGAAACACATTAAAACCATTTATGCTAACATCATCATCATGTTCAGGAGATTTCCACTAATAATTGATATTGTAGACATAATTCAATTGTCGATCATACTCGATTATCTCAGACTATCGGGATGTGAGATGATGACTGTGGAGATGAGCTATGAGCTAGTATGCGGGGTCGCTTCTAGATGCCACTGGTTCAGTTAAACTAAAGCCAAAACTCCTGTGCTGTGCTCTAGTCTGTGCTTGACTTGAGACGGACTCAAGTCTTCGCGAAGACGCCTAATTCCGCATAAGGGTTAATCTAATCAATATTCGTATCACTAATGGGGTTGTTTTTTTTATATACTGACTCTTATAAAGCCAATTGAACTAACAAAATAAATTGTACTTACAAGAAACAAACATAAAAATGCAAAAAACAATGATTTCTTTGCATATATTTTTTTTTTGTAGTTAGTACATATATATTTATTAATTAAATCCAATCATGAAACTTATGATAATAGCAAACTTATTTAAATCATAGTAAAATATTTCAACTCGATATATTGATTTTCAATAATTATTAATTGATTAATAATGTGATGAATTAAAAAATATTTGATTAGAATCATAGTGTGCATTACTTATGATGTAAATCTCTGTATTAAATATTACACTATAAAAAAAGACAAATATGAATATTATTGGAGTTTAATATCTTATTTTTTGCGTGATATATTTCGTATTAATCCATTGTTTTGGCCGTAAACACTATGATAATTTAACATGATAAACTGTTAAATTAAATAAAACTTTAGTTTTATATATCGCACGCTTAATAGTAAACTGACCGATTATGGTTTAGGTCATAATTGAGTTAACATTAGACAGAGGCTTGTGTTAACTCTATATATCTATTTTTCAACCGCTATCCATTCGTAGTACGATAATCGACGTTTTTCGAGTATTTTTGTTAAAACACCGACTCATGTCAGATTGAGCAAAACTTGCTTTTTTTAGTTATGCCAGTGTTCTATTAAGCGTGCGATATCACAATTGTATTTTTATTTTACATGACAGCTTTTATGTCAGCCTATGTTGACATCATCAGGTGTTACATAGGTTGACGTTCAATTGTTAAATAAAAATAGTTAATATAATTTAGTTCAATTGTTAAGTAAAATGAAATACAATTGTGATACATAAAACATTTTTTTATTTAATTTAACAGTTTATACTGGTAACATATTTAACAATAAAAAGGCGAAACAAGTAAAAAAAATATATTGAATAATTACGTTTTCTGTAGGCTTTGTTGAGAAATATAACTGTATTAAACAGTTTATATTGAAACCTGTAGATGGAAGCATCTGTAGCTTTCGAAACTAGTCGTTTAAAATATAATACTCAAGTGGTCAAAAACAAGTGTTTTATTTATAATTTAATATTTGTTTTTGAAAATTTCATTATTAATGAAAAAATATTATTAATTTTTTTTCAGCAGAATCAAGTTGAAATATTTATATTATTTTATATTAGTTTTGTTATTAAAATCAGTTGGGGCTTTAAGATTCAGCATTGAATTACGCTAAAAATCGTGTGGATGGGATGTAGCAAACTGCCAAAGCCTTCGTGATGGGACATGCTAATATATATATAAAACCGTAGAACATGACAGGGGAAACGAGGAAAAGACTCACGGGGAGACGCACAATCTAGGGGTCTACGGAGCACCAGCTAAAAAAGCAAATGGCGACTTGTAAAGCAGACAAAATGGCGTCCGGGTGAGAGACGTGCCTAGAACCAAAAACGTCACATTTCGAGTTGTTGAATTCTAAACTAAATTCATTTTGACACTTCAACCATTCTAATAACTATGTTTATTTACATCATATTTTAATAAATTTTTGTCACTATTTTTTTAATTAGTGCTGTTTATATACTGATCACCTTAATCGATTTAATCTAAATCACATTCTATTTAATAAATATATTTAAAATGCATGCTTATTTTTCTTTTAGAACCATTTGAAAACAGGACGATTTTTTTCCATTAAAATATCAAATTAACGCATTTATTGAAATATTAATACGTTAATCGAAGAATTAAAAAAAATACATAAAAGTATTATTTGTCATTATAACATGTGTTTCAGGAAAAAAATCAAAATGTCATAATAATTAAATAAAACGATATTTTAAATAAAATAGTTACTTCCCTTTATCTTTATTTCGACAGCAACTGGTTTCACCAGGCTGGCTGGCATCGACAGACTGGTCTCATATAAATAATAACATTTGTTATATTTGTGATATAGTGTTTATTTTTTTAAAAATATATTTTGTATGACAGACTGGTCTATCGATGCCAGCTAGTCTGGCGAAACCAGACATAAAGAAATAAAGACAAAAGTGGATGTAGTCATTAAAATATATATTAAAAAATGTGAAGTGTTTCTCAACATTGTAACATATATACATCTTCCAAAAAAAAAAAATTGCCAGACGTGGTGGTCGTAAGAAGGGAGAAATGGGGAATGTTGTTAACATAAAGCGACCGCTTAACTCAGAAATGACAGGTCATAAGTCCTGTAAACGCCTCGACCACCATATTCTCTCCCAGAAAACAATTAACATCTTCATCTCTATTGAGATACAATTAATCCTTAAAAAAAATATATTTTTAAAAAATTATTATTGTATATATTTAATTAGTATATTTTTCATTTGGATTACAAGTATTAAAAAAAATTATTAAGAATATTTCATTATAAATCATTAAATCGATATAAATCAATAAAATAGAAAAAAGAAAATCGTCTGTTTTGTGGTTAATTTTTAAAAATATTAATATAAAATTGTTTAAGAATGTGATCAAGATACAAATTTTTTAGGGATGTAGATTTTCTAACATAGTATTTTTCATCTGAAAGAAACATTTTATTAAATGTATAGTACATGCTGGTAATATATGTTTTTTGTTATATTTACAAATTGTCATTGCTTTTTAAGCTGGTTTATTATATTATGTATTAATAATAAATTGAGATTGTAATTAAAACTTCACGAAGCCAATCATATTTGTGGGGAAAATCTTACGAAAACTATGGGTGAGGAGTAAACATTTTTTTTACTTACGATTATAATTTTACCCTCACAAGTAAATATGAAAATGTCGAGCACAAATTAAATAATTTCAAATTATGCATACATAAGATTTCAATAAAAAAAGTGTAAAAAAAGTCATAAAAAAAACGAAATACTTAAAATCGATTTTATAAATGTTTCAAAATGCAAAGGCATGCAAAAATTTATATATTTAATTTATTTTTTGTTTTAAGTATGAAAACAATAAAAAAACATTTTGCATATAAATAATAACATTTGTTATATTTGTGATATACCTACTCGTAGTGTTTTTTTTTTTTTTTTAATATATTTTGTATGACATTAAAAAAATATATTCATGTAACCATTCTGCCGGCATTTATAATTATATTATATTTTAAAGAATGTTTACATGAAAATAAATTTTTAATGAAAATATAATATATTTGATGTGTTTAGTGAAAAGTTTAAAAGATTCATCTGGTTATATATTTGGTGAGGTAACATATCATTCGTAGTTCAATGCACTCTCCATCATCGGAGCATGATCAAATCATCGAATTACGAAGAAATAAATAAATAAAAATAACAGTGACTGTGAAACTCGGACACATTTTATTAACTCATCATAGAAATCAGATGATCCAAATCACAGGTTCCCAACATTTTCTGGTCCAGTGTCCCATTAAAAAAAAATACTTCAATTCCCGTTCTTAAAACCAATAATGTAAACCTTAGTTTTACTATTAGGGGCCTATACAATGGCCTCCTCTTAAGTTACGTAACATAATATATTATTAAATGATTTAAAAAAGATATTACCATAATGGTGTATTGCTCGAAGTTTAATTATCAAATATACTAAACAAGGAATAATACAAAATTTACGTTCTTTTCACTATCTAATTAGTATGAGTGAAAACGTCTGTTTTCTTAATATTTATTATATTATATTTTATGGATATATTTCGCCTTGCTAAAATTTGATAATGCCTTAACAAGGCGAAACATGTTATTGTTATAATTAATCTTCTAGAAAACAGTTGTTTTTATTCCTAAGATAATAACAAGAATGCCATTTCTATCTTTATTTCGACAGCGACCGGTTTCGCTAGGTTCGCTGGCATCGATAGGCATGGTTTGATGATTGACTAGTCAATCGATGTCAGCGAGCCATACGAAATAATCCGGTCGAGTGGAAGTAATTATTTAAAAACTTCGTTTTTTATGATTGATTTAATTAATTTAAAATAATTAATTGATCAAGAATTAATCTATAAGTTTTTATCTGATTAATACGAATGAAAAGGTCTGCTTTCTAGTAGTTTTAATAATATGTATTTTATGGGAATGACTTGTTCTGCCTTTCTAAGGCATTATCAAATGTTATGTACATTTGATAATGCGTTATATATAAAACAGACGTTTCCATTTGTATTAATTATTAGATATGGAGTTTTACATCATCGTTCAAGAGTTTACCAAAGGGGGTACTGCCTACTTGGGAACCAGAGATTTAAACCATACAATAGAACATAAAATAGAAGTCAACTGAATTTGAATAACGAATAAATGCGAACTAAAAATGGAAGCGCAAGGTACAACAGTTGTTGTGAGGGCAAGGGTTCGTCGCCAAGGACGGCAGTTCCGCCGGAAGAACATGGAGACCACAACATGGAGAATTCGGAACGTACTCGGTCCCAGCTGGGTCCTGTGGTGCGTCCCCCCCTTTCTCCTGCCCGGCCGCCCGAACAGCCTTCGGTGCCCTTCTTCCATGACGTGCGGGCTGATGTGGTGCTCGTCTATTTCGAAGCCGTCCTCTGGTCCCAAGTCCGCCCCCGACACCCAGTCGGTGGGGGCGGTTTTGTTGGGGGATTGGGGTTTCTTCGCGTCTGGGTTGGACGAATGCACTGCAAGGGTATAGTCAGCTGAGATGCCGTTGCTGCCACAGCAGACATCTCTCATAATAAAATAAATAAAGCGACAGTCGTTCAAGACTAAAATAATATATAAATCACATTCATTCAGCAATCATTCACAACTCTTAATTATCAACAACGTCTTGCTAGAAAAAAATCTCAGATATTTCTACTATATTCTCCGTAATTTTGTATTAAGGATGCATAGAACAATGTTTTTAATCTTAGTAAAAAACACAAACTTTATTAAAAAAATTAATCAAATCCCGAACATGTTTCGGACACAGAAGTCCTTCATCAGTGTTTTGTGTATACAATATAAATATTTAAACAAAATTTTATAACAAATGCATAAACGATATCAAAAAAATAAGATTATTATCTGTTAAAACTGACCATATTCATGAAAAAGTTGTTCAAATATTTATATTGTATATATAAAAAAACACTGATGAATGACTTCTGTGTCCGAAACATGTTTGTATTATAATTTAATTTTTTTAAATAAAGTTTGAGTTGTTTACAAAGTTTAAAAAAATATTGTTCAAATTACAGATAATCTAATGATTTTACTGATAGATAATATCATTTTAAAATGACGTTTATTAATAAATACTTCCACATTTGTCGTCATTTCGAACCGATTTTGCCAAGCTCGTTAGCGTGGACATATTCTGGATTAGTCTGTCCATGCCAACCAGCCTGGCGAAACCGGTCAGTGTTGAAATAAAGACATAATTTGGAATAGTAATTTAAAAAATGTTTAATTTAATTCCTGTAGACTGTAGAACATAACCATTTGTTTTCAAATATTAACTGAAATAAACGTAACTTATGGAAATAACTTCACAGAAAAAACTTCTAATGTAACTTTAATGAATAAGTATACTGTAATAACCGACATCTACTCATTCTTCAACTAGGCTAGAACAGCATTTAAAATAATTTCGATTTAAGAAAAATGTCGGCAATTTTTTTTTCTTATTTCATTAACACTGTGGAATTCCATTATGATAAGGTCAAACCGGACCAGAAGATGGCAGCGAGCTGCCGAAACTGGCGAAAGCCATAAAATCCATTGAATGGATAAAATCAAGAAACTAAATATGTATCATAAACGATTTTTTTCATTAATTTTCATTTTATTTTCATAATTGGCATGACGAATTTCTAGCGCCATTAAACTGGATTTACTTGGCTAGGGGAAGGTAACTTTAACAGAAAATCCTCCAGAGAAGATAAGGGGACCACTTTGGATATCCCTTTGGAGAATTTAAGAGAAATGAAGAGAAATGAAGAAAAATTAAGAGAAATTGAGAGAAATGAAGAGTAATGTATAGAAATGTAGAGAAATGAAAATAAGTAAAGAGAAATGGAGAGAAATTTAAAGACATTGAGAGAAATGGAGAGGAATGGAGAGAAATAGAGAGAAGTTGAGAGAAATGGAATGTAGAGAAATGGAAAGTAATTAAGAGAAACGAAGAGAAATGACGAGAAATGAATAGAAATCAATTACTGAGTGATATTCAACATCCGTGGGAAATGACAGATAGAAGAAAAATAAGAATAAATAACTGATACTTAAGCCATAAAAATGTTTCACAAAAATTCAATTCTGAACAGCTTAATAAATGTTCGATTGACTTACTACTAAGAAAGATTTTTTCTTTATTCTTGATTTTTGTTGAAACCTGACAAAGTTTTCGAGGCGCCCTTGGCAAATATATAATAATGTTATTTAATAAAATAAAAGGCGAGTTTCCGTATCGTTTACGCACACCCCTCGAAACTCCTTAAGCGCGTTTATATAAACCCACCAAAACATAAGTATTACACTCTTCTTTGGAATATTATGAGGAAGAAAAAGTTTTCAAAGTATTAACCGAATAGTGGAAGTTTCTCTTCTTTCTCACAACTTCTTCGCTCACTTCTAACGAGGCATCCAGTCGCGCAAGCGACTCAATCCAAAATTATACGTTCGTAGAAAGCCAAGATGAAATCTACACTACCATAAATTATATTTTAAAACGTGAAATAACATATCAAATATTAAATATTTATTATAAACGCAAAATAAGATTTTTTTTCATGAAATAAAACAACATTTAAATATCCTGAAAAAGTAACTATTCTAAGAGTTTTAATATGAAATGGAAGCGTCATTTTTTGCCTTGTTAAGAAATAATTAACAACAAACCATCACGCCGTTTTACCGAAAGGGTAGGCAGAGAGAATAGACCGCCAAACTACTCTATCCTGACACATCTCTGAAAGGCTAGATAGCCACATTAATACAGCTAGTTATACACGCACGTCGATTCTTTCGACTTCTAACATGGCCGACCTTTTAATTTTGATTGATTTGATCATGCCATGTGATCCCTGGTCTTCCTCCACTCACTCCTACTCCATTCACATCGTTGACGTATACATTCATAACAATTCATTCTTTATTCATGCATTCCATGATACCAAACAAACGCAGTGACACTTTCATAATTTTGTTATTAATACTTTCTTCCGCTCTACATTCCTACCTTATATTAGAATTTGAAACTCTGTCGTACATCGTTTTATCAAACTTGCGTCTAAGGGATCTCATTTGTACTGCTTTTATTCTGCTTTCATCCGTCTTCTGGCAGTTTCATGCTTCGCTTCCATACATAAGGTTTGGAACTAAAAATACATTGTTAACGGCCATTATTGCTTTCATTAGGGTCAAGTCAGGACAACTCGCAGGTCAAGGAATGGGTCCTCCTCTACCAATCCACCGAACGGAGAACCTATTATCTAACCACTATTGCACAGTGAAATTCGATACTATCACCACTTGTGCTGTGCTTTTTTTAGAAAACTAACTAACTATCATCCCGTTTCTCCGAAGGAGAAGACTTAATAAATGGATTGCCACACTTATCTTTCCTGACATATTTCTCTAGCTTCCTCGACATTCATACAGCGTGTCATGCACGCGCGTCGATTTTTCTGACTCCTCACATGGCCGACATTCAATATTTGTTTTATTTGATCGTGCCACGTTTTTCTCTGTCTCCGATTCTATTTGTGGTTCCATTTACACCTTTAATATATAATTTTATACCATTCTTTTTTCATTCATTCTTTCCATATGTCCAAACCACCTTTATGATCCTCTCATTATTTTGTGCATAACACCATTATTCGCACCGCATTCACTTCTTATATTTTCATTCGACACTCTATCATACACAGAGTAAACACACATTCGTCTAAGAGATCTTATTTCTACTGCATTTATTCTTCTTTTATCCTTCTTTTACCAGTTCCATCCTTCGCTTCCATACATAATGGTCGGTAGAAGAACACCATTGTGCACTGCATTCTAGCTTTTATTAGTTTATTTCGTTTTTTAACATAATATTTTTTTACTAACTAACTAACTAACCATCACGCCATTTCGCCGGAGGGGTAGGCAGAGAGGATGGATCGCCACGATGGCCTGTCCTGGCATACCTCTCGGGATTCCTCTACATTCATACATCGTACCAAGCACGCACGTTGATTATTCCGACTTCGAATGTGGCCGCCTTTTAATTGATTAATTTGGTCATGCCATGTTTTCCTCGGTCGTCCTCGGCTTCTTTTCCCACTCACGCTGCTTGTGTACAACTTTTTAACCATTCTACTCTCATAATATTTTCTTAACACAAAATAATTTTTCCCTTATAATTAGCTATCAAAAATAATAAGCGTTATTTTTTTTTACTAGTCCTGCATTCAATATGAAAAAACATTATGACGGGAATAGCAAACGTGCCGCTTGAAATAATCTTTTATTTCATATTTAAGTACCTTCGTGTTTTTTTGCTAATTCCCCTCTTCCGGGTCTTCTAGGGAGAATGTTCCAGAAGAAATTACTAGGAGGAATAAGTTGGCGGAAGTTTGGCAATGAAGCTCCCTCCCTCCAGAGCTGTTCTAGTGTCGCCCCCGCCTTACCCCGTCCAGCCGATCAGGAGACAACGAGAAGAAGCAACCCCTAAATTAATATTAATTGAACCCCCTTGCTGTAATATTGTTAGGAGCGATTCAAAAGAAAATTGACACGATCAAATTAACTATTTAGCTATACTATAGTACACTCAGTACAGAAAATATAATTATTTTTATTTACAAAATAGATATCTAGAAACATTTGTAATATTTTTTTATTGAAAGTTCAGGCATTAACACTGTGCAATTCCATTGTAAAAACTTTGGTTTTGAAAAATAACACTATATATTTTCCACTTTAATTTATTAAATGTCTTTATAAACGGTGTTTTTTTAGAGGTATACAATACATATTCAAAATGAAAAAAAAACACATTAAAATAATATTAAAGTCTATGATATCGGCTTTATTTAATAGATAATTTTATGCCATTATTGTTTAAATATGATTTCGGGCATATGAGCGCCACGGCTAGCTCGAATGAAGCGCAATCGTGAAGTCTAATTTTCGACAATTGTCGTCTTCGCTAGAGTGTAGGTACGTGGTGCGAAAACGATTCATGGTCTTCCGAATAACTTGCTCGGATGGACGATAATGTCGACCGTAAAATGGACGTAGTGCACGATAAGTTTGGCAAACACAACCATGATTTTCAAAATAAATTTGCACAATTTGCAAGCGGTGTTCTGACGTCATTCTATTTATGGTTAAATGACAAAATGTACTGATTACAAATCAACTGTCAAATGTTAAATTGACAGTTTGTAGAAACAATGTTGCCAGTTAAAAAACAAAACCTCTAAAAAACACCCTATACAGTAAAAATCCTACAATATTTACTTTTCATATTTTTATTGTTTAAAGATATTTAATAAATTAAAGTGAAAAATATACAGTGTTGTTTTTCAATTCCAAAGTTTTTTTTTAAATAATCTTTTGAATTTTACAAAATTTAATTAAAAACAAAACAACCATATTTAATACATAATATTAATGATAACATATTTTTTTATAAGTTTTATCATATTTAATGAGAATGACATGTTTCACCTTGCTAAAGCATCAGGGGCAAGAAGGTGTTTCACTATGTGGTCTTAATACAAAACTCGGCGTCCCTGGAAACGATCCAAAGTCAGCAAAACATTTAACCACAATGGTAAAAAAAGTATGAAAGAGAACATATAAGACGATCCCTACTATACTGGTTTGCCATTGATATGAAGAAGAAGAAGGTCTAAAATTGACACTGCGTTTGTAACGCGAAACATGTCATTTTCATAAATTTTTATAAAACTTTTAGAAAACAGACGTTTTCATTCTTATTGAATATTTAATATGGAGGTTTGTATAACTGTCCAAGAAAAAATATTACCTAACCTAACCGAATCGACTATTTATAGTAACCTTACATATTCGTCTTATTCAGTTCTTGTAGAATGAAACAGATTGATTATATTATTATTTTCTATATCCTAAACATCCGTTACAAAACTAATCTGACTTTTTAATTGCAATTGTATCTATTAATCTTGATAAATTCTAACTTTATCTTACCTAATTATATTTAAAAAAAATTGCCTTATATCTTTACAATTAAAACAATGCTTAATTCTTATCTTGTTGGAGCAAGGCTGGCGATGGATATTAGATGTTCTAAATATTTTTTTACTACTTTTAACAAAATTAACTAACATATTTTTAAACACCAAATAAAGGTAAGTTGTTCTCATTAATCCAACATATATTGAAGCGACATCATTTTGCTGGAGGAAGATTGACGATAGAAGCACTATTTTATAAAAACGTACGTATTTATCAATTAAAACTATTTTTAAAATTACATAATTTTTTTAACTATACGTATATCATTTCATTCAAATCTCTTTCACACATAAAATAAAAATTCAATATATAAAAAAAATTAATAATAAGTTTATGTATTGTTTATATATAATATAAAAGATTATATAATGCTTATAAAAAAAACAGAACATTTTATTTTATTTTATATAGCATAAACGTTAGATTTTTTTATTTTATAATAATATGAAAGAAAACTTGACACCGAAAGCACAGTAAAAGCGAAAAGCCAAACAAAATGTGCACAAAACATATAAACATAAATTATATAGTAATTTAGTTAATTACACATTTAAAACTAAAAATAATGTTACATATCGAAACACCACATAAAAAAAATAATATGGTAACTTTAAATCACCCTTATTTAATGAATATTACAAATAGTGATATAATTTAAAAATATGTATCAAATTAAAAAAAAATCATTACTAATGATACATTTTATTTCTTACAGCTCTATAATCTTTGGTACCTATAACAAATTTAAAAATCGAACACACTTTCAAAAATGTATTTTTTTTAGAACCAGTATAATTCGAATTTCGAATGCGCTTTTTAAATATACACACAAATGCAAACTAATCTACTTTATTATTATTATTATTACTTTCAAAATATATTTCGCCATACTTGAAATATTTTTGCTTCGATTATAAAAATCGTTTTTTTTTCAATTGGAACAACTTTAAACATTTTGACAGATAAACACCATAATAGCATTTTAACTAAGTTTACATAAAACTTTATAGGAAGTAACGGAATGCGTTTTATTATTTTGCAATATACAACACCTAGTTAAGATATTAATTTAAAATATGTACGATATGTGTATAATTTGTTCGTGTTCCTATACATTATATTTCAAATTCAGTTTTTTTTAAATGTGTTTTTATTCAGTTTGTAGTGTATTGTAATATTTCAGACATTTGAAAAATAACGATTTAAAAATCTAATGTAAATTTATGGGTGGTAGTCTAAGGCAGTGGTACCCAACCTTTTTGTCGCCGCGGACCGGTCGACGTTTCATAATTTTACCGCGGCCCACTGAGGGGGGGGGGGGGGGGAACATGGAATGTAGTTAAAAAAAAAATAACAATATATTTGAAAAATATGTAATAATAAATTTTACAGCTGTGGTACATAAGTTATAGTGACAAATAATAGAAAAGAAAACACAAGGTTTGTGGGAAAAATGAACAAAAAATATATAATAACAATAAAGAATTATTATTAAGTTTCAGATCATTTTTTAATTTTCATTTGGATTCATGGGTATTTTTAATATTTTTAAGGTTAAACGGAAGGTTGAAAGTATTTTTTTCCAAAATAGAGAAAATAATTTTGAGGCCTTTGCGCGGCCCAGTACCACATGGGCCGCGGCCCGGGGGTTGGGGACCACTGGTCTAAGAACTATACAGAACGCTTGCATCCTGATACAGGGGATTTGGGCTCAAGCCTGGGCACAATCGAGTTCCTTCTTCATGATAGTAAGCTATTTCTGTCCAGTTTGGTGATGATATAATAAATTCTAATACTAAAAATAATCAATCCTTAGTCTTTCAAATCTAATAAAAAGTACCCATGTTTTTTTATTGTTTTGAAAAACTGAACATTTTACTAACCGGTTTCAGGGTTGTCTGTATCTTTATAGTTCAAATGGGATTGAAACTGGTCAATGAAACAAATAATCAAAGCACAGCAAAAATTTACCAAAGTGAATATAAGTTAAAATATATACCCACGTTACATTGAAATAATGTTAATATTTGATTTAAAAATAATAGTTTCCTTAGATTTAACCTATGAGAAGTAGGAAAGACCTTGATTGTATCAAAGAACCAAATCCAAAACCCTGTTCAAAACGAAAAACGTAAACGTTGTCAATAATTATAAGAACATTTTTTCAGCAAATTTTCATAAATAAAATAAATCTAAATACGTGATTTTTAAATCAAATTATCACGGGTCCAAAAAATGTTTTTTATTCAAAAATCTGAAATGAAAGTGTTTGTATTTTCTTTTGTAGATATTTTGTTTCCAAAATGTTTGAAGTTAAATAAAGTAAAATAAAGATCTTAAGATATTAACTATGAAAAAAAAACTTGAAAAATAACAATAAAAGGATTACTTAGATCTTGTAGGCAATTTGGAAGAAGTGAACTTGTACGAACTTGTGTTCTTATAACAAAAAAAAAAGTTTTCCAACACCCATTCCGTTCTTGCCGTTGGGGTTGAAAAGAAAAACAGAAATGGGTCAAAAATAATGTTATTAAAAGCCACCCTAGCGATAAAATTTACCCCCAGTACGACATTTATACTAAAAAAAGGATTACCCATTAGGAAACTTTTAGCAACAGGTAAAAAATGTTTTGTGTTATTATTTTCTGTACAAGAAATCGTGAAAGTTTTTGAAGGGAATTTTATCCGAAATATAGCGAGAGCTGTTTGTATAAATGTTGTAAAAAATATGTTCAACAATTTTGCTTTGATTGTAGATTTGGTGTATTGTTATTGTAGACTTAGTTAACATTTAGTTAATTTAGAGTAATATTGTGTCATTGACCAGTGAATGTAGATTTCGGGCATGCGTCAAGTTCTTACACTATGCTTTTGTTTACAACAATTGTACAATAAATTTACAGTTTTGAAATGAATTAAGGGGTTATACGCAATCAAGATTAAAAAGTAATTTATTTTCGTAATGTACATATATTTAAATATGTACCGGAGATGTTCCGGATACCGATTTTTCCGGATAATCAAACATGCGATAATTCTTTTAGCAAAATAAGGCGTAAATCGATTTTATTTTCGGCTCATTTATTTAAAAAAAAAGGCTAATACCAAGGATTTAAATCAATGATATTAGAATTAAGATTGCAATCTTCAATGTGAGCAGAAAATAGCTCATTATTATGAAGAAGGAATCTGGTCATATCCAGGGTTGAATCCATGTCCCCTGGATCAGGAGCCAAGCGTTCAATCCCCTAGACCAGAGGTCGGCAAAGTGCGGCTCCGGAGCCGCATGCGGCTCTTTAGCCTCTTAAGTGCGGCTTCAGCACAAATGTTCACGGACAGGCGTGCAAGACGCCCCAATGGTATCGGCGGGTGACGACTGCGGGGTGCGCGGTGCGAGGGAGACTCTTCTCGCGTTTCAATAAGTCTGGTTGGCGTTTGATAGCAGTCACCTCGCCAGTCGCGTTGCTACGGTCACGGTTAACAGATCTAGGTAACAATGGTTAACATATATAGGTAACAATGGTTAACATATATAGGTAACAATGGTTAACATATATAGGTAACAATGGTTAACATATCTAGGTATTTGTCCACAATATTATTGGTTTTGAATATTATTTGTTTTTCACAGATCTAGGTATTTGTCCACAATATTATTATCTAGGTATTTATTATAGATCTAGATATTTGTTTTCATGTTCCACGGAGGTAGAATGACCTAACTTTTGTTTTGATTTTTGAATAAGATGTCTCATTATGGATTCCTTAATTATATGTTATTTTTTTATCAATGAATAAAATGTTTATTAAATATGATATCAAGTTTTATTCAGCGTAAGTACCCGTAATTTAATAAAGTGCTGAAATTATAATAAATGTTTACTAAATCAAAAAAACAGAATTGGCCCTTATTTTTTTTTAAATCGTTGTCATATTTGGCTCTTTGGCAAATAAGTTTGCCGACCTCTGCCCTAGACCATAGGTTTCCAATATTTTCTGGGCCACCGTTTTTGTCAATACGATAATTATTCTTAAAGTTACTCGCAGTGAAGTTGTGAAGACATCTCGGAAGTGTTTTTTAAACTTTGAACGCGTCTTTCTCAAAGTCGATGAGCAAGATTTATCGGAAACGATTTAACCTATCAGTCTCAATTTTTCACACAAACATTTTAACAATATCGTTTAGTAATTGGTGTAGGTTTTATTTCATCAATATTTTCTATTTTATTAACAATTTGAGGCCAAAATTTTGATTGAAAATTGTAATATTTTGTTTGAGAAGCCGCTGTTTTATTATATTTATATTTATATATTTATAACATTATTATTGTTATTTTTATGTGTTAGTTCGATTAAATACTAGATATTAACGAATACGTTTCTGTTTTTATTTTATTTATTCTTCATTATCTAATCCAGGGGTCTCCAAACTTTGCAACCTTAGGGCCACACTAACCACAAAACCGTTTTAACTCTCCTGCCATTATCTAAAACGTAATTTCTATGTGTAGTCTGATTGATGACACTGGTTATTAGCTATCGCGAGCCGGATTGATGACACTGGCGGGCCGTTGTTTGGAGACCCCTGATCTAATCCAGATATATAGCTCGGCTATAGTAGCTTTAAAACATTATTTATTTATACTAAAAAAATAAACAATATACTTAAGTAAACGTAAACTTGAAACTCCGCCAGAGAATGATCAAATGCTATGTGTGGACTGTTTTATTGTACGGGTGTGAAACTTGGACCATGAAAGTTAACTCAATGAACAGACTGAAAGCATTTGAAATGTGGCTCCATCGCCGAATGCTCAGAGTTCCCTGGACAGACATGGTTACCAATACCGAAGTCCCGAGGCGAGCTAGAGTTGACAGGGAACTGTTATCAACTATCAAGGTTCGAAAGATCTCACATCTGGGTAATATACTGGGTGGGGAAAAGTACCACCTTCTCCAACTGATATTGAAGGGGAAAATTGAGGGACGCCGAGGGCCCGGAAGGAGACAAATGTTCTGGCTGCGAAACGTGAGGGAGTGGACCGGCATCCGAAGTGAGGAGGAGCGGTTCCGAGCGGTGCAGGACAAAGACAGGTTCGCTGAGGTGATCGCCAATGTAGGGGGGACCCGACAGGGCACTTAAATAAGAAGAAACCTTTACATTTTTATTTTAATAAATTAAATTTAGTTTTTGAAAAATCGCATTTTTTTCAGGATGCCGACTGCGTATAAACCCTTAAGTAATATTTTAAAAACAGTTCATTGAGCACATAAGTCACAATGTTATAAGCTAATGTATAGTCAATGTATGTAGGTAGGTGTACAAGCAATGTACAATTGTTGCATTTGAGAGTATGTATATTGTTTTGATGTATTGTATTTTGTCAATAAAACAGAAGTAAAATTTTCATATATTTGTTGTTATTGTCTAGTTGCATTTTATTTTGACTTACCGAAAAGTTAATGTAACCCCATTATCAAGGCTAGTGTGCATTACTTGTACTTTAATTGTACAGTTGTTGTACAATTTAAAGACAAGTTAATGTCAAGTCTGCGTAAGGTTATTGAATAGTCAGTCATATGGTTGTTTTCTTAAGTTATGTACGAATACTGTTTATATAAAACAATTAAATGTTCAATTAAAATGTCTTTTTTTCATCAGCAATGTAAATATTTAAGAAAGAAGTAAAAAAAATATTTGAAAATAATATAATAATAAGAATTAATTGTAACTCAATAGAGACGAAGATGTAAGTTATTTTGGAAACAGAATATGGTGGTTGAGGCGTTTACAGGACTCATGACCTGTCGTTGGTTTTGTTAACCGATCGCTTTATGTAATACAACATTCTCCATTCCGCCTTTCTTACGACCACCACATCTGGCAATTATTTAAAAAAGATGTATATATGCTACTATATTGAGAAAATTTCCCATATTTTAGTTCAATCTACACTAGCGCCATCTATTAAGATTAAATGTAAGCATTAAGAAGTCGTAAGAAGGGCTGAATTTGGAATGTTGTACGAGTATTACATAAAGTGATCGCTTAACCCAACCAGGTCATAAGTTCTGTAAACGCCTCGACCACCATATTCTGTTTCCAAAATAACTTACATCTTTGTCTCTATTGAGATACAATTAATTCTTAATGATTGACCCAAAATGGGTAAAATCCAGTATTTGTCTACAAGTATTTGTATACATTCAAAACAAAAATATAATAATAAAAACCAAATTTGTTTCTTAAAAGTATGATGTAAAAACATAAAAGTTGTTTTATCAATAGAAAATAAAATTAAATAATCAATTGGATAAAAAGTGGTAATATTTTTTTGGTTATATATAAAACATTTATCGTTATAAAATAATGTAAATTAAATAATTATTTATTTAAAAGCATTTGAAATAAATTTATTGATGTGTTATGATTTATGTTGAACAATGTCATTATAGAACAGTAAAATGATACGAAATTATTATATTATATATTAATGTATATTTTTTAATAACAATATTTGTTTAATAATTACATATAAAATGTGCGTATGTCATAGAGTGTGGAGTGAGGCAGAGAATAGAATGAAGGAAGAAACAAGACACCAATAGAAATCGTAAGATTTTGAAAATACAGGAAAGTTGAAAAATTCCAAAATGCACATCAATACAGCATAACCATGCACGTTCCATGCACCATAGATAACAACAACACATGCGACATTTATATTATAAAATAACTCTTCATAATGTCATAACATCATAAAAAAATTCACAAAAAGAATATTAATTCTTTCTTTCCGTGTATTGTATTGTAAATTTTCACCCTTTATATCTAACGACCTTTCTTTGAAGACATTTAATTAGCTTAATTAAAATCAACAAAAACATATTGTCAACAAAACTGGAAATAAAACAAAGGAATATAGAAAATTAATGGTTTGACAGCAAAGAATAGAAAGAATAAGATCCAAACTAACATCATAATCTGAATACTGCCATCTGTGTTTTTACTCAAAAACAAAACTAAATAATTTCCAAAAAAATATATATCGATTTGAACTATTTTATTTTCAAAGTTGAAAAACACAATAAGAATCTTATCATTGCTAATAAATCAATTTACAAAAAAACTTATATCTTAAAACTGTTACTCAAAACTCTTTGATTAATGGTTGAAGAACTTATCGATTTCGGTATGTTGGATTAAGTTAGGTTAGGTTTAACAAAACATGTTACAACTGATATCATAGAATCGTAATTATTTTTAATTAATATGTAAATGTAGAAAATTAATTATATTTTGTCGTATTCTTAATTGTTGTAATTACAAATATTTCATTCGAAGTAATTAATTTATAATGAAGCCATCTATGAGCGGGTTCACAAAACATTTTATCCGGGGTTCAAACCAAACAAAAAATAGAAGCTTTGCGCTGTTTTGCATAAATAATGCAGTGAGGTTAGAAAGTACCTACCTAACTCTGAGAGGAAAATAATTAATACGTTTTTGGGGTTACGGAATGACATTGAAATAAATACAACAGCGTGACTAGAAAATGCTGAAATGATTCTACAATATATTTTTTAATGCGATAGGAACATTTAAACATTTTGGCTATTATATTTTAGAATCAGATTGTTTATATTATCTATAAGACGCCATAGTTGTATTATTTGCATCTTAAATTGTTCTTAAACTTTCTTCTTCTCTTTTTTGGGGTGCACGATATTAAAGCCAACGATATGCATGCGGAGTTGGAACACAAAGTTCAAAAAGGGCTACGAGCTGCAGCCTCCTTTATTCCCAACGTTTCTAAAGTCCAAGCTTCTATCCAGAAACACCAAGCTGCGTATTTATAACACCATCATCAAGCCAGTGGTGACATATGGTTCTGAGTCATGGACAATGACTCTAAAAGAACAACAAAGAATCTACTGGTTTGAGAATAGGATACTTAGAATGATCCTGGGACCCAGACCCGGTGTTGCAGCGGGAACTTGTAGACATAGGACCAACCAAGAGATCTGCACGATGACCCAGCAGTCCATTATAACGAGCACCGTGAGAGCCGGTCGCCTAGCATGGATTGGACACGCGTGCCGAGCCGAAGAGACCAGAGCAATCAAGACCCTGTACGCGTCTAGACCGACTGGAGTAAGAGCTCGCAGCTAGAAGGCAGAGAGAAGGCAGCTATCCTGGCTGCGGAACATCAAAGAGTGGACAGGAATAACAAGAGTTCAGAACCTGTTCTAAGTGGCGCAGGATAGAGAAGCCTTTGCTGCAGTGATCGCCAACGTTGTGGAGACCTGATACGGCACCGAAAGAAGAAGAAGAAAGGCGTTGTCACAAGGTAAAATTGAATTGATTAGGGGCCAAGAAATTGATTCGACATCCGACATCAGAGAATGTTATAGGATTTCTTTAATGATTAAAATCAGATAAGTAACATACTTGGGTAGTGAAATAAATATGCAAATATACAAATTGACATAACTAAGTCTCAAAGAAAAGATCTAAAGATGTTGAGGAACTGGTAGAAGACATGAACTGAAGAGTTTTGTTTTCAACCATAAGTGGATAGATTTCAAAGTTAACTCAATGAACAGACTGGAAACATATGCAATGTGGCTCCACCGCCGAATGCTCAGAGTTCTAGAGTTCTCTGGACATACATGGTTACCGATGCCGAAGTCCTGAGGCGGGCTAGAGTTGACAGGGAACTGTTATCAACTATCAAGGTTCGAAAGATCTCACATCTGGGACATATAATGCGTGGGGAAAAGTACCACCTTCTCCAACTGAAGGCCGTGCCACACTGTTTGAAACAAGCTCTCCACAGGGGTGTCCTTGGTGGAGACCTGTGGAGCCCACGGTTGGTGTAGCGTCCAGCGTTGGAAACAAGCTCTTTACATGCGGAATGCATGTTTAAACGGTGGATCCACACGCATACTATGCGCATCCGTCCACAAAGTTTGTTGAAGATCAAACGAATTTTGGTTTCAAACAAGTGTCTACACAGTTTTAAACCACCGGTGGAGACTGATGTGGAGAGCTTGTTTAATACAGTGTGACGCCGAGGGCCCGGAATGAGACAAATGTCCTGGTTGCGAAACGTAAAGAAGTGGACCGGCATCCGAAGTGTGGAGGAGCTGTCCCGAGCGGCGCAGGACAGGGACAGGTTCGCCGAGGTGATCGCCAACGTTGGGGGGACCCGACAGGGCACTTGAAGAAGAAGAAGTGGATAGATTGTACTGAGAACTCGAAGGCCTTCTGTTACGAATGTATCACCAACGTCCAGAGACATGACAGACATGAAAGGAATTGCAAAATAAGTGGATCGAATTTGTTTGGATTGACGATCACACTGTATTCGGTGGAGTTTGTTTTTCCCAACCGGCTTCATAATGTGATTAAATATTAAACACCCGGTGGATTTGAGATTCATGAAACAAAAAACAGCTTCCGGAACACTTTTCTGTAAACCGAAAACAATTTTCGCTAAAATATATTCCTGGAATTAAAGTAAACAAATAAATTACGGGCGCCACCAGACCAACAACTTGTTGTCGGGCCGAGGCTTTGTTGGCGCCGATAGGAATAAATAATATAATTTGGGATTATTCATAAGAGGGAGTTTCACACACCCAGCATAGGTGGCGCCTTGTGACCTAACTTAGCGTGACCTTACATTAATCTAGCCTAACCTTATCTTACCCAATAATATCACATACCTAAATCTAACCAAACCTAATATAAACCTAACCTAACATAGGTGGCGCCTTGTGACCTAACTTAGGATGACCTTACATTAATCTAGCCAAACCTTATCTTACCCAATAATATCACATACCTAAATCTAACCTAACCTAATGTAAACCTAACCTAACATAGGTGGCGCCTTGTGATCTAACTTAGGATGACCTTACATTAATCTAGCCTAACCTTATCTAACCCAATAATATCACATGTTTAAATCTAATCTAACCTAAAGTAAACCTAACCTAAAATAGGTGGCGCCTTGTGATCTAAATTAGCGTTACCTCTCATGAATCTATCCTAACCTTTTCTTACCCAATAATATCACCTGGAATCGACACGTCAGCATAACCTGGATGCAGTCTACAAGAGACAGAGTGGCGTGGAGGCAAATGGAGGAGGTCTTTGTCCAGGAGTGGACGGGAATAGAGCATACAAAAAATAATCTTTAAAACATGTTAAAACTTAATCCAACTCAACATAACATTTTGATCTCTTACGCAATCAAACCAAAAATCGGGAAATATTTAAATATTATAAACCAATCTTCAAACCGCACATAAAATAAAGAAAATTAAAGTAGAATATCACATTTTTTGTTTGTTTGAACTTAAAATAAACAAATTCATACGAAAAAATATCTTTAAAGTTAAAAAATAAAAATGTATGTTCTCTGTAGTCACAAGTTAAAAATTCAGTTTGAATTATTAATTATTTTAATTACTGATCACTTTTACCGCTGACCGGTTTCGATCCTTTTCGTATTTTAACAGGGCATTCATTGAACTAAAATAATAAAGTTTAAATAAAATGTTCTTTGTCTCTTGAAAAATGATGCAAAACTCCAGATTTAATAATAAATACGAATGTAAACACTCGTTTTATAATATTTTAGTGGAATTATCTACAAAAGTATTTTATTTAAGCTTTCTTACCTTTTGCCCTTATGAGGACACTGCTAGTGTCGAAACCGGTCGAACAGTATTTTTTAATCAGTGGTTGATAAAATACATAATTCGAGATGAATTTGATATTGCTTCATACAAAATTTGCGGATTGCTTCAAAACCTGATCGTTAGATATTGTTTTTGGATGATTTTACATATAAAACCACGACAGAGCCACGAGTCACGAAGCTGCTTTTCTTCCATATTCGCCATTACTTTGTGTTGTGGATACACATTTGAATAAGTTTTTAAAACCTTATATTTTCACAACACTTTTTCACAAATTTCTACACTTAGGAAGGGCTGCTGTATCCCAAAATATGTTTGTGAAAAGTATAAAAATGTGTTGTGAAAATCTAATGTTTTCAAAAAGTTATTAAAAGCTGTTTTTTTTAACACAACACCACTTTAAACGAGTTTACATCAACATGTCGTGATAAACATACTTTAAAATGGAATAAAACAGTGTTTTAAACCGTAAAAAATTGAAATAAAATAAGAGTGTTTTAAAATTAAAAGATTTAATCCAATCGATATTTCGGTACTTATTTGGCAAAAGGTTCCAGATGCGTTTTATTGTGAAATTGAGTTAAATATACCATCAGTATTATTTTTGCACACTTTATGTTTTGTCACAACGTTAGAGCTGTGCTTTTTTAAAATTAAATTAAAAAAATATAATTTATGTATTGTACAATTGCATTCAATCCCTATTTTTTTAAAAAAATATAAAAATATGTTTTTTAAAATTAAGTTACTGATATCTTGTACATAACATCATGCTACATAAATTGACATTTGAAATAAACAATTTGGAACACAAATAACATTTTTATAAAAAATCAAAATAATGTAAAAATCTTATTTATGCTCTTCTGTAAAATTAAATTGTAAATAAAACACTTGTTTTTCACCACTAGAGTATTATATTTTACACGACTAGTTTCGGAAGCTACAGATGCTTCCATCTACAGGTTTGAATATATTATTTGAGTTATTATTGAAGTTTATTATAAGTTTATATTGAAACCTGTAGATGGAAGCATCTGTAGCTTCCGAAACTAGTCGTGTAAAATATAATACTCAAGTGGTGAAAAACAAGTGTTTTATTTACAAATAAATCATGTCCTACCACAAAGTGAATGCCGAAACAATAAATAACATTTCTGTAAAATTCATAAAAAAGCAGTTGGGACCTTATGCCAAATAGGTACTGATTTTAATATGTTATTAAAATGTTCACAATATTGTATTATATTATATATTATTAAGACAGCTCCGTAGTTCTAGCGATGTCGTGGCTCTACAAATACATACGCATCTTCTCTATAAATAAAAATGCAGTCGAACAATGTAGCTACGAGCAGAATTATGACATCACAAAGAGTTGTACACAGAGAGACCCTCGCCGCCCAGAGAAGGCCCGGGAGCGAAAGACACCGAAAGCAGCCTCCACGAGCATCGGGAGGCTGGTCCAGGAGAAGATTGAAGGTGTTGAGAGGTCAGAGGGAGAGGGGCACGGGTCGGTGAGAAGAAAAAGCTGCAGTGTGTGTGACAGAACAGAAAGAGCTAACACCCAGTGATGCAGAGAGTGGTACAAAGTGTGGCAGTGAACAAGAGTCGTTGTCAAGCGGGCTTTGCTAATTGTCTCATCTTTTAACTGTATGATCTACAGATTAGATTTCTTCATGAAATACATTAGATCAAATAACAAAGCAAGCATTGATAATAAAAAAAACAAAATTTAATTTTGACACAAAATTAAATCAACTGTAATATTTAAATTATAAATAAAACACTTGTTTTTGACCACTTGAGTATTATATTTTAAACGACTTCAGATGCTTCCATCTATAATACATATTTATATTGAAACCTGAAGATGGAAGCATCCGTAGCTTCCGAAACTAGTCGTTTAAAATATAATACTCAAGTGTTAAAAAACAAGTGTTTTATTTATAATTTAATCATGTTCTACCACAAAGTGAATGCCGAAAAAATAAATAACGTCATATTTAAATAAAAAATGTGACTTGTTTAAAAACAAAGTAACATTTATTTAAAACACAGCGTATCTTGGTTATTCCATTGAAAAAACGTAAATTTTTATGCTTATAAAAAAAGGAAATAACTGTTTTAAAATCTAATATAATCTAATGATTTTACTGAATTTATTATTTCTATAACAACGATGTAAAACTTCATATTAAATAATTAATACGAATGATAACGTTTATTTCATACTTGTTTTATTATCTTACAGTTTATAAAAATGACATATTTCAGTTTTCTAAGGCATTTGATAATGCCTTAGAAAGGCGAAACATATTCAAATAATTTATAATACAACTTCTAGAAAACAGACGCTTACATTCGTATTAACGATATAACTGAAATCTCTTGATTGAAGTTATTTAAAATAACAATAAAATAAAACGATGTTTTTATTTCGACAGCGACCGATTTCGTCTGGCTGGCAAGCATCGACAGATCAGTCTGTCGATGCCAGCTAGCCTGGCAAAACTAATCGTAGTCGAAATAAAGACAAAAGAGATTGTAGTTATTATAAAATATCGTTTTATTCAATTGTTTAAAAAACATTTGTTATCATTCAAAAATGATTATAAATATGATAACGAGAAAAATGACCCTCAAATGTCATTTAATTACTTATTAGGATTTAATTAAATTACTTAGGGATTACAGTTACACAGCAACTTACATGTATGCTAAGCTTCATTTTGACTGTATAATTTGCTCCTCTATCATTTAGAGCGATACCGTATCGCCAGCACAATGGTTTGCTATTAAAGTTGATTTTTCTATGTTTTACACATCACGCATTCACGATGGTGGTAGCTACAACGATAGCAGAAACCATAACAAGCTGTTTTTTTAAAGGAATAACCTTTGTGTAAAATATGTTTGTTATTTGAGTAGCTAGCAACACTGCTTGACAACGACACTTATTCCAATTAGCCACACATTGTACAGTGGACAGACATTTTCTATTCCTAAAGTTCTAAAGAGTGTGGTAGAGAACCGCTCCAAAAAATGTCGGAGCAAAGCTCATAACTTTAAGACAAATAGATAGATCACCACCGTAACATAACACATAGTCTTCAGCATTTAATATAGTTTAAAAGTTCTTAATTTTGTATTTTTATTTTGACTAACATCACAGTTAAAAAGTAAAATACATTTTTTTAAAATTGGACACATAACAAAATAACATAAAAAAATGTGGACATGTCTTCTAAGCATGAATGTGTAAACTGTGTCTGTTCACTAATGCAGCGTTTTCACTCACCGACAGGTCCACCGCGCATCTTCCGGAAGCCTCTATCCTCTTACTTACAAACCAGCAGCTGTTGCCGTAATGCAATAATAAAGGAAGTGTGCCTCTGAAGACCTTCAAGCCGTGTCCATGGCAACCAGACTTAAGATTAGAACACAAAGCACAACACAATCGGAACCGTAACACGCGAGGAGCCCGAACAACCCTTTTCCCAGGGGACTCAAGCGTTGGACAGAAGTAACATATCTTGCACAATAGAGGAAAAAAGTACATAATGAATGCTCATCTGGCGAGGCCTCACCCGACTGGACTCTGTTTCGCGATACGTTCGGATGCCTGCGAGAAGCTGCGGTCTGGGTTCTTGATCTATGCCCCATGGCTTTTATTATCGCCCTTATGAGGTCTCCCCCGCCCGCGTCCGTTATGACCTGAGTCCCGTTGTCCGTGACCAGCAGGATCGTCCCGTCCGGAGCCACGTACCTCGTCACGTTGGACTTGTATTCAAGGGACATGGACTTGTGCTTCTGGTGGCTGCTGGGCGCTTTGGACTCCGGGAGCTTGCTGGGGTGCAGGTTGAAGCGGTCCGGGTGGCGGTCGGGCGGAGGCGCGAGCGTGGGGCGACGCGGGGAGTGGCGTAGCCTCAGTAACCTCGTCAGGAAGAGATCCGGACCACCTCGGTCCCTCCTTGTCTCTATTCAAGGAAAACTTTGCTTTTCTCATGCGCTCCTGTTATCTCTCTTCTGAAGTCTAGATTTGTTTTTCTGTATTGGAGTAATGTCTGACTGACTGTCTTTACGCGTCTTTTTCTGTTTTCATTTTTTTTTGTATTTCGTTTTGAAATGTTTTGGATTTTGAGTCGTAGTTAAATGTTTTATATATTTTAATGAGATTCAAATTATTCATTATTTTGATTTACACAGTTTACCAAATGCCATTCATAATAAAAAAAAAATAATTCGTTAAAACACTGTAATATAAAATGTAGCAAATAATTTGTTTCTGCTTTGAAAATGATCGATTTCAGAAAATTTTAATTTAACTAATATTTTCCGAAACTGGAAGTTTTAAACCCAGAATCTATATATTAATAAGTTATTTTTACGTATTATTTTATTTTTATTGACTCATCCTTCAATAATCCATACATAACCACGTTTCTTTAATACTTGTACATACAAATCACACAAATAAAACAGTAAAAAATTAAATAAAAAGAAATAAATATGTGTATTAATATTGTAAACAACTTAATGTAATAGTCATATAAAAATGAAGAAATTAGTGTTACAACATCAGGACTTATAAAAAGACATTGGAAGAAGCTTTGAACAGAAGTCTGTCGGTAAATTTATATCAAGTGATTCCCGGGTAATTCTCAGAGTGGCAGAAATCACAAAACCCGCAGAGATCGGATCGGAAAGGAGATCATAAGGTCAATCTATGGTGTTGAAGACACAGTGAGGTGGGGAAGAAGCCGAAGGCGTTTTTGAAGGATAATGTAGACCGCATGGAAGATGAGAGGCTTGCAAAGGGATGGAAGGATGGCTGGATGTCATAAACCCAGGACAACTCACCGTCACAACAGGTCATACGACCTAGAATAAGAGGAAGAAGAAGAAGAAGATTCTAGAATTATTGTGGAGTACCCGCTTGAAATGTGGATGTACCGTAGAATATTTAAAACATCATGGACAGATAGTCACATACGAGGAAGTACTGGAGCGAATGAAGAACTGGAATACTTCGGGCACATTATGAGAAAAAAATGCCTGTGTCCTGCCAGTGTTCACTTATGGTATTGAGACAGTCACAATGTCACAAAAAGTGCCAACAAGCTAAGAGTCACTCAGAGAGCAATGGAGAGAGCCATGTTGGGTATCAGTTTACGGGACAGGGTAAGAGTCAGGACAAAGGTTTCCGATGTTATCAAGATGGCAGCAACCCTCAAGTGGCGATGGGCGGGACATGTCGATCGCGATCCAGATGAAAAGTGGACAAGGCGACTGCTGTGCTGGTGGCCAAGGACGGCAAAGCGTGGAGTTGGGCGCCCACAGTTGCGTTGGCGCGACGATATCCAGAGAAGTGCGGGAAGTGCCTGGATGCGGATCGCTCAGAATAGAAGAGAATGGAAAATGCGAGAGGAGGCCTACGTTCAGGAGTGGACGGTCAAAACAGCCTGAAGAAGAAGAAGAAGAAGAAGATTATGAGAAACGATAAAAATAAAGTGCTGCAACTGAATGTCCAAGTTAAAATTAAAGGAAAACGAAGTGTCAGGAGATAAAATCCTGGCAAAAAATACATCGAGAATAGTTCAGTTGCAGCACAATATCTCTGTATAGAGCAGCTGTATTAAGGGTAGAAATAGTCATGATACTGTCGCAAGAAGAAGAAGTGAAGACAACACCAACAGAAGAATAAGAATTTAGAGGCTCCACAGGCGCGGATGTATTTAAATATAATATAAAAACACGTTCTTATTTGAATCATGAAATATTTAAAAATGGAATAAAATTTCGTTGCTCAAGTAAATAAGGTTTTATTGCCTGAAAAATATATGATTTATGAAAAAAAAGAAGCCTATTGAAGAATCATTCAAAAATGATTTATGTAAACATATTTGAAATGGAACGCTTTCAAATATTTAATGTTTCCAAAGGAAAAACAAACGCAACAACATCAAAGGCCCTTTTGATAATGATCGCGGAACATTCGCCGTTTAAACATATTCCCAAGCATTTCCCCCAGTCCTCCGCGTGAAAAAATTACTGGAAAATATAATCGAGGCAAAATATCCATTTTAATATTAGGAAACACTTTTCGTAAAGGCGGAAAACAAATTGTATACATTTCAATACATTGTAATTAATTTTCACAAAAGATTTCACTTTAAAAGAAATGCGTCGAAAATACAATATAGGTTTTGTGACGACATCATTTCTTTACCTTTATTAGTTTTTATATCTTTTGTATCATTCTCAAGAAATCAACTGAGACGCGAAGTCTCCATACGACAGGAGGAAATTGAACAGGTGGACCAATTCAGATATCTCGGAAGCGAAGTAACTAGCTCTAATGACCTCCCCAGAGAAGTAAGGTCACAGGTGGATAGGGCTGCAGCGGTTGCAGGCTGCCTGAAAGATGTCACATGGAGAAACAAGGACATGAGGACCCACAGCAAGGTACGCATCTTTAAGACCTGTGTGCGACCAATCCTCACATATGGCATTGAATCGAGGGCAGACACTGTCAAGACAAAGAGCATGCTCAGGACAACCGAAATGAAAACACTCCGCGCTATAGCTGGCAAGACCCTACGTGATCGAGTTAGGAATACAGCAATCCGAGAAATTTGCGAGGTCGAAGATGTGGTCAGATGGGGACGTCAAAGACGGCGATACTGGCATCAACATGTAGAAAGGATGAGCTCAAATAGGATACCACACATTGCTCTCCATGGAACGCCAAACGGACAACGCCGACCAGGAAGACCCCCGAAACGGTGGAGAGAAAGCTGGAGTTCAGCATCTCAAGAGAACCCGCCTGAAATAACAGACCCCTGAGTCTACCAAAAGTGAAGAAGAAGAAGAAGTTTTTATATCTCAAGGACAGTACTAATTATTATGACATTTTATTTCTAAATTAAAATTAAAGACTACCGAGCCGCTGGTCTGATCAAATCAGGGATCTGACTGGTCTCCCATTAGCTGCAGCCTGGAGACTGACGGGTGACAGGAGCGCATGGCATGCCAGGGTCAATGGTTTACTGGATGGACAAGACCCTCAATCATGACGAATACGAATGAGAAGAAGAATATATTATTTAGCCGAGTCACAGAGGGTTTCCTTCGCTTACCCGAAGCTGTTGTAGGCGCAGTAGCGCCTTTCGTCAGGTTCGCTCATACATTCCTTTGTATCATCCCCCGTCCATGCGGGACTTAAGTTTAAAGTAAAAAAAATATATTTGTGCAACCAAGGGGGACCCAGACCACATTTAAGCTACGCTACTCTCCCTCAATGTCACGCCGTACATACAAGGCAATGATAGATACATTAGATAGCATATCATTGAGCTGACTCAGTCAAGCTGTGAGGTTTATGGGCTATCTATACATGTTCCGATATTTGTCTTAAAACTGAGAAAACCATGATAAACTATAGCCGGTACATTTGGGATGATTTAATTATTTTCATAACTTACAAATGTAATATTTGGAATAACATAACAAGTATTCAATTAGATCCTAATAAGGCTAAACGCAAAAAAAACAAAAAAAGTGTTCACTGATTGGAGTTCACTGATCCATAGATCGGCGTGAGTCTTTGAGATAAATAAGACGCCGAACCAAAGTTGCCGACATCATGGATCGTACAGCTAAATGAAAGTGGCAATGGGCTAGACATATAGCTGGACAGGGCAGTACCAGATGGACACCCAGAATACTCCAATGGACAGAAAAAAGAAGTTTCGGGAAGCCACCTAAAAGAAAAACGGAAGAGGCCTATATCCAGCAGTGGAGGAAAGAAGGCTAAAGAAGAAGCATGTGAAACGTGTGACGTAATGTCTGAGAAATTGACATACGTGCGTGACACGAGGAATCGACAAAAGTATGTTAGGAAAGAACAGTGTGGAGATTCATTCTTTCTGCCTACCCCTTGATGGTTACTTAGTTAACCGTTTACAGACGTAAGTCACCTCTGACGTGACAACAGAACTATGTATGGCACATGTGAGGTGACATGTTGAGTCGTGTTGAGTCGTGTTGTCTGTGGAATCTGCGCGTAATTACTTTGTCAGTTGAATATTACCAATGGAGCGATTAACATTTACAGTGCCTTTTTAAAATTAAAAATTGATTGAATAATGTATTTTGTTGATTGACCAATTATAAGTTTAATTGAATGAGTGGGCAGATGCCTTGGAGTGTAATGAACTACGCATTAGCAGGAGTAAGACAAAATATTTAGAATGTGAATATGAGGGCATCGCTACAGATTTGGCTCATGAAAATACAATTCACATTGACAATACTCCAGTTAATAAGGCGTCCCAATTTAAGTATCTCGGGTCGGTCCTTACTGCGGACGCCAACGTAGACACTGATGTCACATATAGCTCAAACACCGCCTGGCTCAAGTGGAGGTCTCCATCTGGTGTCCTGTGTGATCAAAAAATTCCAATCAGGACCAAGGGCAGAGTCTACAAGACTGCAGTGAGGCCCGCCATGCTATATGGAGCAGAGTGCTGAACCAACAAAAAAGTCCACGAACGTCGAGTCCACGCTGCCGAGATGAAAATGCTGAGGTGGACCGGAGGCGTCACAAGGCTGGACCACGTAAGGAACGAATACGTGAGGGGTGTCTTTAAGGTTGCCCCAATAACGGAAAAATTAAGTGAATCTCGATTCCGGTAGTACGGTCATGTGATGCGAAGAGACAGCGAATACATTGTCCAAAAAGCCCTCAGCATTCCCACAAAACCAAGGAGAAGAGGTCGCCCAATGGCAACATGGTGGGCCAACATGGAAGAGGAGCTCCAACGCGAGAACCTGACAGTGGAGATGAGTCAAAATAGAAAAGTTTGGCGTTTTCGTACGAGGAGGGCCGACTTCAGATGATGGAAAATGGCTAAGGAAAATAAGGAAATTGAAATACAAATTTTGTGCATAAAATATACAAAAGCTAGAGTCCGATAAAAGTTAAAAAACTAGATATTAAAAAAAAATGGACGAAAAACGGAAAACAAATTTAAGCCTCTACAGAATGGTGAGGCGGTTATCATTGAATCGAACAATTTATCATTTGAAATCTATTTTCCCGCCAAAGTACAGCCCCTTCCCTTTGTATTACACGTTTCGGCGGCCAATCAGCGTTAAGGAAGCCATTCTGGAGAGATTTAACGGTGTCTGGGGAGAGGGGGAGAAGTGAACGATGACTGATGAGGGAGCCTACAATAATCTGGAAAAACGGCGTCTACGGCGGGAGAGGGGAATTTGATATGAAACCCTAAATTTAGATTGATTCCGATAATACTTCGGGCTAACAATCCATTCCTAGATTGAAATTGATTCATTCAAGTCAATTTTATTAAAATTTTATTATGATAGCGTAGTGTGCAATTTGAATTAAATACAACGGTAAAAGTATTTCTTCTATATTCGCCATACTTCGCGTTTTAACCTCATCATGGACAAGATCATAGAGGAGGTCGCATCTCTTAACCTCGGATATAGGATGAGAGAAAAACTCATTAATGTGGTATGCAATGCTAACGATGCAAGAATACTGGCAGAAAATGAAGACAATCTACAAATAATGCTTTATAGGTTCCATCTTGCCTCTAAGAGGTATGATATGATGATATCCGTCCCAAAAACAAAATGTCTAACAATATCCAGACAGCCTCTCAGATGCAAATTGGTTGTAGACGATAATCCATAGAACAGGTCATGAAGTTCGGATATCTGGGTGTGGAGATATATATGGTTGCAGCGATCTTTATTGTGAAGTTAAAAAAAACAGACTGATAAAGCTGCAGTTATCTCTGGATGTCTAAGAGACACTGTCTGGGACAATAAGCATATGCTAGTGAAAAACAAAGTTAAAATTTATAAAACATGCATCAGGCCCATAATGACATACGGAATCGAAGCAAGAGCAGACACTGTCAGAATCAAACATCTCTTAAGAGTATCAGAAATGAGAACATTGGGAGCTATTGTGGGGAGAACTCTTAGAGATAGGGATACCCAATGAAGAAAATCGAAAATCCTGCAAAATTGAAGACACAGTGAGATGAAGTAGGCAGAGAAGACGATTCAGGAGGGACCACATCGAGAGAATGGATCCAGCAAGATTTCCTAAGATCGTGATGCACGAGACTCCAGAGGGTCGTCGACCACCAGGACGATCATCAAAGAGATGGAGAGAAGGCTGGTTGTCTTCATCATAGGAAGAAAGTTGATGTCCTGCATAAACAGATTGCAAGATCTACAATCAGAAGGAGAAGAAGATTAAAATCTCGTCTTATTACGCCCTTGAGGTGATTACATGCCCCTTTAAAAGTTAGCATATTATATAATATTATTATTATTATTAAATAACTTTTGGTCAAGGGGAATATATTTTAAAATATTTCTTAACACCTAGTGTATTTTTGTTTTTTGAATCAGATTTTGCTATAAGCTTCTACAGCCAGGCGATGCCGGATAATTGAAAGTGCCGATCTGTCGAATGCCGGATTAGCGGGAGCTTACTGTAATATATTATATTTAGAGATGAAGAGATTGAGCATGATATGAGAAAGATATATTTTAACAATGGCCTTTGTGTTACATTTTAAACACACTTCCTTCATCTCCCAAGTCGAACTTTTGTTTACTTTAACTAAGTTTTAGAGGTGAAAAAGTTTCTGGAAAATTCTGGTGAAGTTTGTACGTGAATACTCGTTTCTCTTTGACTTTCAAACGAAAGGCGAACGCGAATGCTAAAACCAAAAAGTCGAAAATACACAAAATTCTCTCAAGCAGTACGACCTTCAATCGCGAGCAAAATATCAGCATCTTAACGCTTTTGAATCCCTTTACATAAAGTGTATTGTAAATTTAATTACGATTTCCAAAATTTTTTAGTTGAACGAAGAGTAAAAATATTAATAAATAATATTTTACTAAGAAGTCCAGTTGATATGCCTGTACTGTGCAGTAGAAAGAGCGGTTTATTAAAAAAAAAGTAGTAAACTATTGAATATTTTTTTTAATCAATAAAAAAAATTAAACCTCCAGACTTTTTTTTTCCTTGTATCTGGTCGATTGAACCCAATTACTGTATACAATTTATTTTTTAGCTATTATATTGATTCTCATGACATGTGATAGGTAGTCAGCCTATCGCCATTTTATTGTTACGTGAATTCTAAGACCAAGACAGTGTGAAAATCACACTGCCGTCGCCGGGAATCGAACCCGGGACCTTCGGTATGGAAGTCAGAGCTCTTACCACTCTGCCACGGAGGTCGTAAAAACTTCGACTTGTCGCGGAAAACATTCTGCATGTTTTAAAATCAACTGGAATTGGAGTGGTTAATGCTTAACAAATGTTTTCTGGGATAGATGGTTCGTTTGTTAAACTTAAAGATATCATGGGATGCATTTAAGGAGAGAAGAGTATATTAGGCGTGCTGCTGGTTGCCACTTATGAACTTCAAACTATAAAATTGTTTAAACAAAGTGCCGAAAAACTGTGAGTGACCCGAAGAGCCACGAAGAGAGTCATAAGGAATAAGCTTTAGAGACAGAGCTAGAAACGATACGGTGAGTGAAAAAAACAAAGGTTACTGACATCATCCACCGGGTGGCGACTCTCAAATGGCAATGGGCAGTTCACGTAGTCAGAAGCTCAGATGAAAAATGGACAAGAAGACTGTTGACTTGGAGACCGTGGACGACAAAGAGAAGGGCAGGGCGATCGCAACTACGGTGTTCTGCCAGTTGGTACTTATGGTCTTGAAACTGTTACATTGTCTACAAAAAGTGCCGAGAAACTACGAGTGGCCTAAAAAGCCATGGAAAGAGCCATGTTAGGAATAAGCCTAAGAGACAGAGGCAGAAACGATACGGTGAGAGAAAAAACAAAGGTCACTGACATCATCCACCGGGTGGCGACTCTAAAATGGCAATGGGCAGGTCACGTAGTCAGAAGCTCAGATGAAAAATGGACAAGAAGACTGTTGACTTGGAGACCGTGGTCGACAAAGAGAAGGGCAGGGCGATCGCAACTACGGTGGAAGGATGATCTGAACAGACACGCCGGAATAACCTGGATGCAGTCTGCACAAGACTGAGTGACATAGAAGCGAAGGAGGAGGCCTTTGTCCAGGAGTGGATGGGAATAGGCTAAGGAAGAAAAAGAAGAAAAATAAATTATATAAATTCTTACAAATTTGTTTCGCCTTGCGAGGGCATTCTCAAACTGAACCTGAGAACCCGTTCAGTTTGAGAATGCCTTCGCAAGGCGAAACAAATTTGTAACAATTTATATAAATAAAATCCAAGGTAAAAGAGGTGGAATACTTCCTGTGACAGTATTGTCACAGGAAGTGTTCCAGAAGTAAAGGCGGATCTTTTGCACTGTGGTGAGACCAGATCGAGGAGATGTCAGGAGGAGACTTCTACTCGGCGGTGCTGCTGCGGAGAATAGAAAGGGTTGGAGGTGTTTTGTTTTAGCCACGACCAGCTCCATGGATCACAACCATCTTTATGCGAAAAAGAGGAAAGAAGAAGAAAATCAAATTTACAAATTTGTTATATTTGTAGTAATAATGATATTATTTACGACCTCGTAATATTTTTTGTTCTTGTATTATAAAAATAAAGGGAAAAGGGTTAGCGGTGGAGGCTTGAGGCACGATTTTCTTTAATTTCTGCCTCTCTGGGGAGCAGTAAAGACTGGAGGTGCAAATATTTGCCAACCCCTGATAATTGGGGTCTGGAACACTGGCACCATCTAGCGGGGGGGCTTAACAACTTTATTCTGTTTGAACACAAGGCCCGCACAATCTTCAAACAATTATCGTGATCGCAATCTCGGTCGAGATGCCAAGGTGAAATTATGATTGTTACAAATGCCCATTTTACGGGGTTAATTGAGAATTTGTTAAAACGTGTTTTTCGTGGGACTTCAAATAGGAAAATTATTGCAGTTATTGATATAAATAAGTTCTATGCTTACCAATAATAATAATATAAATAATAATGCTAACTTTTAAAAGGCCGTTTTTGTGATGTAATCACTTCAAGGGCGCATTAAGACGTGTTTTAAATCTAAAAATCTTAATGTGAACGCTGCATCTGATATTCGTGATCGGTTAGAAAGTATAGTAGAACAAAATATAAACATTAGGTCCTTACATATGAAATTGGCGTTTTGTATGGGAGGAACATAAAGTTGATTTTTTTAAATATAATATATTTATTTAATCAAAGTATGTACCATTGCTACCTATGCACTTTTGCCATCTCATAGGTAGTTCATCGATCCTTTTACTAAAAAAAACATTCGGACGGGAATCAATAAAATCGGTTTGGACTGCCCCATCGGAGTTGAATTTTTTCCCTTGCAAAAAATTTCGAAAAAAATAGTAATCTTTTGGGGCAAGGTCCGGAGAGTACGGTGGATGTCTTAGACATTCCAATTGAAGCTCTTCTAATTTGGTAGCCGTCTGTTGTGCAGTGTGTGGTCTAGCGTTATCATGAAGCAGCAGTGGCCTAGAGCGATTAACCAGCCTCGGTTGTTTAGCAGCTAGCTTTTCCATCATGGTTTGCAGTTGCTGACAATAGACATCTGCCGTAATCGTCTGGCCAGATTTAAGAAAACTGTAGTGAACGACACCAGCACTAGTCCACCAAACGCTCACAAGTAACTTTTTTGGAGTCAATTTTCGCTTGGGGCATGGTTTGGCTGGTTCGGCAGGGTTCAGCCATTGCGATGAGCGCTTCCGATTATCATACAGGATCCACTTTTCATCACAGGTAATGATTCGATTCAAAATCCCTTCATTATTGTGCCGGTTGAGTAATGCAACGCAGCAGTCAACGCGCGTTTGTTGATTTGCTTCACTCAATTCGTGAGGTACCCACCTTTCAAGCTTTTCACCTTCCCAATTTGCTTCAAGTGGATTTAAACAGTTTTATCACTAACACCGCAGCCTGCAGCTAACTCGGACGTGGTTTGCAATGGATCCGCTTCCACAATAGCCTTCAATTCTTCATTATCAACTTTGGTCTCCGGCCGTTCTTGTCCTGCAGGTCGAAATTTCCAGAACGAAAACGTTGGAACCAAAAACGCACTATGTTTTATTTTGCGGCACCGTCGCCATACACATCATTAATCCTTCGAGCCGTTTCTGCAGCACTGGTGCCACGGTAGAACTCGTACTCGTAAATAACGCGATATTTCAAGTTTTCCATTTTGTAAACTGAGTGACGCAAAGAAAAAAAAAGTTGAGGAAAATAACAAATGAATTATAATTTTCGAAACAAAAATACTTGAGTAAATAGCTGTATAAATTTGAATTTGGAATTCCTAACCAAAGAGAAGATATTTGAGATCAAAGTTGCCAGTACGGCAAAACGCCAATTTCATATGTAAGGACCTAATATTTAAGTTGGGTATGAAATATGAAAAAGATGGGTTTTCAGTTTAGATCTGAAATCTGTCGGAATTTACAAGAGTTTTGAAAATGTCGTGGGAAAACTTCTTTTGACGGATTTTAATCGTCTTAAACTATAATGATATAATGGCCACGAGTAAGTGAACTATTCCAGGAGGAATTAAGAAGCCTTAATTTTTTATGAATGAAGCTGGTTAGATGGAATGTTAGCGAATCTCCTTGATAGTTTCGAAATTAAGTTAAAATCTTTCATGATAATAAAAAATAATTGGCAACTCGAAATAACGTTTATTTTTTATTCAATCATAACCGAAATTCTGGGCATTGATGCTGCTGCTTAACTAAGATAGAATATAATAAAAATAAATAAAAATGTAGACAACAATAATAAAAAAATATAAATTAATAAAATTAAAATACGCACTTTTTAATGAACATACTTGTTAAAAATTCAAAGACTGGCAGTACGTAATAAAAACAGTCATATATTTATTTTACTTCATGTCTGTTTTTTTAATTTTAAGTATAATTAGAGTAGTTAAACAAGTTTTTAGTTAGGTACTGCCAGCTTATTGGATGGCTCGTAAGTCACTTGACAACTCACTCATGCACCATTAATTGGATGTAGTTATACAGAAAGCAGTCATCTGCAATAAGAATAAATTTTTTTAATGACAAGGCAAGAAAAAAATTAAAACGGATTTTAAACCTAACAAATTTTGAACGATTTTGTATTAAAGATGGCGCCAACATCGTTTTTGATGCCAAAAATGCAAAATTATCGATAAAAGTATCTGTGATATAATTATTAAAATAAAAAATATATATATTCAATCAGAATATAGATTTTTTTATGTGCGCAAAGAAATTTGTAGAAAATTTTATAGTTTTAAATAAAAATAATTTTTATCTTTGGACTGTTTTCTTTATAACACAATTATTAAAAGTCATTCTGAAAAAATATATAAAACACACTTTCCCCATCATTTACATACATTCTTAACTTTCCCACAATTGTATTCATTCTTAACACATAAACATTCCCGCAATTTGATTAATACCAATTCATAATCTATCCCACAATTGGATTCATTCCTTAACATGAACTTTCCCAACAAGAGTGTATCGGGTCAAAAGTACAGAAATAATATTGTTTTGAATAACTGATAATGGTGATTTTTTTCGAGAATAATTCTAAGCACTCGATTTCATAGCATCAATTTATTTATGTGAACATTAATAGACACATTATCATGACTTGAGTATTAACCAATCCACAATTAATACGTAGATATTTTTATATAGTGTCAGGGATATAGTAAATGAATTTCATAATAAATAAAAAAACATGAATTAACATGGAATAGAAAAGTTAAGCTATCTAATTATGTAACTTTATTGTACGTTTAAAATGTATAAACAGTTTTTTAATAGATAAATTAATTCATCAATTTGTTCTGTACTTTCAACATACTCGTACAACAACGTTTTACAGATCACCTTTCAACTCACCAATCACACAACTCACATTTTTAGTTTTATTATTTTTAATTCTGCAAAGTTTAATTGTTTTGTTTGTCTGTGTTTAAATTATATAATAGTGAAGGTTCATCATTAGTTTTGATAATCGATTTTTTCGTGTGAGTGTCCAACAGTTTCGATTTGTAGTGTGGGTAAAAACATTACATAAAATATTCATTTTAGCAGATTTACCTTTTGAAGATTTCTTATAAAATAATTCATTAGGAGAAGCGAACTTAGCACTAAATGTTTAACAATAAATAAAACAGCCACAAAAGACTTAAAAAACAGTAAACAACACTTCTAAGTTAAATTAATTTGTGTTTATAATTTTTTTTTAAATGTCTTGTGGTTATTTTTCTACGTGTGATTTTGTGCTTAGTGTCTAAGTGGGTTTTTTTCTTAGAGAGACATACCATTTCAAATTTTCGCAAATCAAGTAATTGTATGGTGGTTTAAATCATGCCATATCTATTTAAAAAAAATGGCAATCTATATTTGAAATTTTGTAGTAAAATTTTAATTTATCGTAAAAAAATATTTGATTTAGTTTTCAAAAAGGTATTTTTATGTGATTTTTATTGTGAATATTTTGATGAAAACGTTAAATATTTATCAAAGATATTTGTTACTTTAGTATTGAAATTTGATTGACTTGTTTTGGTCGTAAAATTGAAATAATGTTGAGAAAACTGACTAAGTTAATGACTTTTAAACCACACATACAATTACTTTAATCGCATTTCTCGTGAGCGCATTAAGCTTGTCGTGTTGGTGGATTTAGTGTGCAAATGACTATTTCGACTCTCACAAATACCTTCAAAGCAAAAATCAATATGAAAAACAAATACAATTATTGTTTTGTTTCTAAAACTAGGCGATATTGATTTTGTTTTCATGAAGGAAGGTATTTATGAAAGCTCGGATCACGATTATGTATTAATTCTACAAGTGGATAACTGAAGTGCTAGTATTGAACAGAAGACACCATGAAACAAAATCTAAACAACATCATTTTTATTATTTGTGATGCTTTTAAAATTTCACGCCAATCAATTCTTTTAAATCAAAATTCAAGATATCGATCAAAGAACGTACCTGTTCTACAGGGTACTTAAAAGGGCGTTCTTTTATACGCAGACAATTCGTATCGAATGCTCCATTAGTGATTTGGGTACTTTTTTGTTGAAAATAAACATATTTGATCAAAGTGTTTACAGAATTCTTTGAGCTATATAATTGTGTGAAAATAGGCAAAAAATCAAACATTGTGTCTGTTGCCAAGCGTGAACCAAATAAATTGGTTCTATCTAGATTTTCAATACAAAAACGTATATAAAATAGACAATACTGATGATGTACATACGAAATATCGATTCGATACATCAAAGTCGAACAATAGACGGGCTTGAAAAGCATTTGAACAAGCTGATATCACATGTTACAAAATGCTTCGCAATTCAAAAACATATGATGTTACTTTAAAACAAAATAAACGAATTGAAATGAGATGCATATTGAATTTAATCATATGATATTGCAGATGGTTTGTTTTGGTAATGGCTTTTGTTCAAAACTGGACAATTTGTTCCTAGTCTAAAAGTGTCGGCGAAATTGCGACAGTGGCAGAAGAGAGACAGAGAGAGAGACAATCGAGTGTTGGACATGAGGGAAAGGTGGTGCCTTGTATGGCGAACGGACTGGTTCGAGAACAATCAAATTTAACAACAGCGAGTCATTATAACAAATCTGATACAACATTATAAAAAACATGTTAATATATTTAACATAACTATTATATATAAAACAGAAGTTTTAAAATCGTTTCACAATATTGCTGATAAATATAATATAAATATAAAATATTGATAAATATAATATAAGATAAATAATCTAAATAGTCTGAATTTCAAGATTTTTATACGAGTGATGGAAACATTATTTAAAAAAATGAGATATTTTTAAACATCTTATTAATGGTTAAAATATGAGCTATGGTTTTTTTCTTCATAATTTTTAGATAAACACGCATTAACACTGTGGAATTCCATAAAGACGATTTTTTTATAAATTTAACAACTGTTTTTTCCCACTTTTTACTTTATTTTCTCTAGTTAAACTTGAGGCGTTAACACTGTGGAATTCCATAAAGACGATTATTTTTTCCATAAGGAATTCCATTAAGAGACTTTTCAGTTTATTTTTATCGTCATGTTTTGAGGCTTACACCTTCATCATCGGTAGAACGATATTCGTTCTCCCGATGAAGAAGGTGTAAGCCATCGATTGATTTGTTTTTTGGAAATCGTTTTAAATTTTCCAATATCTATAAATTAAGTACGTAAAATGTGTGTTTCGTAATTTTATCTGAACTTTAACAATATGTTTTAGTATAATGAAATCATATTGAGAGTTACAACCAATCATTCTGTATAAAGTAAAAATTGATTAAATATAAAGTGTTTCTATTTAAATGTTACAGTTTATTCTTCTTTTTGTAACAAATTCTTCTTTAATTCTAAATAACAGAGAAGTTACTTGGAAATAATCGTCTATTTTATCATATTCGCTATAATAGGCATAACTTTAAAAATATTATAATATATTTATTGTTTCTTGAACAATGATGTAAAACTCCATATTAAATAATTAACAACGGAAACGTCTGTTTTTTATAAGTTTTATTATATACAACCACAACAATAATAAATCATTACGCCGTTTTCCCGGAAGAGTAAAGAGGATAGACCGCAACACTACTCTATCATGAAACATTTAGATTCTCTAGATTCCTCCACATTCATACAGAAAGTCATTTCACGCCGATTTTTCTGACTTCTAACATAGGCGACCTTTAAAATTGGATTAATTTGATCATGCCAAGTTTTCCTCAGTCTCTCACGACACAGTACTCCATTCACATCGTTAAAACATACTTTTTTAATCATAATTTATTGATTTATGCGTTCTATGTGTCCAAACCAACGCAGTGATCCTTAACATTCCTTCCTTATATCAGCTTTTGAAATTCTGTTGCACATCATACGTCACACATATACGTACGTCTAAGGGATCTAATATCAACCGCATTTATTCTGCTCTCATCCTTTTTCTCCCAGTTTCATGCATCGCTTCCATACACAAATGTTGGAACTAAAACTCCACTGTGAACAACAATTATAGTTTTTTCTTCTATATACGCCATACTTTGTGTTATTATGTTGATTTATTTCTCTTTTTCTTTTTTTTATACTTTGTATATACAACACTTATATTAAAAAAATAAAATTACATTGACATGTTTCGAACGAACGGTTCTTTTTCAGTAAAGATACATATTTTAAATATTATAAAATTGTTTACATGATCTGACAGACGTTATAAATCTTTATAACATCTGTCAGATCATGTAAACAATTTTATAATATTTTTAAAAATGTATCTTTGTTGAAGAAGAACTATTTGTCCGAAACATGTCTATGTAATTTTTTTTAATATAACTGTTATACATACAAAGTACATAAAAAAGAGAATTAATTAATATACCATTATAGCTTTCATTAAAAAATTCTTGTTTCCAATAATATTATTATTACTATAGTTTATGGGAATGTCATGTTTCGCCTTTCTAAAACATTATTAAATAATCAATTCGATTATGCATTATAAAGGTGAAATATGTCATCCACATAAATTATAATAAAACTTCTAGAAAACAGATGTTTTCGTATTGATTATTAAAATTTTTTTTTAAGTGTTATGCTTGTTGCAGCAATCTAGGGACTGTAACGTTACTGTAGTAATCCGCTTGCAGTAAACTTGACGTAGAGAGTAACAGGCCTAAAGGCCATTACATAGAATAAGAAAATATTACATTTTTGTGCACCAATGGCGGTTATTTAAATTACTAGGTTAAGTTATTTTAATTTTATTTGTATGCAGCAGGAATAAAATTGTTTGAATCCAATTACTGCATACAATATATTTTAGCTATTACATTGATTCTCATGACGTGTGATAGGTAGCTTATCTATCGCCATTTGATTGTCATGTGAATTCCACACTAGACTAAAGACAGTGTGACAATCACGCTGTCATCGCCGGGAATCGAACCCGCGATTTCAGTATGGCAGTCATAACTCTTCCCACTCTGTCACGAAGGTTGTCTTAATTTTGGTGTTATGAACAAAATAATTAAAGGATCATTAAGATGTTTTGGACATATGGAAAGAATTAATAAAGAAAGAATGGTAAAAATTATATATCTTAACGATGTAAATGGAACCAGAAATAGAGGAAAACCGAGGAAAACTTGGCACGTTCAAATAAATCAAATATTATTTCATTTATATGAGTCAGAGAAATCGACGCGCGTGCATGACACGATGTATAAATGTTGAGGAAGCGTTAAAAATATGTCAGGAAAGAAAAATGTGGCAGTCCAATCTTTCTGCCTACACCTATAGTTAGTTTAATTTGATATTAAATATCATGAATAGGTGATAGAAGACCAATCGTACGACCAAGGCTGCGATGGGAGGATGAAGTTGGGAGAGATGGGGCGAAATTGTTACGAGTGTCAGATTGGAGGGTCAAAGCGGAGGACAGGAGGAGTTGGAGGCGAAAAATGCTGAAGGCTAAAGCTCGATATGGGCTGTAGGGCCATCGAAGAAGAATAATATATAATTGCAATTTTAATTGTATCTCAAAAGAGACGAAGATGCAAGCTGGAAATTGAATATGGCTGATCAAGATGTTTACAGGACTTATGATCTGTCATTGGTTGGGTTAAGCGCACGCTTTATGTAATGACAACATTCCCCATTCCACATTTTTTCTTTATGACCATGTAAGACAAATTTTTGGAGGTTGTATATTAGGGTGTCCCTTATATGGGCAAAAAATTTTTTTTTTGGATTTTTGAAACGCATACCCCTTAATTGTGTTTAATAGTCTACTAGTTACCCAAATACAGAATTTCAACTTCCTACGTTAATTCTAACCCGTGCCGACTTGCCCTCAAAGTTTTAGAAAATAGGTGATTTAAGTGTCTCTTCAATGTAGTTGTAAATGTTCAATTAAAACCATTATGTTAGATAAATATTGATGAAAACACATATTAATAAAATGTTTTTCATGTAATTATCAAAAAAGATCCAAATTTATATTTATCTACTTGAATATTTCCTCTTCAAAGTCTCTTTTTTTACAGTCTGGGTAAATTTTTCTATGTTCCTGCACACAACATAATATGAACTGCTTATGTTCTTCATCTGCGGTAGTCAAACTATAAAAATCTGTCATTAGATTAAAAGCTCTTTCAGCTGTGTCATTAACTTATTTTAAGCAAGTAACCTTATTTTTAGCTTCCACAAACGCCGCGCTGTTTTTCTATGAAGATACAATTTATTGAAGGAAATTACTATCAAGTTTCAGTTGTGAAAATAAATCTTTACTCTTGACAGAAACAAAATCCATAAAAACAGATAACAAATACTTGTAGTACCTATAAATAAAACAAATAAGTTCTAAATTAAATGCTAAATTAAACACTTCTTACGTACCATATAGAGAGCCAGACATCTGTTCCTTCGATGGAACATATCTTTTTCCCGAATCTCCAAAACTTTTTTTTGTAAGTTTTCTACAATGTTTCCTTTGGTCTGCTCATCAATGTTGTCATCAAAAATTAAAAGGATGGCTATTTCCTCTGACAAGTATCACAAATGTTGACTGAACTTGTTTAAAGCCGCTTTGGAAATTGTCAACTTTTTCGAAATATTTTAAGGTCTTCAAAAAACTATAATCTTGATTTGGAGCTTTTATCGCCAAACTACATTTAAGCCAAGGCTTTACATAAACTACCACAATAAATAAACAAACATCTCGTAAAGCTTGTTTGTCCTTAGCGTACATTTTAAACAAGGACTGCAGCAAACGTATTTTTAAGGAGTAAATAACTCTTGCCATCCATCGTGTTTGATGCATTGGGCCAGCAGGTCTGATTTTTATTTTATTTTCAGTGCTTCTACCCAGAAAAACAATAGCAAGCTCAATGAGTTTGCTATAATCATCTCGTACAATCGATTTTGCGATTCAAATGCACTTTTGAGCATCAGTTCGTATATATGATGACGGCAAGCAAAGAGTAATAAATCTCTTTCTAGTTTTTGCACACAAGCTCCGTTCAAGCATCCTGTATAAGATGCTGTCGTATCACAGCACATTTAAGAGCATCTGCGTGTGCGATATCGAATAAATTATCTTATTTAAGTTGAAAGTTCTCTTCGCGGCGCCTATGTAAGTCCTAAATTTTCTTTCTATTTTTTGCAGTTCTCGTCAGACCTGATAAAGATCCACTAACTTCTTAACATAATTAAGAATGGCTCTGATGGGTATTCTAGCCTTTTTTCAGAATATATTGCACTCCAGAATGACAAGATTTGCGCTTTCATTAACAGTCAAATTAACTTAAAAAATAAAACTACGAGAATTTGACGGTTAGATGGTAGTTTACACCTGTTATTTAATAATTTACTTCACTAATCGAGAAAATACTCTTTTAATTGCTTCTTAGTTCCACTGATATTTTCGAAATATAAAACAATCCGTGCTTAATACCCGAAAAACCGAGACTAAATGATGATAACAACGACAACGTGCCGCTCCTGTGACGCAATTTGTATGGGACATCTTTGTGCGCAAGTCGGCACGGGTTACACTGTTCCGAATAAGGAAAAAAATTGGTTTTGGATGTTTTAGGCCCAAATGAATAAAACAATAGCCTATGCATTATAAAATTAAAACTTTGAAAAATAAGGGACACCCTATTGTATATATGTTACAAATCTATGCCTAACTTCACATGTCAGTTTCAATATGCCATCTATGAAGATTTTGATTACATATGTTAATCTTTTTAAGATAACTCTATATAATCCACATACTAACGCCATCTATGGAGATTAATTTTTAGCATTTAGCAGAACTACTTTATTAACACAATGTGAAAGGCTATCGCCATTAGCGCATTGTTAGAAGCCGCCTGGAGATGTCACTCATAAGTCCTGTAAACACCTTGATTAACCATATTCAATTTCCAGTTTGCATCTTCGTCTCTATTGAGATACAATTAAAATTCATGAATTAATAACCCACCGTGGGTGAAATCCAGGATTCGTATACAAGTATAAGTATACATTCACAAAAAATAATATAATTGCAAGTTATTGAAAAAAATGTTTTTGAAAAATTAATGGCTCTGATGATGGGGTATACAATAAGTGGCGATTAAAAATAGATAAAAAATGGATTACTGGTACCATGGACAGTCTAGACACCGCGCAAGGTTGTTATGAATAATTTAGAAGTCAGTTGAACCAGAATTGTTCAAGGTCAAACGGCCCGACAGCGAGCCAATGTACTAGTGTAGTTGTAATAAAATTGGCATATTTTACACGAGTGAAAGATGGATTATTTTGATAAGGCTACAATACCCACAAATTGACAAGGAATAACTCAAAAGGTTAGACCGTGTAGTTACAATATATTTAGCCCTTTTTGCTAACGAGGGGATGCTTCTAATCGATTATAAATCGATAGTGTAATCAAAAAATAAATAAACTTAAGAAGAAGCACTTACTTTGTGGTTAGAAAAACTAAACTAACTAACCGTCACGCCATTTCCCCGGAGGGGTAGGCAGAGAGGATGGATCGCCACAATGCTCTGTCCTGGCATACCTCTCGGGATTCCTCTACATTCATACATCGTACCATGCACGCACGTCGATTATTCCGACTTCGAAGGTGGCCGCCTTTTAGTAATTGATTAATTTGGTCATGTCATGTTTTCCTCGGTCGTCCTCGGCTTCTTTTTCCACTCACGCTGCTTGTGTACAACTTTTTAACCATTCGTAGGCAGAAATAATGGATCACCACACTTTTCTTCCTGAGATATTGATTTCGCATCTTCAACATTCATACATCATGTCATGTACGCACGTCGATTTCTCCGCTACTTCACCGTTTTCCTCGGTTTTCTCCTATTTCTAGTTACGTTTACATTGTTTGTATACACTTTCTTTACGATTCTTTCTTCGTTCATTCATGTTTTCGATGTGTCTAAACCATCCTATATTTATTTTGTCCATAACAGTTTCATTCGCACCGCATTCACTTATTTTATTTTCATTCGACACTCTATCATACATAGATTTTTCACACATTCATCTAAGAGATCTGATTTTTATTGCATTTATTCTACGTTTTATTTTCCATGCTTCACTTTTATAGTTAGTTAGGCACAAGAACACCATTGTATATTAGAGCTTTTATATATTGTTTTTGTTTCCTTTTTATACTTGCATTTGACACTCATATACAGATACGCATATGCAGACATATTATATATAAACAACAATACATTCGTCTGAGAAATCTCATTTCCATAACATTTTATCGTTACACCGTTAATCCGTGATTTCGTAAATTCATCTGTTTTGTGTAGTATTTCGCGTAAAAATAACTTCGATTAATCGAGAGCTTTTTGTTTATTCGATTGTAAAACGCGGGCACCCCCTTCCCTAATCATAAAGCTCTGTTGTATGTAAATCGCTGAGAGTCTGTTTATTAGATTTTAATCCTCGCAAAGCCCTCGTGAAATACGGCGGGGCTTGTGAATAAAATTAGAAAACGGGTAATTGTTTGCTGAAACATTTCGGTTTTTGTAGAGAGAAAGAATGAAGATTTAACGCGTTAAGGGGAGATTAATTGATGATTTGGAAACATGATGAGAGCGGAGCGGGACGTAGTTTTAATTACAATACTTTAGAGATACTTCTGTTCAAAGTACCGCTTCACCTTCATTTTGAAATCAATTTTAATTTTAATCTTTGTGCGAAAGAGTGTCGAATGAAAATATAAGAAGTGAATGCGCTGCGAATGATGGTGTTATGAACAAAATAATGAAAGGATCATTTAGATGGTGTAGACACACGGAAATGAATGAAGAAAGAATATTAAAAGTACTGCTACATCTTAATATTGTAATCAATTTTAATTTTAATCTGTGTATGATAAAGTGTCGTACAAATTATATCCAGATGGGTGCCCCGCGAAAAGAGACCAAGAGGCAGACCAAGGAAAAGATGGACGGATTGTGTGGAAGAAGATTGGGAGAAAATGGAAGAAGCTGGGGAATGGAGGGAGATGGCCAGAGACAGAAGTCAGTGGAGGACTATTGTGGAGGAGGCAAAGTCCCACACCGGGATGTAGCGCCAGGAAATGAGTGTATGTATGATAGAGTGTCCAATGAAAATATAAGAATTACATGCGTTGCGAATGATAGTGCTATGAACAATATAATAAAAAAATATTCAGATGGTTTGGATACAATAAAAGAATGAATGAAGAAAGAAAAGTAAAAAAGTATATGTTAACGATTTAAATGAAACTAGAAAAAGAGGAAGGCCGAGGAAAACGTAGCATGAATAAATTCATTAAATATTGAATGTCGGCCAAGTGAGGAGTCGGAGAAATTAACGTGCATGCATAACACGACGTATGTTTCACCTGTTTAAAGTATTATCAAATGTGCCTTAGACAAGCGGAACATTTCTTCACATTAGATATTGTAAAAACTTGTATAAAACAGTCGTTTTCATTAGTATTAATTATTTAATATGGAGTTCTATATCATTGTTCAAGAAACAATAAAATTTCGTTTTATTTTATTATTTAATTGAAATATTATTTTTAACATACTGATTGATATTTCTGTTTCATTTTAATATTACATAAAATTATTACTCGTGTATAAAGACAAATTCTAATTTAAAATTTACTGAAAATTGGCTTGCGCTGTAATGATGTAAGAAGTTTTTTCAATAAAATAATAATAATAATAATAATATTTTAAATATACTTTCATTATTATATTATTAGCTTTATTATGATAGGGACTCTAAAACGTAAATTAAAAAAAAATTTTTTTTATGGTATATTAAATACAATATTTATTAAATGTTTAATTTGAAACACTGTTGTACGTATCACAAGTTATTTGTATGGATTTATCTCGGTAGCTGTTTCGCCAACCTATGGTGGCATCATCAGGTGTAAAAAATAACTGACTTACAAACGGTTATTTGTCAGACCTGATGGAGCCAACATAGGTTGGCGAAACAGCTATAGCGACAAACTCAGAAATATAAATTGTGATAGGTACAAATGACAGTGTTTTAAATTTAAACATTTAATAATTTTATTAAGATAACGGGTATGTTCTATATATTTTTAAAAGTTCTGTTTTATATATTTCTTTTTGATAGATTAAGAATATTAGTTATAATGAAAAGTGTGCTGTTTTGTTCTCGCTCCAGCTAGCTCAGTGTGGGTGTGTGGAGCCGAACCCGCGGGGCTCGGGTTGGGTTCGGGTTCGCCCTGGATCGGGCCTTACCGACACACGGGTTGTGGTTGACCAGGGCGAAGATGCGGTCGCAGCGCTTCTTCATGTGGTTGTTGGGGCAGATGCAGCCGAACAGGGGAGACATGCGCAGCCCGGCCCAGGCCTCGCGACACTGGTCCCTGGAATAAAAGAGTTCCTTGTTTTAACAGGACCAAAATATTACCAATCTATCAAAATACAATAAAAAAAAACTAATACTAAATAATTATATAAATAAAACAACTTTGTATTTAACCACGGTAGGGTTTAACTAGTTTCGCTGTGGTATCATATGGTTCATATGGTTATTATACTGCCCTGATGAAGCTTGGGTCCAAGCGAAACTAGTGAAACCCTACCGTGGTTAGATACAAAGTTGTTTTATTTATATAATTATTTAAAATGTCTAACCACAAAGTGAGTGCTTTATATGAAGAAAAAAAAATACTCAGTGATAAATCGGTACCTATTTGGCAAAAGGTTCCAACTGCTTTTTTATAAATTTTACATTAGAGCAAAAATAAGATTTTTACATTATTTTGATTATTAATAAAAATGTTATTTTTGTTCCAAATTGTTTATTTCATATGTCAATTTACGAAGCTTAACGTTATCAACAAGATATATCAGTAACTAAATAAATAAAAAAACATATATTTAAAAAAAAATAGGGGTTGAATGCAATTGCATAAAAAAAATGTAACAAAAAAAGTACAGCTCTAACGTTTTTTCAAAGCATAAAGTATGCAAAAAATAATACTGATGGTATATTTAACTCAATTTTACAAAAAAAAAACGCATTGGGACCTTTTGCCAAATGAGTACTGAAATATAACCATTATTTTCTTATCCATTTGATACATATGTTCAAACCATCACAGAGATCATTTAAAAAAATATAATATTAATAAACTTGTAAATTTGTATTAAGAACACTTCATTCTTTACAAAAACCAACCGGTTTTGTTTACGCCGGAACTTCGTCAGGGCTACAAAAGACGTCAATGTCTTTTGTAACCCTGATAGCGTAGTAGCGAAACCGTTTTTTTTTGTAAATAATGAAATGGTCTCAAAAAAAATTTCGAGTTCATTAATATTATACTCGTATTCAATAATGTCACACCACAAATTAATTATTCATACGAAAGTTTCGTTTATTTTAATAATTAGTACGAATAAAAACGTCGATTTTCTAGTCATTTTTCAAAGCATTTGATAATGCCTAAGAAGGGCAAAACATGTGATTCCCATTGAATATAATAAAACGCCTAGAAAACTAACTTTTTTATTAGTATTAATTATTTAATATGGAGTTTTACATCATTGTCCAAGAAACAATATATCATTTAATTAATTTAATTTATGATCAAATCAAATCAAATCAATTTGTTTGTAATATATTTTCTCAAAATATATTATAAACAAAATTAAGGTTAAAGGCCATAAAATAATAATAAACTTTTAGTAATTTGTATTAACACCAATTTATTTGGTAACACCACCCGGTTTCGCTCCCGCCGGAGCTAAGTCAGGGTGAGAGAGTAAACTGAGTTAGTCAGTTAGTAACAATTTTTTTCCCTCCCTGAGAAGGAATATGTGCAGTGAAGGGATCGCTTGTGACAACCACGTTGCGCAGATGCTCTCGTGCTACGGGAATTTCCGTGCTAGGCTCCATGATTTTGGTCTGGCGCCGGACCCGGAGTGCACGTGCGGCCAGGGGGCCCAGACGCCCTTCCACATCCTCTGGGAGTGCAGTTTCCCGAAGAACCCGAGGAATCGGATGATAGATTACGTAAGAGTGGTTGTCCGCCCGAAAGCTTTTGGAGCTGACGAAAAATTATAAAATTTACTCCACAAGATTACCGTAGGAGAGTGAAAGTTACAGTCTTGCTAGTAGTGTTAAGTGTTTTTTTTTAAACTGTTAATGAATAAACTTTGTTTTTTTATCACAATTGTATTTTATTTTTTAATTAAGAAAAAACTATAATAAATATTTATAAACTGTTAAATAGTGTTTTCGACTTCATTTATTTTTTATAATTGATTGCTTAAGGGGATACTTTCGATAAATAAAATACGAGCTGTGATATAATTCAGGGAAGAGTCAAATCACAAGGGCGATTACTAGAATCAAATCGCTACTAGTGTAATAATACAAACTGCCCTGTGTGGGAGCTTTCAGCAAAATATTTCCCAAAAGTCCAAAGTTTTGTTTTGTCTGTTTTTGTTAAATAATTGTTTGCTTTAACATCATTATGTTAATGTATATTTTAATTTGAAATGAAATTACGTAAATATAATATTACTAATTGAAATAGGAACAGTATACCAATAATAATTCAATAGAACGATGTTTTTTAATAATTACTTCTGAACTCTCATCAAGAGATTTTAGTAAAATCACTAGATAATCCTAATTACAGTAAACCAAACTAATTACCTCCTATATTACATACTGATCTATCTTGACATAAGATTGGTATATTAAATATTGACCTATCACCAAATCTTCTTCTTTTCAGCCAATTTTACTCCACTGAATATAGGCCTTTTCTATACCCTTCCAATATTTTATATCTTGGGCTATCAAACGACGATCAAATCAATCAAATATTTGAAGTCCACCACGTAAGGAGTGGGAAAAATCGACGTGAGTGCATGACACGATGTATGAATGCAATGGATGTGAGCAACGTGGCGGCCTACCCCTCTGGGAAGACAACATGATGGTAAGTTTGTTAGTTCAACTGTTACATTTTTAATAGTTTACAAATTTATGAAAAAGGTACGGCAGCATTACTTTTGGGAGATTTCTGGCATTTGTCATGTCTCTTGCCAGCATCTGATGTGCGATTTGTCGCCTTATGATTTTTTTCTGTGTTTTTTTATCAATTCCAGGGAAAAATTGCCAAGATAACGCCTGATATGCTGGCAAGAGTCTTGACAAACGCCAGAAATCGGTTTACTCAGTGTATGGAGAATGAGAGACGTCACCTACCTGATTTGATCTTCAAAAATTAAATAAAACGAAACTTTAGGTATGTGCCTACATTATAAAAACACTAATAAAAAAATTCGGATTAATACATTTTGGAAAAGGGAAATTATGCTGCAACACCCTTGAACATTCGTTCGAAAAGTAGGCTTCAACGGCAAACGAACGCTCCTCACAGTTCCAACGCACGATGCCAACAAAACTGTGTCGGGACAAAACTTTATAGTTACACCTGGCGCTCACTAGTCTAGTTAACTGGTATGAATATCCTTCCCGCATACAATGTGTTAATAGAACTCCAAACAGTTACTTTTTCAAATTTTAAGAGCGGAATAACAGTTATTTAGTGAGGACATAAAAATGATAAGTGTACTGAATGTGATACAGATTTACGAGTAAAGTTCCGCAGAACGCGTGTGAATTATTTCACCAAATTAGAGTGCCGTTAAAAACAATAAAAAGGCGATTACCCCAGCGGGCCCCGGCCGGACCCCGGGCCGGGCCTGGCCACCCCTGGCCGGGATGGGCCGGCGAGGGCGAGGGCCAGGGACGCGGTCCCGGCCGGCGCCCGTAAATGATGAAGGACTGCGCATATTATAATCGCTATTCAAACTGTGGCGCGCGTCCACTTATGCTTACAATAATCACGAAATTTTTTTTCATAATTTTTTTTTCCATTTTCGTTATTTGCGTTAATTTTCCTTCTTCTGCTCCATTAAAAAGTGTATAAAAACAGTAACGAGCTGAAATTTTGTCACATTTGATAATGCTTGGGAAGGGCGAAACATGTCATTCCCATAAAATATAATAAAACTTCTAAAAAACTGCCGTTTTCACTCGTGTATGTTAATATGGAGTTTTATATCATTGTTCAGGAAACAATATATAAAAAATTGACCGATTTCTTTATGAATTAAAACACTGTTTTTTTCCACTTTTTAGTATATTTATCTCGATACGTTTTTTATTTATCACTACATTATTTTTCATGTAAAAATTAACTGAATTTGTCTGATGTAGAATTCACGAGACAATAAAATGGCTATAGATTAGCTACCTTTCTATGTCATGAGAATCAATATAATAATAAATAAATAAATTGTAGGTATACAGTAATTGGGTTCAAAGCCACCACTAGTCTAGTTAACTGGCATTAATACCCTTCCCGCATGCAATGTGTTGATATTATGGGCTGGACACTCGGCTAGACAGGGTGGCAACAGATAGGCACTCAGGATACTCAGTTGGAGACCATGGGCAAATAGGCGAAGTGTCGGAAGGCCACCGATGAGATGGACCGATGATATTGTCAAAAGGGTTGGAAAATCTTGGATACAAAGGGGCAGGATACAGACGAGTGGAGGAAATTGGAAGAGGCCTATATCCAGCAGTGGAGGGAAGAAGGCTAGAAAAGAAGAAGAAGACCTGTTCTATACAAAAAAAAATCTTGTAGATAGTCTAGATATACTGAGACTTTTTGTTTTGCTGATTGATTTGTCATGTTTGGCCTTTCTGATACTATGTGGATATTCAGCAATAGCGCTAAAAGCGTACTGCTGTACGGATGTGCAACTTGGAAATCTATAGTGGGCGTTATTGGAAAACTCCTGCTGTTTTTAGATTTACGTAGGTGCCTTCGCTCAAAACGTATTTAAGATCGATTGGCCCCAAACAGTGTCAAATGCCGTTCTCTGGACCATGGCAGGCGAAAAGCTAATTAGAGAACAAGTCGCTAGACGCAAATGGTAGTGGATCGGTCACACACTCTGAGACGGAATCCAGCCTGCATCGCTCAGGGCGCACTAGACTGGTCCTCTAAGGGGAGAAAGAGGAAGCGTGGCAGACTTAGAGCCACCTGGAGAAGAGCCCTGCAGGATGAGGTTAAAGCAGCAGGCCTCACTTGCGATGATGTTAGGCATCAGGCATGCGATAAAGTCGTGTGGAGAAGGTTCCTTGAGGCCCTATGCACCTCGGAGGTGTGACAGGACAAAAAGAAGAAGAAGAAAATACTGTATGGAATTTGTACAATTGTATTTTCATTATTTTCTCCAGATTTGATAAAACTTTCAACAGGCGAAACATGTCATTCACATAAAATATAATATATAAAACAGATTGTTAATTCGTGTTAATTATTTAATCTGGAGTTTTACATATTTGTTTAAGAATAAAGGGGAATTTTAACCCCCGTATAACCCACTTTATTAAAAAAGTTCGTATTTAAATAAAAAGTGTGTTTTGATGAATGTTTGGGAAGCACTGGACTCAAGTATGATGATAATACCATTTGGGAAAGCTCTAGGGACGTGTCCGAACATATTTCTTGCAAAGTGTGGGCCGCTGATTCATAAAAGAAGAAGAAGTCGGCTTTACTTTCGAGAGGGCCGAGGGGTGGGGGTTGTGAGGAGCGCGCACTTCCTTATTACAATAACTCTTATTGTACTTTACGATCCGAGACCTTTCACAAGAGATGGAGAGGCGTAACATTAATGTCTGCCGCTCACCTTCATCCCAACACGCGTCGCATTGAGACAAAAATTCTTCAAAATAAAATAAAAGCCTTGAATCAGAAATCTTATAATTTAGGTAAGCTTTTATCAGACAACGAGAAAGCTTTTGATCCAAGAGGCGCATGTTCTATTTTTAGTATTCTTTAATTATAATATCATCATATATAGTAAATATTATGAAACAAAACATAATTTTAAACACTGTTTATTTCTGTTATATACATTGTTTTTATTTTATTCACAACTTTCAATTAACTAACTAACTAACTAACTAACCATCACGCCGTCTCTTCGAGAGGGTAGGCAGAAAGAATGGATAGCCACACTTTAATTGATGCGGCACTCCATCCTTCTCTTTTCGCCCCCGCGAGTGTGATGGGTTGCGAACCTCATCGCCACCAATAGGCATCTCCCGCGCACACTTTGATCGTTCAACGTCTACATAATAAATCTAAAACAAATTATATAAAATACAATGATATCAAATGTAATAACAAAGAAAAATAATTTAACACATAATGTTCTTTAAGAATTTAGATGGTGCACTTGTCTTCAGCTGGACGATCCGGACATTTGTGTTTATTTAATTTTTATTCGACGTTATCCACAGTTTTTTTTAATTAACCGTAATTAGGCCCTTAAAACAATCCAACACCAGCAAAAACTTAAAAATATTGTTGAAGAATTTATTTAAATTTTCATTGGAACAAATGAAAACTTTCGAAACCGGTTTCGCTCACGTCAAAGCTTCGTCAGGGTTACAAAAAATTACTGAGGAAGCTCTGACGTGAGTGAAACTGGTTGGTACGATAAAATAAAATAAAATGGTAAAAAAACAAAGTATAAAGTGTTTTTAAATTATTTTAAATATGTCACTTCACCAATTAAATGCTTCATTCGAAAGTATATTATGTTACAAGTATTATTTTTAATATCTTAATTATTTAGGAACATTTCAATTCAGACCAAAAGCAGTGTGACAAACACACTGCCATCACCGGGAATCGAAACCGGAACCTTAAGTTTGGCAGTCATAGCCCTTGCCACTCTGCCGCGAAGGTCGTCTTATTTGAGAAAAAATCGCAATCATCAATGAACATTGAATGAAGATCTCATAGATAGGTATGGCTAACTTTGATGAAAACATCTGATAAACCTGGTGACATAACAGTACGAATATTATTGCGCCTACAAATAATTATTTATTACTCAATTTGTTTCAGAATACCGAACGATACTGGCATCTATGAACCATTTCTTATAAATGGTCGAAGTTTTAAGCAATGTAACTATAATACCAACGGACTAATTTACATTTTTAAATCCCGTGACGTCATCACTCTCATGTTGGTTGCCAACCGTTTAATGTCAGACTGCGATACGTGAATGTAACAATAAAAATAAAGTTTTATTATAATTTTTATTTAAAAAGAAACAGAGTATTTCGTACTTCTCATTTATTTTGACATAATCCTAATTGTGTTAAATAAATTAATGATCTATTCTGACAGACCGATGGTTGGTTGATTGATTTTTTATTATTTTTATTATTTATCCTAAGTTAAAATGTATTGTAATTTCTTATTCTATGCTTTGGCATTGAATTCTTTTTATTTTATTTTATGTGTTAAACATTAAATTTATTTAATAATAATTTCTCCGACTTTTGTCTTTATTTCGACAGCGACCGGTTTCGCCAGGCTCGCTGGTATTAAAATGAACTTCCATCAAGAGATTTCAGTAAAATTGTTCGATTATTTTACATTTATTTAGCATAAAAAATAGCTACGTTTCGATTTTAACTAACTAACTAACTAACCATCACGCCGTCTCCCCGAAGGGGTAGGCAGAAAGAATGGACTGCCACATCTTTCTTTCCTGACATATTTCTCTCGATTCCTCAACATTCATACATCGTGTCATGCACGCGCGTCGATTTCTCTGACTCCTCACATGGCCGACATTCAATATTTGATTTATTTGATCGTGCCACGTTTTCCTTGGTCTTCCTCTATTTCTGGTACTATTTACATCATTAACATATAATTTTTTTACCATTCTTTCTTCATTCATTCTTTCCATATGTCCAAACCATCTTAATGATCCTTTCATTATTTTGTTCATGACACCATCATTCGCACCGCATTCACTTCTTATATTTTTCGACACTCTATCACTATCATACACAGAATATGCACACATTCGTCTAAGAGATATCATTTCTACTGCATTTATTCTACTTTCATCCTTCCTTTGCCAGTTCCATGCTTCACTTTCATACATTCGATTTTAAACATATTAAATATTGTACAACAAAAGTATAAGAAGATGCATTGAAACTTATGTTCCCGCTCGTATCGATGACATATTTTACATGACATTTAAAGAGCTATTATGTAGTTCGACAGATCGTGACATATTGACACCATCAATCTCTCCATTTCAATCATTTGACATTTCAAGCAAAGTTGACACAATACATGATACAATATTTAAAACGAGCGATCAGTTTTACGTACAAATAAATAGAAGGAAAATATCACAAAATATTCTGAAATAAAATCTAAAGTTTTCTTCTATATACGCCATACTTTGTTTTGTTATGATGGTTTATTTATATTTTTTTTACACATTGTATACACAACACTTTTATTAAAAAAAATACATGTATAGACATGTTTCGGACAAACAGTCCTTTTTCAGTAAAGATAAACTAACTAACTAACTAACTAACCATCACGCCATCTCCCTGAAAGGGTAGGCAGAAAGAATGGACTGTCACACTTTTACTGATGCGGCACTCCATCCTTCTCTTTTCGCCCCGCGGGAGACGCGGTGTGATGGGTTACGAACCTCATCGCCACCAATAGGCATCTCCCGCGCACACTTCGATCGTGCAACACCCACAAAATAAATCTAAAACAAATAATATAAAATACAATGATATAAAATAAAATAACAAAATAAAAATAATTTAACACAAAATGTTCTTTTTAGATGGTGCACATATTGTTTATTTAATTTATGTTCCACGAATCCACCGTTTTTTAATTTAGCACATAATGTTTTTTCGATGTTGCACATGTTGACATGGACGATCCGGACTTTTGTGTTTATTTTAATTTACGTTACAGGTATCCACCGTTTTTTAAATTAGCTGTAATTAGGCACTTAACCAGCAAGAACTTTAAAAATATCCTAAGTAAAATATAAAATATTCTTCTATATACGCCATACTTTGTGTTGTTATGATGGTTTATTTCCCTTTATCTTTTTTATACACTTATATACAACACTTTTATTAAAAAAATAAATTATATAGACATGTTTCTGACAAATGTTATATGAATTTTTATTTGAAACGTTTATGCTTTTTTAAGATAATCAAATGATTTTACTGAAATCTCTTGATGGAAGTTCATTTTAAATAATAAATAAAACGATGTTTTTTTAACTACTTCTACTTATGTCTTTATTTAGACAGCGCCCGGTTTCGCCAGGATCGCTGGCATCGACAGACTGGTCACCAGTCCGGTTGTCAGGTTGACCAGTCTGTCGATGCCAGCGAGCCTGGCGAAACCCGTCGCTGTCTAAATAAAGACAAAAGTGGAAGTTATTAAAAAACATTGTTTTATTTAATTATTGTTTATGCTTTTGTTATAACAAATATTATGATTCTATTTAAAATAATAATTTAAAGTTCTTATTGGGGTTCAGGTAATTACTTACAACAAAAGAAATAAATCAAAGATTGGACTTGACGTTAAATTTATTTGATTATTTATATAAAAATATTTTCATTTTGTATCTTTACTGAAGAAGGACTGTTTGTCCGCAACATGTCTACGTATATAGTTTTATTTTTATAATAAAAGTGTTGTGTATAAAGTGCATAAAAAATAAAAATAAAATATAAAATATTCGTATAATTAATACAAATGTAAACGTATGTTTTCTGGAAATTGTATATTTTTATGGGAATTTTTTTTTATTGATATTTATTTTACATAAATGAGATGTTTCAAACGAACAACATTAAAGCGACTTTTAAAAATATATTTAAACGACATAAGTGGAACTAGAAAAATAGAAAAACTGACGAAAACATGGCTCGCTTAAATCAATCAAATATTAAATAAAGTCGGATAAATCGACGTGCGTGCATGACACTTTTCAACTGGCATCAACATACTGGTCTTACGAGTCTGTCGGTGCCAGCTAACTTAGCGAAACCGGCCGGTAGCCTATTGAAGACTAAAATGGAAGTAATACACTTTAGAATTGAAGAATAACGCTGTTTATTTTCCACTTAAATGTTAAATATCACGACATGTTCTGGAGGAGACCCTCATCTTTAGGTGTAAATAAATAACATAAAAAACGAAGAAAGAATTATTAAAACGCATTTAAAAATCGATACAATATAAACGAACAATACGTTAATTTTTAATAATACATAATAATTAAAAGATTATTGAACGCTAATGCGTTAAATCTGTGAAATTCCATAGTAATATACTTAGGAAATTGAAAATAACTTTATTAAATCCACTTATTATTAAAAAAAAATTAAAAAACACGACATGTTTCGGAGGACACCTCCAACTTCAGGTGTAAAAAGAATAAAAACTAAACAAAGAAAGACTAATATAAAAACGAATTTAAAATTCGATACAATAATTCAAAATTAAAAAATTAATTTGGGCTACTTGTTATAAGAACTAATAATTATTATTTTTAACAGTAATTAAAAAAAATATATTTAAAAAATTGTTATTTAGAAAAAAACATATATTTGAAAAGACATAATTTAAATAGATATAAATAAATGGTTAGTTTGCATTTGATTGGGAATGGGAGCTTGGGAGATTAAATATAGATAAAGTATTTAAGGAGAAAGGAGTAAAAGGAGGAATCTAATTATTATTAATTATGTTTTCACCCAATTTCACCGACTTGAGGATTTCAAAATTTTCAAGTTTGTTTAATTTATTGCTATTGTTAACTGTGTGTAGAAATATTGTGTCATTTTTATCGAAACTATGGTCAAATTCAATACAATGGTTAGCCATCTCAGAAAAAAGTAGTATGTTTGGTGAAAGCAGTTTGTGTTCGTTGATACGTGTTACAAATGTTCGTCCTGTTTTGCCTATGTAAAAAGCATCACAATCTTTGCATTTAATTAGTAGATTAAACAAAGTTATTTTAAAGTATATGATTACAAGTGATGATATATTATTTTATAATTGTTAATGAAAAAAACTTTGTTTTAAATCACAATTGTAACAAGGTTGCTGCCACAGCTGTTTCGTCAAACAGCTGTCGTAAAATAAATACAATTGTGATATAAAAACAAAGTTTTTTCATTAACAGTTATAAAATGTTAAAGTATCAGAGTGTTTCGGCCAAAACAATGGACTATTTGATATATTATTTGTTATGTTTAAGGGGAAAATAAGTAGCGTTATTTTTCACTTCCATATTGTAAGACAATGAAATTCCACAATGAATGCCTTAAGTTTCAATAAATTAAAATGGAAGTAGTATAAAATTAAAAACAAAGATTTTTTTCATTATAATTCGAAATAAATTTAATCTGTGTTTACTGAAAGAGATAACAAAAAATACACTTTTGGGTATCTTCGTCCGCTTGTCTCCATCCACTGCAAGACGTAAGCCTTTTCACCCCCTACGCCATGCCTTTTGGTCTCTCGCCAGTGTTCTCCAGGCTCTTCCCGCCTTTCACACAATATCATAATTCCACCTGGTAGGCTGTCTGCAGACACTTCTACGTTCAGAAAACAAATACTCGTAATTCTGGAGAGTCTTCCTAATGTTGAACCATCTCTCATGCGTTTTTGGTAGTATACTATACACGATATATTATTTTACCTGTTCTCAATAGATGCCTTAAAAAATAATTTTGTAATATCTGTTGATGAAATAAACTGATTTTATTTGACTTCTCTGGCCCAACCTTAGCCTCCATCCAGTAACCTTATGGGTATACTTTAAAGGAAATTTGTCGTTGATTTATGTCTAATTCGAATTGTATTTTTTAAACATTTGCTTTTGAAACTTTGTGAATCGATACGTTTTATATATTCTTATGATATTTTTTAATATTTAACGGGAAATTTCTCCGGAATGAAACCTTCCTAGCGAGAATAAAAGAGCCCTAATCTCACCCACCTTCCCGGGATTGCGTAATAACAAAACAGCACCCGCCATCCGGATTGGGAAGACAGGAAGTCAGCAACAGCCCGAGTCCCGGCGGCAGCCGTGCGTTTCCGGTTCGGGGGAGCTATTAGAATTTTTAAATTTGGAACAAAAAATACTGCTTTTTGTAATGAGCACCTCCCTAATGAGTTGGGTACCTTTTCACAACAGGGTGGTGCAACGGATGTCTGAAAGAAACCAATAGATTTACAATGAAGTTTTTTAAATTTATTAAAAGGTCACGTAATTATTAATTAGGAAGGCACCTGCTCGGGACCTTGTCCGAAAGGCGTGCAAGATGGATCGGCCATGTAATACATCAAGAAGGTCTTGTGCATGCCATAATGGAGGGTATGACCGAGGGGACAAACTCTAGGGGACGCCCACGCCGAGAGTACCTGGAGGACCTGTTGGTGGACGTGCGATGCTCATCATATGCATATTTTAAAAGAGTCGCACAAGTCAGGGAAGAATGGAAGAGAAGAATAGAAGAAATGTCTGCAAACCAATCTCAGGATTGAAACATTCTAACTAACTAATTATTTCACGTAAAATTCCTATAATTTCTACCAAAAACGAATTGAATCTCTTTAAACTAGAGAATCGAAATCCAAGTCGAATATTTGATTAATTGACACTCTCTTCGTGCCTAATGAAATATTAAAGTCTGCTCAATTAGCTTGAGATTATTCTTTTCGTGTTTTTATTATCTATAATGAACTTTGTTAAATTGGAGTACTCAATCAAAATAAAAAAACAATTATCACTCTTTTCTTGAAAAGCTTAAGGCGTTAATACTTCGGAAATTTACGAAGGAGATGTTGAAACTTCGGAACAGGTCGAGAAAAATAAAAGTGAAATAAAAATAGTGTTATTACTTTTATTACAATTTACAATGTAAATCTACGGTGTTAACGCCTCAATTTAATTAAAAAAAACAATTATTTAGTTTCTTGGCACCCCTTCAAGCTTATATATATTTATTTTACTCTCTACATCATGCAGCTTTTAACTCATTCGGATATTTTATCGAGTCACACTCGATTTCGATTTTTTTCCCGGGGCCGAGTGTTATTCGATTTATCAAAATTTTACGATTTATTTTAAAAACATGCAGGACTTCAAAAAACATTTTTTATTATAAAGATAACTATTATAATTAACTATTATAACTATTATAAATAACTATTATAATAAAGATAACTATAACTGAAAGGGTTGGAAGCAGGTGCAAAAATGGAAGATGTGGCAGTAAGCTGTTTGTTGTATGCGGACGACGCTGTGCTACTTGCAGACAACGAGCACGAACTGCAAGCCCTGGTGTCTAGTATGTATGAGGTATGCAAGCGATATGATTTGATGATGAATGTGAATAAGTCTAAGGTAATGATTTTCGAAAAAGAAGGAAGCATGACAGTCTGCAACATTAGTGTAAACGGTGAAAATCTGGAACAAGTTGTTTATTTAGGAAGTATGTTTACAAAGGATGGGAGGGTGGAGAAGGATATTGAAAGAAGGGTTGGGGCAGGCAACAGAATAAATGGTGCACTTAAAGTTGTCATCGCAAACAAAAGCCTATCCAAAAAAACTAAGATGGCAGTGCACAATGGTGTTCTTGTGCCGACCCTTATGTATGGAAGTGAAGCATGGAACTGGCAAAAGAAGGATGAAAGTAGAATAAATGCAGTAGAAATGAGATCTCTAAGACGAATGTGTGGCAAATCTGTATATGATAGAGTGACCAATGCAAGTATAAGAAGTGAATGTGGTGCGAATGAAAGTGTTATGAACAAAATAAGGAAAGGGTCATTAAGATGGTTTGGACACATGGAAAGAATGAATGAAGACAGAATGGTAAAGAAGGTATATGTAAACGGCGTGAACGGAGCTAGAAATAGGGGAAGGCCGAGGAAAACGTGGCACGATCAAATCAATCAAATATTGAATGTCGGTCACGTGAGGAGTCGGAAAAATCGACGTGCGTGCATGACAAGATGTATGAATGTAGAGGAAGCGAGAGACGTATGTCAGGACAGAACAGTGTGGCGTTCCATTCTTTCTGCCTACCCCTACGGGGAGACGGCGTGATGGTAAGTTAGTTAGTTAAGATAACTATTAATCAGTGAATATATTAAAATCGTTTGTAGATCTAGGAAATTATAAATTAAAGTTGTTAATGACCATACAGATATTTAATTATTTATGATGGTGATTTGATGTGACTTATTTGTGATGGTGATTTATTACAGGTTATATTTTTATTTTATTTTTATTTATTTTACTTTCACATCATATACATTAATTTGATAAAAAAAAGTTTATGGTCTGTACTTGTCACACTAGGCATGGCCTGTATCGTGACAACTACATCTAAGAGCAGTTTAGTAGAATTGTTAGTAACATGGCGGTTTTTTAGTATTTGTTAGTGATCTTATGATAACATTGGTAAGTGACTTATCGCAACTTGATGATATAATTAAAATTGAATGCTAGGAAAGTTGTGATAATAATTTTACTATTCGTAAAAACTATTCGTTATTGGTAAATTTTTTAATAATAAGTGTTATGAATAAAATAATGAAAGGAACACTAAGATGGTTTAGACATATGGAAATAATGAATAAAGAAAGATGGTTAAAAAAGTATATGTTAACGATGTAAATGGTACTAGATATAGAGAAAGCCCGGGGAAAATGTTGCACGATCAAATCAATCAAATATTAAATGTCGGTCAAGTAAGAAGTCGGATAAATCGACGTGCGTGTATGACACGATGTATAGATGTAGAGGAAGCGAGAGAAGTTTGTCAGGACCGAACAGTGTGGCACCCCATTATTTCTGCCTTACAAGTTATTTAGTTAGTTATAGTTCAATGATCATACAAAATATCATCAACCAAAATATTTCGAATCGAAATATAACATATATGAAAGGAAATAAAAACCCGGGATGTTGTGATTTTTTAGGGTTGTATCTGAATATTTTGGATGGAACCTTCTTTACCCAAAAATCAAGATACCCTTGAACACGCTTTGTATTAAAATTTTATTTTATATGGATAAGATGCTAAGTGTTAAAAAAAACATTTTCACATCATACAGTATGAAGGAAAACATAAATTTTATTGCCTTTGTGCGCAGATCAAAGGGAACGCGCTTTTTGATGAAAATTCTCTTGTGACTCTGGATCGCTCGCCAAATGCGATAGGATCACATTGTGGAAAATTCGTGAGTAATTTTACTGTCATTTTTTATATGGTATATAAAAAATGTAAGTTATGAATAATTTTACAAGTGTACTTACTTTGTCCATATTATTAAATGATTTTTAAATAATAATTACATTCAATCTAATTAATATTAATGAAAACGTCTGTTTTCTAGAAGTTTTATTATAGTTTATAGGAACGACATGTTTCGCCTTTCTAACGCATTATTTATTATTATTATTATTTTGTTGAATCGCTTTTTACATCATGACAGCATGAGCCAAATCGATGTAAAGGGTATTATAGCATTCATAGTGATTCTCATGACATGTGATAGGTAGTCAATCTATCGCCATTTTATTGTCACGTGAATTCTACACAAGACCAAAGACAGTGTGACAATCACACTGCCCTCGCCGGGAATCGAACCCGGAACCTTCGGGGTGGCAGTCAATGCACTTACCACTCGGCCACGAAGGTCGTTGCTTAGCTCATGCTGTCATGATGTAAAGAGCGTTTCAACGAAATAATAATATTAATTTAACCAAGAGCGCATTAGAGATGGTTCGACATTAGGAAAACAAGATTATCTTAAAGTCGAGAGTATTTGTCGTCTAAACGCACCTTCACTAATATGAGGAGACCACGTTTAGCAGACTAATTTATCTGTTTTAGCATGGCTCCTTCTTATATTGTCCCAAAAAAATATTTTTGAACACAATGATGATATTGGACATGGTTAAAAAATTTCAAAAAACTTGTGTGATTAAAAATGTCTCTTATGTTTGTTATTTTTATATTTTAAAATTATCGATACTATTGCAGAAGCGCTTAGAAGCAGAAGGCGCTTTTGGAGAGACCACGTCCACCGCATGGAGAATACAAGAATTGCAAAAAATGTTAAAGATAAAAACCCAAACAGCAAGAGATTACCAGAAAGGCCGCCAAAAAGACGGAGAGATGGCTGGACATCATCATCCCTGGACAGCTCACCGTCATAAATAAACTAAGAGGAAGAGGAAGAAGAATGATGCTATTGCAGCTATTAAACAATTTTTTTGAATGTATACAAATCTTGTACACGAATACTGGATTTCACCCATTGCGGGTTATCAATTCAAGAATTAATTGTATCTCAATAGAGACGAAGATGCAAATTGGAAACAGAATATGGTTGATCAAGGTGTTTACAGGACTTATGACCTGTCATTGGTTGGGTTAAGCGCACGCTTTATGTAATTACAACATTCCCCATTCCACCTTTGTTATGACCATGTCTGACAAATTTTGGAAGTTGCATATATGTAAAAGTCCAACACCAGAATTCACATGTCAGTTTCAATCCGCCATCTATGAAGATTTTATTATATATGTTAATCTCTAAGATTACTCTATATAATCTACATACTAACGCCATCTATGAAGATTTATGTTAATTAAGCATTAAGCAGAACATCTTTATAACACAATGTGAAAGGCTACCCCGCCATTAGCGCATTGTTAGAAGCCGCCTGGAGATGTCACTCCTATCTATATGCCAAACTTGGACCAGATCCAATTTGCATCTTCGTCTCTATTGAGATACAATTAAATCATGAATTGATAACCCACAATGGGTGAAATCCAGTATTCGTATACAAGTATATGTATACATTAAAAAAAAATATTATTAAACAATTATTTAACAAAGTTTAGTAACTCGTGTCATTGAAGATCGCGAAGTAAGAGAGACGAGAGATATTTGCACTTGTGTCCATATCAACCCTCATGTGCGCCCCGCCGCCTGGTCTCCACACCCCGGGCCAATCCACTCCCCAAATTAGATTTTTGTATAAAACAGTTTAAACTTTGGGAAGTCTTTCAGCCCGGGGCAGTGCTTTCTAAACTTTCCCAACCAAATTCGCTTTATTTCGGACAAAAAAAGTTTACGAAGCGATTTGCGAAATTTAAAGATTCTCGAATTTACTAAAACCGTTTTAATTCCTATGTTTAAATAATGGCGTAAAACTTTCGACTTGTCCTGCAAAAATAATACCGCTTTTTTAATAAAATTGAAATTTAATCATTTAATCTGAAGGAATAGGAAAAAAAATACACGCTTTCTGGAGAAACTCCATTTTAAATAAGAGTGAATAAAGCAGAGTGTCATAAAGCTCTCTCTTGTATGCGGATGACGCTGTCCTACTAGTACTCGGAGACAACAACCATGAACTACAAGTTCTGATGAATAGTATGTGTGAGGTATACATGCGAAATGATCTGATGATGAATGTAAATAAGTCCAAGGTTTTTGAAAGAGAAGAAATCATGACAGTGTGCAACATTAGCGTAAATGATGAAAATTTGGAGCAAGTAGATGAGTCCGTGTATTTGGGTGGTATGTATACAAAATATAGGAGAGTGGAGAAGGATATTGAAAGAAGGGTTGGGGCAGGCAACAAAGTGAATCGCAAACAAAGACCTATCCAAAAAAGCTAGAATGGCAGTGCACAATAGTGTTCTTCTACCGACCCTTATGTAAGGAAGCGAAGCATGGAATTGGCAAAATAAGGATGAAAGTAGAATAAATCCAGTAGAAATGAGAACTCTTAGACGAATGTGCGGATTCTCTGTGTATTTCATTTTCATTTCATTTCATTTAATTTATTTTGATAATAATCACAAACATTACAGACATACAATTCCAAATCGTTTGCAATTACATTATAAACAGAGAAGCATTAAAAAAAATAAAAATTAGGCTTAAGAGTAAGAAAAAATCATAACATTGATATTGCATCCCTGAGGCAACTCACACTATCACCAAATATGTCGACCTCCGAGGCGATCCGATTAAGCAATAAGATTGCCCTACCCACAGGCATTACCATTGGCAGGTTGGTTCTGCAGCGTGGCAAATAAAACAATCTGTGCTGTCTTTGACGAAGGTAATTATCAGATGATAGAGTGTATGATAGAGTGTCAAATGAAAATAAAAGAAGTGAATGCGGTGCAAATGACGGTGTTATGAACAAAATAATAAAAGGATCATTAAGATGGTTTGGACATATTTAAAGAATGAATGAAGAAAAAATGGTAAAAAAAATATATGTTAACGATGTATAATAAATACAGCGATTTTTTATAGACTGTCAATTTGACAGTTGATTTGTAATCAGTACATTTTGCCATTCTACCATAAATAGACTGACGTCAGAACAGCGCTTGCAAGTTGTGAAAATTTATTTTGAAAATCATGGTTCGGTCCGCCAAATTTATCGTGTACTACGTCTATTTTACGGTCGACATAATCGTCCATCCGAGCAAGTTATTCGGAATTCCATGGATCGTTTTCGCACCACGTACACTCTAGTGGATAATACGTATCCACAAAGACGACAATTGTCGAAAATTGGATTTCACGATTGCGCTTCATTCGAGCTAGCCGTGGCGCTCATATCCCAGAAATCATATTTAAACAATCTTCTTCTTCTTCACTTTTGGTAGACTTAGGAGTCTGTTATTTCAGGCGGGTTCTCTTGAGACGCTGAACTCCAGCTTTCTCACCACCGTTTCGGGGGTCTTCCTGGTCGGCGTTGTCCGTTTGGCGTTCCATGGAGAGCTATGGGTGGTATCCTATTTGAGCTCATCCTTTCTACATGTTGATGCCAGTATCGCCGTCTTTGACGTCCCCATCTGACCACATCTTCGATCTCGCAAATATCTCGGATTGCTGTATTCCTAACTCGATCACGTAGGGTCTTGCCAGCTATAGCGCGGAGTGTTTTCATCTCGGTTGTCCTGAGCATGCTCTTTATCTTGACAGTGTCTGCCCTCGATTCAATGCCATATGTGAGGATTGGTCGCACACAGGTCTTATAGATGTGAACCTTGCTGTCAGTCCTCATGTCCTTGTTTCTCCATATGACATCTTTCAGGCAGCCTGCAACCGCTGCAGCATTATCTACCTGTGACCTTACTTCTCTGTCTATTAAATTATTTATTAATTATCTATATTATCAATTAAATAAAGCCAATATCTTAGACATTAACTTAGAATATGTATTGTATATCTCTAAAAAAATAACCCCATAAAAATGCACCTCACAGATTGACAAGAGTTGATTTTCTTGGCTTATCCACCTAGACTTGTTTCATACCAATTTCTTGACTAATTTTTTTCTTTATCCACATAAAAAACTTTAACTGTCTAATCCGCGAGTCCAAAGGTAAACTTTTGAGTGGAAAAATACAATTAAAACGGATTTAATGAACTCGCTGCGATTAAAAAATATACGTGGAATAAAAAGCGGGTACAGATGATGTGGGAGTGAAATGGGTCAGATGTCTTTGGCTTGGTCCATGTTATGTTATAACTCGTGATTAGAAGAGGAGAAACGAACATCTTCTTCTTCTTGTACCGTATCGGGTTTCCCAGACGTCGGCAATCACTTCTGTAAAGTACCTATATATTTGAAGGAATAATTGTTTCTTAATAGAGACGAATATGTAAATTATATGGAAACAGAATATGGTAGTCGAAGCGTTTACAGAACTTATGACCTGTCATTGGTTGGTTTAAGCGATCACTTTATGTTTAACTACATTCACCATTCCGCCATTCTTACGACACCACGTCTGACAAATTTTTGGAACTTGTATATATGTTAATATTTTTTAATAACTTCACTGTTGGTAGGGACATCTACACTAGCGCCATCTATTAAGATAATTTGTAAGCATTAAGCAGAAAATCTTTCTTAATACAATGTGAAAGGCTTTTACGCAATTATCACATTGCTAGATAACGCCTGGAGTGAAACTACAATTTTAATGCTATTAACTTGTTCCAGTTTTAATAGAATTTTTTGTTTTTTTTATTAAAAAAAAACAAATACCTATATGTTGTTTAGATATTTCATTGTTGTCGAAATACTTTGATACTTCTAAAATACATTATGAAATGTTTTAATTTTACCCTCTACTAAACGCAATAAATGAAGTACACATTATATAACATCAAAACTATGTTTCTTCTATGTTCGCCATAACTTTGTGTTGTAGATGTTTAACGTTTCTTTTTTTATTTATATTTTTTGTATACAACACTAACATTTATTAATTTTTTTTTAATATCAAACATGTTCCGGACTAACCAGCCCTTCATCAGTGATATTATATAAATATTTAAAATATGATGAAGTTGTTTACAAAATATAGTGATTTTTGACAGATGTTATAATGATTTATTTTGGTTCCAAAATAAAACATTATAACATCTTCGGAACCAATCACACCGCGTCTCCCGCGGGGCGAAAAGAGAAGGTTGGCGTGCCGCATCAGATAAAGTGTGACAGTCCATTCTTTCTGCCTACCATTTCGGGGAGACGGCGTGATGATTAGTTAGTTAGTTAGTTAGGTCATTTTGGCTCGCGCTGTATTGATGAAAATAGCTTTTCAACAAAATAATAATAATAATACTCGTATAGTTTAAACAGATTTTGGTAGTAAAGAATTAAGGGCACAGTCATCTCGTTTATAAAGGGTCCCTTCGGCATTTTTCCTTTATCTTGAATTTAGAGATCTGGATATCCTGTTTTCGTTCTAAAATATCCCTTAAAACGCTATTGGAAAACTTGGGGTGATAATGCAAGACGCCTCCAGAATACGGAATGAAGGAAACACAAGAAAATGGACCAAATCTCTACGATCTCCAAATACGGAACCGTCCGGCCGTCTTACTGATTACAACGTTATCAGAAAAATATTGATAATTGACTTCGTTTTTGTTTTGAAAACCAAAGCAGGTTTGCAAAGATAAACTTAATTTCAAATACAATTTTAACACAATACAATGTATAAAGCACGGCAAGGATATAGTTTTTAAATAAGAATTTAGTCAAAGCCCTTGAGACGATTCTTCTTCTTCTTCAAGTGCCCTGTCGGGTCCCCCCAACGTTGGCGATCACAAGTCCCTGTCCTGTACGCTCAGAACAGCTGCTCCACACTTCGGATGCCGGTCCACTCTCTCACGTTTCGCAGCCAGGACATCTGTCTCCTACCGGGCCCTCGGCGTCCCTCAATTTTCCCCTCCAATATCAGTTGGAGAAGGTGGTACTTTTCCCCAAGCAGTATATGACTCAGATGGGAGATATTTCGAACCTTGATAGTTGATAACAGTTCCCTGTCAACTCTTGCTCGCCTCAGGACTTCGGTATTGGTAGCCATGTCTGTCCAGGGAATTCTGAGTATTCGGCGATAGAGCCGCATTTCAAATGCTTCCAGTCTGTTCATTGAGTTGACTTTTAAGGTCCACGTTTCACACCCATAAAATAAAACAGCCACACATAGCACTCGATAATTTTTTGGCGAAGTTTCGAGTTTATGTTATCATTGCAGAATAGTGATTTCATTTTATTAAACGTAGCTCTTTCTGCCTCAATTCTGCATTTTATCTCTACATCTGAGTTGAGATGATTAATTAATAAAAACGGCGCTTTAAAAATCGTCCAATTTATTATCAATATTAAGTACTGGTCGCAGAAATGTTTTATATGACGATCACTCTATTTTAAGTCGAGTGTATGTATGAAGCACGCAATGTATTGCTTCTCTTGTTCTTCTTATGGTTTCTTTTTACTTAATTGATCTTAAATTTTTAATTATCTTGTGTTTTTTGTGTTTATGTTTATTGCTTATATTGTATTTACGTAACTAACTAAAACTAACTAACCATCACGCCATTTCCCCGGAGGAATAGGTAGAAAAGATGGATCTCCACAATGGCCTGTCCTGGCATACCTCTCGGGCTTCCTCTACATTCATACATCGTACCATGCACGCACGTCGATTATTCCGACTTCGAATGTGGCCGCCTTTTAGTAATTGATTCATTTGGTCATGCCATGTTTCCCTCGGTCGTCCTCGGCTTTTTTTCCCACTTACGCTGCTTGTGTACAACTTTTTAACCATTCTACTCTCAACCATTCGTTCCATATGTCCAAACCATCTCAGGGATCCTTTTTTAATTTTATCCACGATGCAGTCATCTGCCTTACATTTCTTTCTTATTTCATCGTTCGGTATTCTATCGTACAACGTTTTCCCGCACATTCTTCTTAGTGATCTCATTTCTACGGCGTTTATACTTTTTTTGTATTTATGTATTTTAAATTTTTTACAATTATATCTTCTTTATGCTTGTTATAGTTTTTATTTGTATTCTATAGTCATAAGCGATTTGGTGATTTACTGTGATGTTATGATTTTTTTTAAAAATAAATTGTAATTGAAATTCTTCCATATGGTAGACCTATGTGGTCTGTTTTTTAGAGGTAGACTCCCACTCCCTGTGAGGTAGACTCCCAGCAGTCATTCCATCTTTTAGGAGGTCTTCCACGAGGACGAGTCCCGTGAGGCTGATTATGCAGTGCAATATAGGGGAGTCTGGTGGTGTCCATTGTTTGAACGTGACCAGTTCCTTCTTTGCTGTCTGCTCCATCAAATTTCGAAAGTGGGAAATCGTCTTCTAACCAGCTACGAAAGAGTTAAGCCCTGGGAAGGCAGCGTGGTAATTAGAAATAAATATGTTGGAGAACAACGATTGCGTGAATATTATAACCTCTTCTGTGGCCCTTGTGCCTTGGGGCTGTTTGTTGGAAATCAAATTTTCCGGCGCTTTATTCGTTTTGACGAATCCATCCAATTAAAAGAGTTTTGATCGTTCAGAAACACAAAACTACAGTCCGCGCACAAAGGAGGCCAACTGATTGGGAGTGGAGTTCAAACAGAATTCTCGCCAAATGTCGCAAACATTGTGTTGCCCCGGGCGGTGAGCAAACAAGTCACGGGACGTGAAACAAAACCAGAATAATATTTAGACCTTACGTTAAAGATTAATAAATTAACTGTATTTTCTTCCGTATGGAGTTATATACCATGACCGTAGAGTTGACCCCATTAGAACATGACCGTACCAGTCCCTTTTTCGCTGTCTGCTTCATCTTATGATATCCTCAACCTCACATATCTCTCTAACTCTGGTGTTCCTCACGCGATCTTTCAGTGTCTTGCCTGCTATCGTCCTTAGTGTCTTCATATCGAAAGTATAAATTATAAATAAACCTAATCAATACGAATGAAAACATGTGTTTTCTTGAAGTTTTAGTATCTTTTATGTGAATGTCATGTTTTGCCTTGCATTTTAATATTTCTCAAAGACAGTAGAAAATGCCATTACAGGTCAATCAAATTAATCAAATATGGAATATCGGCCACGTGAGGACTCGGAGAAATCGATGTGCGTACATGACACGATGGATGAATGTTGAGGAATGGTGGAAAATTTGTCAGGAAAAGCCAAGTGTGCCCATTCGGGAAACGGCATGATGTTTAACTGTTTTGTTTTCTAAATATTAGAATTTTGACTTTATTGAAAGTTTAGGCGTTAATAATTGATTTGCAAATGTGTGTTTCCCACTGTAATGGGTACTGTAGAACATCCAAATATTCAACAGTAGCGTTAAAAGCGTACTGCTGTACGGATGCGAGACTTGGAAATCTACCGCGGACGTTATTGGAAAACTCCAGGTGTTTATAAATAGGGGCCTTCGCTCAATATTCAAGATCTATTGGCCCCAAACAGTGTCAAATGCCGTTCTATGGACCATGGCAGGCGAAAAGCCAATTAGAGAAGAAGTCGCTAGACGCAAATGGCTGTGGATTGGTCACACTTTGAGACGGAACCCAGCCTGCATCGTTCAGGGCGCACTAGACTGGTCCCCTATGGAGAAATCGAGGCAGACCTAGAGCCACCTGGAGAAGAGCCCTACAGGACGAGGTCAAAACAGCAGGCCTCACTTGGGATGATGTTAGGCATCAGGCATGCAATAGAGTTGGGTGAAGAAGGCCTTGAGGCTCCATGCACCACGGAGGTGTGACAGGATAAGAAAAAAAAAAAGAATTGGTACTGTATATATGTATACAGTACCAATTCTTCTACTACTGTATATACGAGATAACCAAACCGCAGAGCTAAAAATAAGAATTGGACTAAGCTGGGCAGCTTTCGGAAACATGAGTTACATCCTTAAAAACCGGAAAATATCGATCAACCTGAAACGAAAAGTCTATGAAGCCTGCGTTCTGCCAGTTGCTACTTATGGTCTTGAAATTGTAATATTGTCCAAACAAAATACCGAGAAAGTACGAGTGACCCAAAGAGCCATGGAAAGAGCCATGTTAGGAATAAGCCTAAGAGACAGAGTCAGAAACGATACGGTGAGAGAAAAAACAAAGGTCACTGACATCATCACGTAGCTAGAAGCTCAGATGAAAAGTGGACAAGAAGACTGCTCACTTGGAGACCGCGGAAGTGCAGGGCGACCGCAACTACGGTAGAAGGATGATCTAAACAGACACGTCGGAATAACCTGGATGCAGTCTGCACAGAACAGAATGACATGGAAGCAAATGGAGGAGGCCTTTGTCCAGGATTGGACGGGAATAAGCTGAGGAAGAAGAATAAGAAGAAGATATGTTTAATTAGTTTTTTTTGTTTTTAATTTAGTTCCATATTTACACCTGTGGACGGAGGTCACCCCCGAAACATGTCGTGGTCAATATTTTTATTGTAACATATAAAGATATTAAATAAATTATAGTGGAACATAAAAACCGTTGTTTTTACAATTCCAAAGTTTTTTCAGATGTTTGGTTCATTGTTCCTTGATTCTTTGTTCAATGGTTGAAATTATTTGATTTTTTTTTTCAAAACAATAAAACAAACGATAGACTTGATTTGTTTTGACATTTTTTTTTGCTTTAAAGGGATTACTTTTTTTTTTTTTTTTTAATTTCCTTGTAAGAGGGATTGTAATAAAACAAATAAAACAATTGAAAAAGCTTATAAAAAATAATCACATCGCACCTCCAATAAATTCACTGTTATGACTAAAACTAACTAACTAACCATCACGCCGTCTCTCCGAAAAGGAAGGCAGAAAGAATGGCTTATCCCCGCTTATCTTTCCTGATATACTTCTCTCGCTTCCTCAACATTCATACATCGTGTCATGCACGCGCGTCGTCGATTTCTCTGACTCCTCACATGGCCGACATTCAATATTTGATTTATTAGCCGTGCCACGTTTTCCTCGGTCTTCCTCTATTTCTGGTTCTATTTGTATCGTTAACATATATTTTTTTTAACATTCTTTTCTTCAATCATTCTTTCCATATGTCCAAACCATCTTAATGATCCTTTCACTGAATTTATTCTAATTTAATGGAAAGGGTATAGCTATCACATTGATTCTCATGACATGTAGCTAATCTATTGCCGTTGTATTATAACGTGAATTTTGTTTCAGACCAACGACAGTGTGACGATCACACTGCCATCCCCGGGAATCGAACCCGGGTCCTTCGGGGTGGCAGTCTAAGCGCTTACCACGTAGCCACGAGGGATATATGGAACGAATGAATGAGCAGAATGATACAAAAGATTTATACAAATAGTGTGAATGGAAAAAGAAGTCGAGAATGGCTAAACAAACCATGGTATTACCAAATCAATCGATGTTTGAAGTATTAATAATCGACGATCGAGCGTGTAACGGTGTGTGAATGTGGAAACGGCGTGATAGTTAGTTAATCATACGAGATGATGTCCTCTCACCTGTCGTCCATGCGGCAGTCTCCATCCCGGGAACGGCAAGATGACTTGAAGGTATCGAACAGAGCGCCGCAAGACTTCTCATTATGACACACGTTAAGGGCGTAGTTGCAAGTTGGAAGCGCCTCCACCGGGTAAGGGTCTTTCTCTGTAACAAAAAGATTACTCAGGTTAGTAAATGAAAACTCACGAAGGTAAATGAATACTTAGGTAAGTAAATGTATACTCAGGTGAATCAATGAATACTCAGGGGAGTAAATGAATACTCAGATAAGTAAATGTTTACTCAGGTAAGTAAATGAATACTCATGTAAGAAAATGAATACCCAGGTAAGTAAATGAATACTAATATTTACCAAAAAGATATACCAAATTAAAATCATTATAATTTTTTTTTATACAACGGGTCGTTTGAACCCAATAACTGTATATCACCGTATATTGTTTTTAGCTATTATATTGATTCTCGTGACATGTGAATAGTAGCTAATCTATTGCCATTTTTATTGTTACTTGAATTCTACACCAGACCAAAGACAGTGTGATAATCACACTGCTATCGCCGGGAAACCCGGGTCCTTCGGTATAGCATTCAGAACAATTACCATTCTGCTACGAAGGTCGTCAAAAATGTCACATTTGCTTAGACAGGCAAATGTCATTTCCATAAATTGTAATAAAACTTCTATAAAAGAAACGTTTTCATTCGTATTAATTATTTAATATAGCGATTAATATCATTTTAAACTGTTAATGAATAAACTTTGTTTTTTGTATCACAATTGTATTTTATTTTACGCGACAGCTGTTTCATCAACCAATGTTGACATCATCAGGTGAAACAAAGTCAAATAAAGTTTATTCATTAACAGTTTAAAATGTTAAGGTATCATAGTGTTTCGGCCAAAACAATGGACTATTTTATATCATTGTTTAAGAAACATTTTAAGCGCATATTCAACGCATCGAAAGAGTCCAAAAATTGTTCATTAAACACATTAATTTCACAATGTGCAGGTCGTTTACAAATTATAATTCTGCCCTTAATTTTTATCCCTTGGACTCTCTCGAAAAAAGGCGAACAATCAATGATATGATGTTGCTTCACAAAATCATTCACTTCAAAATAGACAACTCCGAACTTCTTAGTAAATTATTACTGAATACCCCTATGCTTCGCAAAAGACACACTGCGAACCAAATATTCCACCTTCCTGCTTATCGGACTAACTACGCTCAGAGTGCGGCGGTGTAGCGGACGTGCGACATGTACAATAAGTGCTTTAATAACATCGATGTTTTCCATCTTAGTGAAAGTGATTTAAAAAAAATGGTTGGAGCAACTCTTCGGGGCGAATGAAACTAGTTACTATACTTTTTCTTTTCTTGTCTTATTCTTTTCTTACATTTTAAAATTATATATCATCTTTAACTATTAATTATTACTAGTACTACTAGTTTTCTCTTTAACTTATCAAAGTGTTACTTTATTTTTCTTACCTATATATTTAACCTTATTTCTGTTGTTATATAATATTTGTGGTAGCATGTAATTGGTCTTGTTTTGTTGTCTTTGTATGTTTATATTCATATACTGTATTTGCTGTTTGTTACCCTCAATAATAAAAATAAAAATAATAAAAATAAAAATAAATATTTAGTAATGCATTCAAAATCATCACTGCGAATATAAATATATCGACAGAACCAAAAACGACAGTGCACAATGGGATCTTAGTGTCGACACTTGTATGCAAGTGAACCGTGGAGTTAGCAGGTGAACCTGTAGAAATGAGATTACTAAAATAATGTGGAAAAACAATATTTTTTTATTTTTTTTTATTTTTTTTTATTTTTTATTATCGAGGGTAACAAACAGCAATTACAGTATATGAGTATAAACACATAGAGACAACAAAACAAGGCCAATTACATGCTACCACAAATATTATATAACAACTGACATAAGGTTAAATATATAAGAGTAATAAAGTAACACTTTTATAAGATAAAGAGAAAACTATTAGTAAAAATGAATTAAAAATAAAATACAATTTTAAAATGTAAAAGAAAAAAGAAAAAGACAAGAAAAGAAAAAAAATAAATAGAGTAACTAATTTCATTCGCCCCGAAGGGTTGCTCCAACCATTTTTTTTAAAATCACTTTCATTAAGATGGAACACATCGATGTTACTAAAGCACTTATTGTACGTGTTGCACGTATGTATGTAAATATATGATTGAATTTATAGGAGGAGGAGTATGGAGAGTCTCACGAGAGATTATTTGATGGATAGTTAGTTAGATTAAAAGATCTGATTTCTGCAAGATTATTTTACTAAAACAAGAGTTCTTTGCCCTTCATTAGCGTAGGTTGACCTTGAAACTAAATTCTTAAGAATCTCCAAGACGAATCTTTAATAGAGCTGTCTTTTGTATTTCATCTGAGATAATTCAGTCTCTATAAGCCGCCATCTTAGTCGTTCGGCGGCCATTTTGTGAACATGAAAGACAAATGAAAGCGCAGCACCATTTTGAAGCGAAATTTCAGGGGGATTTAAAATTACGCATTAAAAATAAAGTTCGGCGTGATATGCGAGGTATAGACGAGTTTAAGACAATATTGTAGTTCACGAGTTCCAAATTCTGCGAATACTTTCCATCCCACACAAGGAAAAATATTAAAGATAGGAAGTTGTAGGAAAACAAGTTTAAGTTATTGTCTGGTTTGGTTCGAAAACAAACAAAATATTATTTCTAAAATATGTTGTTTTGTGGGAGTAAAGAGTGGGTTTATAAAATCCATATTCTGTGTGACATTTGGTTTATATTTATATACACAATTCTTCTATACAGGCGTACGTAGTTCATCATCATCATCAGCCGTTTGTCATCCACTGCTGAATGAAGACCTCACCTAAAACACGCCACCGCCCCCTATCCATTGCCGCTCCCATCCATCCATGTCCAGCTATCCTCTTCAGATCGTCGGTCCAGCGGGAAGGGGGACGTCCAACTCTGCGGAATCCTGTACGCGGTCTCCACTCCAGAACCCGTCTCCCCCATCGGCCGTCGGTTCTCCGACAGATATGGCCAGCCCATCGCCACTTCAGCCCGCCCATCCTCAGAGCCACCTCAGTCACCTTGGTTTGTTGTCAAATAAATTCGTTTCTAAATCTGTCCCTCAAGGTTATTCCAAGCAGGGCTCTTTCCATGGCGCGTTGGGCGACCTTGAATCTGTTGACTAGACCCTTTGTCAGTGTCCACGTCTCGGCTCCGTACGTCATGACTTGCAAGACGCACTAGTTGAAGACTTTAGTCTTGAGGCATCACACTGCCATCGCCGAGAATTGAACCTGGGACTTTCGGTATGGCAATCAAAGCTATTACCACTCTGCCACAAAGGTCGACAATGTTCAGGTCGATTAGCTTGCAAAAGTTTTGTGAGATAGGGAGGTGCTTGGCCATATAATAATAATAAATTGGATAATTTATAGAGCGCCATTTTTAAGAATTACTCATCTCAAGGGCGCTGTAGAAGATGCTCCGTTTTATCAACTAGATAAAAATAATTGTAAAAATAATAATGAGAACAATAATAAACATATTTATTATGAGGGCTGCACCTGACGAAGTCGATCAGCCCTTCCTGTCAGGAAATGATAATTTGAAAAGGTGCGTTTTGAGTCTCGATCTAAACTGTGATTGATTCTCAATGCATTTAAGATCTGCTGGAAGATTGTTCTAGGCTGAAGGGCCGGCTATCGCGAAGGCTCGGTCGCCAAAGTTTGTGCTTGGACAGCGTTTTGGCATAGTCAATCTACCGATCTCAGAAGAATCAGCTGATCGCAATGTAGACTATCTAGCATTCAGGCTCTCGTTGATGCAGGGTTCAGATATATAAGCTGGTGCCATTCCAAGCAAAGCCTTATAGACCGTCCAGCAGAGCTTGTATTGCATCCTATCTGGACATTTCAGCCAGTGGAGCTTCTTAAGATGCTGTGTTATGTGACAACTCTTTGGCACACCCCTTATCAGTCTTGCTGCTGCATTGAATGCGGACTGGAGTTTATTTGTTTGCTGTTTGGGGAAATTGGCGTAGACTCCATTGCAGTAATCTCGTCTGGACACGACAAAGGAATTGATTAATGTTTTAAAACTGTCAACGGGAATATTTATTTATATGGATTTTAATTGCCTTAGATGAAAGAAGCTACTGCTGAATGTTTTATTAAATTGAGTTTTTAATAAAAGTTCAGTCTCTAGATCAGCGGTCGGGGAACCGGGGTAAAATACCCCAAATGGGGGTAAAAATGTTTTTTTTTGAGGTAATAAGGAAATTTTTCTAGTATGCTATTTCATAAACATGTTAGTATTTTTACAAACTTAAATAATTCAGGTGTGTGCGTGAGAAATCTGTTGTCTTTTTGGTTGTCAAAAGCTGCGAAGGCTTTCAAAATTGCACATGAGGAGGCGGTAAAAAAGTTGCTGCCATTTGCAACAACCTACCTTTGTTAATAAGGCTTTTCTACTCTAATGAACATAAAAACGATGAACAGAAATCGATTAAACGCCGAAGACTGTATTCAAATTGCTCTTACACCAAAAAGTCCCAATCGTGAAGTAATTGTATCAAACATGAAGCAACATCATTTCTTCAAAAACTGAAAAGGAAACCCGAAAACCTGAATTTTTGTTTGATCCAATTTGAGAATTTTATTTTATTTTGTGTTTATTACAAACTTACTATTTTCATGTAACTTTTTTTATTTTCCGTATAAATTAATTCAATAAATAATGTTTATTTAAAATAAACATAGATTGTCTTCATTTTTAAAATGGGGGAGGGGGTAATATCGACATATGCAAAAATATTTTGGGGTAATGGTTAAAAAAAGTTACCCGACCGCTGCTCTAGATGGACCCCAAGAAGTTTTATTGCGTTTTTAGGAGAGATATCTGTGTCGGATGTAGATACTGGGGAGCGATCAATTAAATTTTGGAGCTTCGTAGAAGCAGTATTAGTATTATGATTGTGTTTGAAGATATGACGGAGTGATTCCATTTTTAAATAAATCATCGCGCAATTAGCACCCCGAATAGTATATCGACCTGCCCCGCCTTGGACCCGATCCGCCGCTCGTGTCGCGGCTGTCACCTGTCACTTCTGTCATACGGTCGGCAAATTAAAACCCATCTGTCAAAACGTCTGCCAGACATTTTCTATTACAGCCTCCCCCCGCACGCTCCCTCCGTCGCTCCAGCGATGAAATTCTGCTCCGGGAATATTGGAGTAGACATTTTAAGATTATTAAAAAACGTTTTACAAGTACAAATAAAACAATTTGAAAGATTGGTAAGGAGCTCAGACGATTCTGGTATGGAGGGTGTCCATGCTAGAAAAGACATTCGTCCTGTATCTGTGTAACAGAATTTTTAATTTGTTCCTTCCCTTATTTGGGGCAATTTTCATTTCTAATTTAATTTTTATAAGATAATCGAACGATTTTACTGAAATCTATTGATGACAGTTTCATTTCAAATAATAATCAAATAAAACCATATTCATTTATCTTTTTCTTTTTTATATGCTTTGTATATACAACACTAACATTAAAGAAATTAAAATTACATAGGCATGTTTCGGACAAACAGTCCTTCTTCGGTGATACAAATTATAAAGATACATATTTAAAATATTATATAATTGTTAACATGATCTGACAGATGATATACACTGAAGAAGGACTGGTTGTCCGAAACATGTTTATGTATTTTTTTAAATGGTAGTGATGTATATTAAAAAGAAAAAAAAAATAAAGCATCTAAAACACAAAGTACGGCGAACATAGAAGAAAAACTAGGTATATATTTTTAACTATTCCACTTTATCTTTATTTCGACGGTGACCGGTTTTGCCAGGTACGCTTGCATCAACAGACTGGTGAAACTGTTATAAAATGACTCCTTTATATACATACAGATCAGGGGTGGTGAACTGTTTCTATACAAACATATTATAATAATAATTATGTAAAATTTACAAAAATCGGTATTAAAATTATTTAAGAGCATTATTTTTAATTTTAGATAAACTTAAGGCGTTAACACTGTAGAATTCCATAATGAAGATGATTTAAAACACGGTTTTTCTGAATTAAAATTTTCTGAATTAAAAAACAGTTTTTTCCACTTTTGAGTTTATTTTTCTAGACATGTTTCGAAGGTTTACACCTTCACCATCGGGAGAAAGACATAAACTAACCAAAATGATTACAAACTGAGTGCAAGAACCTAGAATTATATATAACATGTGTTAGTTAACTTGGCTAGTACTAAGAAGATAACAATAGTCATATCAATGGGATAAATTTGGAAAGGATTTTTAGATATAAGTATTGAGTTGAGGGTGTTTTATTGATCTAAGGCAATTGATTAAGTAAGGGGACAGCTTATATTTTAGGTGTAAGACTTCGAAACATGTCGAGAAAAATAAACTCAAATGGGGAAAAAACAGTGTTTTAAATCATAAGAGCATTATTTTTACAATATAATGGAATTTGATTACAGCTGCCATATTTATATAAAATATTTATAAAGGAGTCAGTTATAATAGTGTCATCAGTCTGTCGATGCCAGGGAGCCTAGCAAAACCAGTCGCTGTCGAAATTAAGCCTAAAATATAAGTAGTTAAAATACATCGTTTTATTTAATTATTATTCAATTCAATTAATTTACAGACTAACTAACTAACTAACCATCACGCCGCGCCGTCTCCCCGAAAGAATGGACTGCCAAACTTTTCTTTCCTTATATATTTCTTTCGATTCCTCAACATTCATATTTCTCTGGCTCCTCACGTGGCCAACATTCAATATCTGACTTATTTGATCGTGCCACGTTTTCCTTGGTCTCTCTATTTACTTATAGATACGTTTACATCGTTAACAAATATATATTTTGCCATTCTTTCTCAATTCATTCATTCCATGTGTCAAACTATCGTAATGATATATTCATTATTTTTTTCATAACATTCAAGTCCCTTAGACGTTTGTATGGTAGAACGATATACGACAGAATTTCAAATTCAGATATAATAAAGGAATGTAGCGTGGAAGAAGTTATTATGAACAAAATTATGAAAGAATCGCTGCGATGGTTCGGACATATGGAACGCCTGGATGGAGAAAGAATGGTTAAGAAAGTATACGTTAATGATGTAAATGGAGTACGGAGTCGAGGTAGACCGAGAAAAACATGGCATGACCTAATTAATTGAATTTTAAAGGTTGGTCATGTTAGAAGTCAGAGGAATCGACGTGCGTGTATGACTCGTTGCATGAATGTGGAGGAACCTAGAGAGGTTTGTCAGGATAGAGTTGTGTGGCAGTCCATTCTCTCTGCCTAACCCTACGGGGAAACGGCGTGATGCTTTGTTTTTTTGTTAATTTGTTTGTTCATAACACTTTCGTTCACTTTTTATTTTTTTATTCGACACTCTATCGTACAAAGATTTGTTCAAACAAATAAATATATATTTTTAAACTTAAAATATTTTTTTAATTACTAATTTAGATAAACTCTGAACTTTAATAACGATCTAATTAATGATGAAACATGTATGACTGTGGTGTGTATAGAAAACCCCATCCCCCATTTCTCACCCTATCCGAGAGATACATTGGAGCGGAGTAAATAATGGCGTGCCGTGTCCTTCGTAGGAGACGCGACCTGCCGCCGTAAAGACGGGATATTTATTGAGAAAACAGCGTGAAGATCCCAAGGGTACAAGGCGATCAGGAGAAGACATCTGTTTATATACCGGGAGATCAAAAACAACAGAACTATAGGGTGTTGCTTTCTACATTTGAACTAACAGAATAAGTGTCATAAATTATTTAAATAATAAAAATAATAATTCCAATTTTCAGTCTCTTCAAATGTGTAAAACAGACACATTTAAAGAGACTATTTTTTTAAAGATTTTTTTTAAGAATAAAACAAATGTGTTTTATTCATAAAAAAACCTCATAATAGATCAACCTGATGATATCAACATAAGTTGATGAAACAGCTGTCGCGTAAAATAAAATACAATATTTGATTTATCAGTTTAGTGCTACGGCCAAAACAATGGACTATTTGATTTACATACTGTTAATTAGATATTTATTTTATTACAACATAATAAAACTCATTATTACAAATAAAAACGTCCGTTTTTTAGTAGTATTATTATATTTTATGTAAATGACAAGTTTCGCTTATCTAAGGCATTATCAAATGTGCATTGACAAATTACATTTGATAATGCCTTAGAAAGGCGAAATATAATAATATTCGTTCAAAACAGACGTTATCATTCGTATTAATTATTTACTAGGAGTTTTACATCATTGTTCAGGAAACAAATGAAAAGACTCACATAAATATTTAAGGATCTGATTTTGATAATATTTTTTATGTATTTAAAATACCATATACACTTATAAAAACTAACGTTAGCCGATAAACATGTGAATATAATGTTAAAAAATAAATGCATGCTATTTATTACAACTTTTTAGTACACCAAGTTTTGCCGAAGTCGGTGGTATTAACAGACTGGTCTGTAGAGTAAAAAGGAGTATTCCCCATGACACTTTCAAAACTCTTGTAAATTCCTTCGTTGTGTCACGACTAGATTATTGTAATGGAATTTATGCAAACATTCCAAAACAACAAATAAACAAACTTCAATCTGCGTTCAATGCAGCAGCAAGGCTCATTAAAGGCATTCCAAAAAAGTCCCATATAACACAACATCTCAAAGAACTTCACTGGCTTAAAAGTCCAGAAAGAATCCAGTATAAACTCTGCTGGACAGTCTTCAAAGCGCTACATGGAATGGCACCAAGTTATATATCTGAACTCTGTATAACGGACAGCCTAAATTCACGGAAATCCACACTTCGCTCGGCGAACTCCTCAGCAATAGGAAGAGTAGTTGAGCCGAAGCGTTGCCCCAGTACAAATTTCGGGGATCGAGCGTTCGCTTGGAACATCAGCATCAGCTTGGAACAATCTCCCTTCACACCTTAGATGCATAAATGATCCGACAGATTTCAGATCTAAATTGAAAACCCATCTTTTTCATATTTCATACCCAATTTAAACATTTATACTTTGTTCTACTATACTTTTAAACCGATCGTTTTTAAGCGGTCACATTTAGATTTTTAAGATTTAAAACACGTCTTAATGCGCCCTTGAGGTGATTACATCACAAAAACGGCGCTTTAAAAGTTAGCATATTATTATTATTATTATTATTAGATGTCAGCGAGCCTGACAAAACCATTTGCTATAAAAATGAAGACAAAAATGTAAGTAAACTAACTTACTAACATACTATCACGCCGTTTCCCGAAGTAGTAGGCATTAATTATAGACCGTCACACTGTTCTGTACTGACATACTTCTCTTGCTTCCTCAACATTCTTACATCGTGTCACGCACGCACGTCGATATCTCCAACTCCTCACGTGGCCGATATTCAATATTTGATTTATTTCATTCTTTCTTTCCACGCCAACAGCACATTTTTTTGGATCATAACACTTTCATTCGCATTGCATCTACTTCTGATATTTTCATTCGACTCTCCATCATATACAGATTTTCTACACATTCGCCTATGAAATCTCATTTCTATTCCATTTATTATTTTTAAGTGGAATTCATTCATAAATAAACACCGTTTTATTCAAATGATGCAAATACATATTTTTTCAATGTACATAACAATGAGCTTCTTATATGAAATTTCAAATAACAAAAGATTTATTTATCGTTTTTATTTATAATCTTTTAAGATGAACTTCAATCTAGCAATTTTAATGAAATCATTCGATTATCTTGAAATATATGTATATAGAAGAACACCTTATTTATAGTAGCGAAGCATGGAATTGGCTAAAGAAGGATGAAAGTAGAATAAATGCAGTAGAAATGAGATCTCCTAGACGAATGTGAGAATACTCTGTGTATATGATAGAGTGTCGAATAAAAATATAAGAAGTGAATGCGGTGCGAAAAATAAGGCTATCCGTTTATCGCTTGGTGCGCCTTCGTGAACCAGGATCACACAAATGCACCTAGAATCGGGAATCCCGATGATAGATGAATTCATTCTGAAACTTGCCGAACGTTTTTACAAAGGATTCCCTACACATCCTAACCCCACAATAAAAGACCTCTCAAATTACTACCCAAACACCTCACACCAGCTGCCACAAGCGCCCAACATCGATCCAAGTCCAAGTCCAAGTGATGGTGTTATGAACAAAATAATGAAAGGATAACTAAGATGGTTTGGACATATGGAAAGAATAAATGAAGAAAGAATGGTAAAAAAATTATATGTGTTAACGATGTAAATGGAACCAGAAATAGAGGAAGACCGAGGAAAACGTGGCATGATCAAATATATCAAATATTGAATGTCGGCCACGTGAGGAGTCAGAGAAATCGACGCGCGTGCATGACACGATGTATGAATGTTGGGGAAGCGAGAGAAATATGTCAGGAAAGAAAAGTGTGGCAGTCCATTCTTTCTGCCTACCCCTTCGGGAAGACGGCGTGATGGTTAGTTAGATAGTTTTATTTTTATATAGGTAACAAATATATATTTTTTTACCTCTTTGATGATGCTTGATCTCGGTATTATTTGTTCGCATTATTCTCTCGAAGCTTCGCTAGAAGTTCCATAAGAGATTGCTCGGAAATAATGAAACACAAACTTTACGATCATCCTGTGCTCCCTTCTCCGAAATCATCCAATCAACTAATGGAAATTGTGAAAATATTACCGTACGCTAAATTAATACCTTATTCCCAACCGCGGGGTGGCAAACTTTCAAAATAGGAAAAACGAATCCATTAGTGGCAAAATCGTATTTTGGGTCATATATTTTATTTAAAGTCAGCACAAACAATGAGTTGGGCTAGCGCCAGGAAGAAGAAGAAGAAGACCTAATGCGGAAGGGACGAGTAGAGGAAAATGGCAGAGGCCAGGAGGGAAGAAGGCAGAAGAAGCTTCTTCTATATTCGACTACTTTTTTTACGTACATTTCATTAACATGTTTTGGGGAACCACATCCTTCTACAATTCGAAATTAAAAATGAATTTATACATATTACATTTTGAATGTATACAAATACTTGTAGACAAATACTGGATTTTACCCATTGCGGGTAAATAATTTTTTATTGTGGATTAATTGTATCTCAATAGAGGCGAAATGTAAATTGTTTTCTGTGAACAGAATCTTAATGGATGGCGCTAGTGTAGATTGAACATCTTAATGGATGTCTTAATGGATGGCGCTAGTGTAGATTGAACCAATCTTAATAGATGGCGCTAGTGTGGATTGAACATCTTAATGGATGGCGCTAGTGTAGATTGAACCAATCTTAATAGATGGCGCTAGTGTGGATTGAACATCTTAATGGATGGCGCTAATGTAGATTGAACCAATCTTAATGGAAGGCGCTAGTGTAGATTGAACATCTTAATGGATGGCGCTAGTGTAGATTGAACCAATCTTAATAGATGGCGCTAGTGTGGATTGAACATCTTAATGGATGGCGCTAATGTAGATTGAACCAATCTTAATGGAAGGCGCTAGTGTAGATTGAACTAAAAAAATTGAAGTGTTCCTCAACATTGTAGCATATAAACATCTTCCAAAATAATTGTCAGACGTAAGTTTGGTAGGACATTTTTTATTTTTTATTAATTGTATTATTTAAAAAAAATAATAAAAACACTGCACTTTGTTTTTCACCACTATGCGGTTATTTTAATTGCCGACTAGTTTCGCTTTTACCCAAGCTTCTTCAGGGCTTCGCAATAACAGTTGTTTTTACGTTTTTATTTTAATTTTAATTTTAATATTTAAATACAAATAATAAATTAATTAATATGAGTTCACACACCCCCATTGCTGCAGCCCTGACTAAGAAAGTACTCACAAATACCTTGGGGCATTTAATTCTTCCATTTTGCTACGTTTGTTCAAGCCTTCTATTAATTAACCTCGCAGTATTCCCTTGCTGATACAAGAGTTAAGATGGCGCGGCAGGAACACGGACACCGGTACTTGGGACACCCGGTACTCGGGACACCCGGTACTCCTTGAGATGGGATAACACACCCCCGCTTACAAAATTACATTAAAAATTAGCGAATTGTTTTGTAAACATCTTATAATATATGTACAAACAAAGGCTGATTCCACGAGAAACGGGAAAACGGAAATTAACCATTATTTTGTGCTGTATCCTTTTATACATGTTATTTTGGAATCCTAAGAGACCTAAAATCTCAATAGAGACGAAGACGTAAATTATTTTTAAGACGGAAACAGAATATGGTGGTCGAGGCGTTTACAGGACTTATGACCTGTCATCGCTTTATGTAATACAACATTCCCCATTCCGCCTTTCTTACGAACACCACGTCTGACAATTATTTTTGAAAGTTGTACATATGCTACCATGTTGAGAAACATTTCACATATTTTAATTCAATCTACACTAGCGCCATCTATTGAGACTAGATGTAAGCTTTAAGCAGAAAATCTTTATTAATGTAATGTGAAAGGCTATCAACCCAATTATCACACATTCCTAGACAACGCCTGGAGAAAACTCTCCAATTTTTATATGCTTTTAACTTTGACCAGGTTTTTAAAACACATATTTTAATGTATACAAATACTTGTAGACAACTACTAGATTTTACCCATTACGGGTTAATCATTAAGAACTAATTGTATCTCAATAGAGACGAAGATGTAAATTATTTGGAAACAGAATATGGTGGTCGAGGCGTTTACAGGACTTATGACCTGTCATTGGTTGGGTTAAGCGATCGCTTTTAAGGGTCTTCGAATCTTCGTCTATTTTGATTGAATGAATTTAGGCTGTTACTATAATTGGTACTTACCCTTCTTCAGAACAAAGACGCAGGGGTGGTCGAACAGGAAGTCCCGAAAGGAGTTACACTCCGGGTCCACGTTCGGTTCCCGACAGAGACACGTTGGCTTGAAGAACGGAAAGGCCTGCAAGGTCCGCAGGGCCGCCTGGCACTTGGTCACCGTCACCGTGGAGCATGCCACTGCAAAACATACCATCACATGAAAAGTTGGTTCAGAATTGAATGTGACGAAATAAAAAATTCAAGTGATGATAGATGATGAAATTATAGAAGCAATATACAAATTCAAATATTTGGGTGTCTTGGTAATACATAGATAATAGACTAACTTTTTCAGAATGTACAAAACATGTTACTAAGAAGATGTCTAATTTTTTTTTCACTTCTGGGCTAATCCTAGACATCCAAGACGCAACCATTTTCAGGAGGAGCATCTTATTTTTAGCAAATGAAAACGATATGCAAAGATTTACCATTCTCCGAAATCAAATCAAATCAGTTTATTTACTAAAAATAAATTACAAATAGCATAAATGTTTAAGGCATCTATTGAGTACAGGTAAGATATGATACACATACAACATAATACCAGTAACGCATTAGTGATGGTTCGACATTAGGAAAACAAGATACTTTCCAATGTCAAGAGTATTTGTCCCCTGAACGTACTTTCACTAACATGAAAGACGTCGATCTCCGAGAAGACCGTGTTCAGCAGACTAACTGCTCTTCCTACCGGTGTCACCAGAGGCAGATTGGTTCTGGCGACCGGTAGGTAAAACAATCTGTGCTGTCGCTGTCAGAGATATCTATCGGGGACAAAAGTACCAACATCCTCCAGTACGGCCGAGTTCTCGAAATATCCCCTAATTAATCTAAAGAAATGGGTTATTAGATGTCCATCTCTTCGAAGCTGTAGAGAATTGGTTCCGAGAATTCCCAAAAGAAATGCCGTGGGATAGAGCCACGGACAACTACTATACTCCCTCATATAGAGATACCTAAAAAAAAATTCTGAACCCTCTCCAGCATAACGGAATATCTCGCTTCGTGAGGACACCATATTACAGAAACATTTTCGAGCCTGCTCCGAACCAATGTGTTGTATAGGACTCTGATCACATTGGGATCCCTGAAAACTCTTCCAGTCCGGACGATGAACCCCAACATCCTCAGTGCAATGCCACAAATCCTCCCGATATGTGCACGAAAAGCAATAAGAATAATTTAAAGGAGAAGAACATATATGCCAGGATTGAAGTGATGCAAAAATAACAAAAATGGTGACTAATTCGAAAAAACGTCAGTTTTCTAGAAGTTTTATTATATTCAATGGGAATGACATGTTTCGTCCTTTTAAGGCATTATCAAATGTGACGAAATTTCAGCTCATGCAACCCTTAAAATATAATAAAACTTCTAGAAAGCTGACGTTTTCATTCGTATTAATTATTGAATATTGAGTTTTACATAATTGTTCAAGAAACAATAAATAAAAATGATGACATTTAAATAAATGATTATATGCAATGTTTTATTCCTCACGCACAGAATTGTAAAGGTTGCACCTCCCAAGAATTCTTATGGAAGATCAAAATTAACCAGCATGATCATCACTGTCAAACAAGAAGGAAAATAAACTAAGGTTCCCATTAAAAAAAAAACGAATTTCAAAATGCCTTTAAAGTGTATGAAGATATTCCGGACAACGTCAGAAGTAAGCAGAATTTGAATGAATTTAGAATAAAAATAAATAAATAAGTAATAAAGTAATAACCTTATATTAATATTTATGAAGATTATTCTTTTTATTGTTTAAACAATTATTATTAGAACATGTGTTTACGTTCTATTTAGTAAATAAATAAAAATAATAACGAATATAGAAGAAATAAAAAATAAAATCAATAAAAGAGATGCATAGACATGTTGACTAATTACTGTACTTAATAGATGCCTTAAATATTTTCCTGTTTGTAATGTCTATTGAGTTAATAAACTGATTTGATTGATTGATTGATTATATAGTTGTATTTATATTAATTCATTTGGAAAGATAATTAAACACTTATCCAAAAATCCAATTTCTTATTACATATTTTTAAAAATAAATATGGTAATCATGAGCAAGGTAGAGAAAAGGCGGGGAGTTGGGAGAAGGTAGTCAAATGATTGGACAGAAATGACCAATAATAGACCAAAAATTGATGGTGTTAAAGCAAAAAACAGTCAGGATTAAACAAGTTCTGAAAACTTCCGATATGAGGACACCAAAGATGATAGCTGGCAAAACACTGAGAGATCGCGTGAGGAACACTAGAATAAGAGAGATATGTGAGGCTGAGGAGATTAAGATGGAGCAGACAGCGAAGGAGGGACTAGTACGGTTATGTCCAAAGAAGGGACACCACCAGACTCCCCTATATTGCACTACATAATCAGCCTCACGGGACTCGTCCTCGTGGAAGACCTCTTAAAAGATAGAAGGACAGTTGGGAATCCATTTCACAGGAAGAGCAACCCTCTGGATACCATATAGGTCTACAGCATGGAAGAAGAAAAACAAGAAGAGAGAAAGGAATGAGGAGTAAATAATTCGAATGAAAACGTCTGTTTTCGAGAAGCTTTTATATATTTTATGAGAATGACATGTTTCACCTTTCTAAGTCATTTTCAAATTTCTAATAAAATAATTTAATAAAACCAGTTTAAAACCAACGTTTTCGTTGCTATTAATTAGTTTATATGTAATTTTACACCATTGTTCAAGAAACAATGAATAAGTTTTTATATATTTTATATTATATTATTAGATAATGATTTTTGAAAAAGAAAAAATCATGACAGTCTGCAACATAAGCGTGAATGGTGAAAATTTGCAGCAAGTAGATGCGTTCGTGTATTAAAAAAAAATATGTTAATGATGTTAATGGAACCAGAAACAGAGGAAGACCGAAGAAAACGTGGCACGATCAAATATTGAATGTTGCCCACGTGAGGAGTCAGAGAAATCGACGCGCGTGTATGACACGATGTATGAATGTTGAGGAAGCAAGAGAAATATGTCAGGAAAGAGAAATGTGGCAATCCATTCTTTCTGCCTACTCCTTCGGGGAGACGGCGTGATGGTTAGTTAATTAGTATATTATATTTTATATGATTGGCTTGTTTAGTCATCAAATACGTATAGCTAGAAAAGCGAGAAGGATGACTCCCATAAAATATATGATTTTTTTAATAAATTGAATTGAATATAGAAATCAGACCGAACCATATATTGTATTGTAAAAATTTTGAAAATGGAATAATTCATCATTGTTCACGAAACAATGAATAAATTATGCCTTAATGTTAATAAAATAGCATATTGATGTGAGATTTCTAAAAGGTAAATAGATGATCTTAGTATCAAACGGAATTTCATTATATTTTTATAAATCCGTAAAATAAATATTGAAGAAAATTATTTCATAAAAGTTAAAATATTCTACGAAGAGTTTTTTTTAAATAAAAAATATTTCCCAGCGTATAAAAAATAGATTTCAATTAAATTTTGATACTTTTCCCGTTGAGAATTCTACTGGAAAACCCTGATATAATTTCCTCTCACAACAATATGCGAGTGGGGATGGTGGAGAGGGACAGAGGATCACGTGGAGGCCGGAAGGACCCTCTCTTCACACTCTCGGGCACCTCGCACCGGAAGTGAGGGCACCGGAAGTACCCAACAAAATGGCGGAGGGGAAGTACATCCGACGGGGCTGCCGCCTACACTATTGTACCAATTGGGATTCTGCCCAAATTGGGTAATCCAGTTTAAAAATAACTTTATATTGTTTTCCGTATAAACTAATTATCGAAACTAACACCTTGTTAATGAATGTATACAAACACTTGTAGACAAATACTGGATTTTTTACCCATTGCGGGTTAATCATTATTTAGGATTAATTGTATCTCAATAGAGACGAAGATGTAAATTTTTTTTTATTATTTTTTTGAAACAGAATATGGTGACCAAGGCGTTTACAAGACTTATGACCTGTCATTGGTTGGGTTAAGCGATCGCTTTATGTTAACAACATTCCCCATTCCCCCCTTCTTATGACCACGACCACCACGTAAAAAAAACAATTTACATCTTCGTCTCTATTGAGATACAATTAATCCTTAATAATGATTAACCCGCAATGGGTAAAAATCCAGTATTTGTAAACATTCATAAATAAATTGTATAAAAACTGGTCCAAGTTGAAATCATAAAAATTGGAGATTGGTTCTCCAGGCGTTGTCTAGCAATGTATGATAGTTGCGAAGCCTTTCACATTGCATTAATAAAGATTTTCTGCTTAATGCTTAGAAATATTCTCAATATAATCGGGTGGTGGTCTAGGGGAGAGAACGCTTGGTTCCCGATCCAGGGGACTTGGGTTCAAGACTGGACACGACCAGATTCTTCATAATAATGAGCTATTTTCTGCTCACATTGAAGACTGTAAAAATTAATTCTAATATGATTGATTAACATCCTTGGTATTAGTCTATTTAAAAAAAAAATAGATGGTGCTAACGTAGATTGACCTAAAAAATGTGATGTGTGTCTCAACATAATAGCATATATACATCTTTCAACAATTTGTCAGACGTGGTGGTCGTAAGAAGGGCGAAATGGGGGAGGTTGTTAACATAAAGCGATCGCTTAACCCAACCAATGACAGATCATAAGTCCCGTAAACACCTCGATCACCATATTCTGTTTCCGATTTGCATCTTCGTCTCTATTGAGATACAATTAATCCTTAAGAAACTAACACCTATCAGCCCAAAAAAAAATGTGACTTTCTCTCACCCAATCCTTACGGGGAAAAGGCATGATGGTTTTTTCTTGTTGTATCAGAGAAATAAATTAAAATCTTTATCATTTATTCAACTCTAGTGATTCTGTGGTATTAAATTGTTCTTAATTGAGTAGAAAAATGCTCGGGGAATTTTCCTGGTTCAGAATTTTCATTAAAAAGCCTTAATTATTCGAAGCAAGAATCGTAAAAACCCGGACGCCCGACATAATAAGCATTAATCTGGACTTAAATTTAATAATTACTGAAACTTCGCTATATCTCAATAAATATTACAAGCACTTGCAAGAAAGCTCTTTCTGTACAATCATGTTAGATAAAGTTGTGCAACAAATGGATACAAGTATGTTAAAAGTATAACTTTTGAAGTATAACATATATTTAAAACGCTAGGGCCTTACATATGAAATTGGCGTTTTGTATGGGAGGAACATAAAGTTGATTTTTTTTAAATATAATATATTTATTTAATCAGAGTATGTACCATTGCTATTTATACACTTTTGCCATCTCATAGGTAGTTAATCGATCCCTTTACTAAAAAAAACATTCGGACGGGAATCAATTAAATCTTTGAAGTCGGTTTGGACTGCCCCATCAGAGTTGAATTTTTTTCCTTGCATAGTTATCCAAATTTCGAAAAAAATAGTAATCTGTTGGGGCAAGGTCCGGAGAGTACGGTGGATGTCTTAGACATTCCAATTGAAGCTCTTCTAATTTGATAGCCGTCTGTTGTGCAGTGTGTGGTCTAGCGTTATCATGTAGCAGCTAGCTTTTCCATCATGGTTTGCAGTTGCTGATAATAGACATCTGCCGTTATTGTCTGGCCAGATTTAAGAAAGCTGTAGTGAACGACACCAGCACTAGTCCACCAAACGCTCACGAGTAACTTTTTTGGAGTCAATTTTCGCTTGGGGCATGGTTTGGCTGGTTCGGCAGGGTTCAGCCATTGCGATGAGCGCTTCCGATTATCATACAGGATCCACTTTTCATCACAGGTAATGATTCGATTCAAAATCCCTTCATTATTGTGCCGGTTGAGTAATGCAACGCAGCAGTCAACGCGCGTTTGTTGATTTGCTTCACTCAATTCGTGAGGTACCCACCTTTCAAGCTTTTTCACCTTCCCAATTTGCTTCAAGTGGATTAAAACAGTTTTATCACTAACACCGCAGCCTGCAACTAACTCGGACGTGGTTTGCGATGGATCCGCTTCCACAATAGCCTTCAATTCTTCATTATCATATTTGGTCTGAGGCCGTCCACGGGGCTTGTTCTGCAGGTCGAAATTTCCAGAACGAAAACGTTGGAACCAAAACGCACTGTGTTTTCTTTTGCGGCACCGTCGCCATACACATCATTAATCCTTCGAGCCGTTTCTGCAGCACTGGTGCCACGGTGGAACTCGTACTCGTAAATAACGCGATATTTCAAGTTTTCCATTTTGTAAACTGAGTGACGCAAAGAAAAAAAACAATTGAGGAAAAAACAAATGAATTATAATTTTCGAAACACAAATACTTGAGTAAATAGCTGTACAAATTTGAATTTAGAATTCTTAACCAAAGAGAAGATATTTTAAATCAAATTTGCCAGTACGGCAAAACGCCAATTTCATATGTAAGGACCTAATATTATATTAGAAGAATCACAATTGGCAACAAAACATTATTCTCTCTACTACCAGCGCTCAAATCAAGAAACGTACACTGGAAAATCAAAATCATCCTGTATAAAACAATCATCCAAACAGTAGTGACCTATGGGTTTGAGGCGTGGACAATGACAGCGAAATCCGCAGAGCGACTGGATACTTTTGAGAGAAGGGTTCTGCGCAGAATTCTAGGACCTGTTAATGACGGTGAAGGCTGGAGAGTGCGGCATAATGACGAGCTGTATTATATTTACAAAGCTCCCAGTCTCTTCACACAGGTCAGACTGAATAGACTGAGATGGGCCGGTCACGTGCAAAGGATGCCGTCATCGCGAACCCCAAAAAGATTGCTGGAGTGGCACCCAGGTGGTAGAAGACCGATTGGACGATCGAGGCTGCGTTGGGAGGATGAAGTTCGGAGAGATCTGGCGAAATTGTTACGAGTGTCAGATTGGAGGGTCGAAGCGGAGGACAGGAGGAGTTGGTGGCGAAGAATACTGGAGGCTAAGGCTGTATGGGCTGTAGGGCCATCGAAGAAGAAGAAAGAAGAAGATATTATATTAGACAAACTTAAGGCGTTAACACTGTGAAATTCCATAAACAAATAAATATCAGGAATAAAACACTGTTTTTTCTATTTTTGAGTTTAATGTTCATAGGAAAATTAAAGTTTATATCGTTCTTCCGATGACGAAGATGTCAAGACAAATAAATTCAAAAGTGAAAAAAACAGTGTTTTAATAAATAAAAACTTCAATTATATAATAACACAACAATCAGACTTTTGTTTTGTAATTATGACGAAGCTCTGGTGAGAGCGAAACCGGTTGGTTTTAAATAATAATTAAAGTGGTGTTAAAACAAAACACGCAAGTGTTTAAAATTATTTTTAATTATGTCATAACCAAAATTAAGTGCTTCATATGAAAATATTTTAAAGTATAGCTTATATTTTATAGAAGTTTTATTTTATTAATGGGAATAACATTTTTCGCCATTAAACAACAGTATTTTTTTATAATTATTAAATATAAAATGCTTCATAAGGAGTATGACAACATTGTAAACTAACTAACTAACTAACCATCACGCCGTCCCCCGAAGAGGTAGGCAAAAATAATGGACTATCACACTAATCGATGCGGCACTCCATCCTTCTCTTTTCGCCCCCGCGGGAGACGCGGTGTGATGGGTTGCGAACCTCAATGCCCCCAATAGGCATCTCCTGCGCACACTTCGATCGTCTAATGTCCACAATATAAATCTAAAACAACTAATATAAAATGAAATAAATAAATAAAAATAATATAACAAATAATGTTCTTTTAGATGGTGCACAAGTTGTCAGCTGGACGATCCGGATTTTTTTGTTGTTTATTTAATTTATATTCCACGTATCCACCGTTCATTTCAATAACTGTAATAAGGCACTTAAAATAATCCAACTCTAGCAAGAACTTCAAAAAGTTATCAAATTTATAATTATGAATTTCTTCTTCCTTATTGTAGACCTATGTGGTCTGTTCTCCAGAGTGTTGCTCATAAATTCACAGCTGTCCTTCCATCTTTTAGGAGGTCTTCCACGAAGACGAGTCCCATGAGGTTGATTATGCAATGCGATATAGGGGAGATTGGTGGTGTCCATTCTTTGAACATGACCGTACCAGTCCCTTTTTCGCTGTCTGCTCCATCTTGTAATATCCTCAACCTCACATATCTCTCTTATTCTGGTGTTCCTCACAGTGTCTTGCCTGCTAGCGTCCTCAGTGTCTTCATTTCGGAAGTCCTTAAAACTTGTTTTGTCCTTATTGTGTCTGCCCTTGCTTCGACACCCTATGTTGGTCTTATGCATGCTTTATATATTCTCATCTTACTTTTAATGGCCATGTCTTTGTTATTCCATATTGTGGATTTAAGTTTTTTTTTTTATATTATTATTATTTATTATCTTAATAATACGTAAGAATGACATATTTTTCTCATTCAAACATTTGATAACGCATTCGAAAAGCGAAACACGTCATTCCCTTTGCTATGATAGATTAAAACTTATAGAAAACAAATGTTTTCATAAGTATCGTAATTAAATTTAAAACAATATTTATATTTATTTTGTTTCCTTGGTTATAAGTTTTAGGTTATTTTTTGTTTGCTTTATGCTTTCATCATTATGAATTCTTTGATAGTAAATTTTTCATAATTATTATTAACTAACTAACTAACCATCACGCCGTCTCCTGAAAGGGTAGGCAGAAAGAATGGACTGTCACACTTTTACTGATGCGGCACTCCATCCTTCTCTTTTCGCCCCGCGGGAGACGCGGTGTGATGGGTTGCGAACCGCATAAATATTATTATTAACCATAATTATTATTAACAGCAAATATGTACAAAGTGAAGTTATTCTGGATATCACTTAAAATTAGCACTGCATTATACTTAATATAATGGTCTCAACACACTCGGTAATGGAAATTAATGGCTTATAGCTGCAATGGAAAATATATTAAACTGAAATTTAAATTCATTAAAATGATTTTACTCATTATAGAGCAGAATATATTGGATTGGTGAATTGTATGTATGAGGTATGCATGCGAAATGATCTGATGATGAATATTAATAAGTTCAAGGTAATGATTTTTGAAAAGGAAGAAATCATGACAGTCTGCAACATTAGCGTGAATTGTGAAAATTTGGAGCAAGTAGATGAGTTCGTGTATTTAGGTAGTTTGTTTACAAGAGATGGAAAAATCAATTACTCCAAGGGCGCACTAGAAAATGACTGACGGAACAGTGCAGTCTTTAGAAGTTTCTTAAATTTAGCGTCACTATCCTCATACTTATACTAACATGTAGGCTTTTCCTTGCCAACGGACCCGCAACGCTGAAAGCACGATCATAGAAACTAGCTTTATTGGCTCTGACTGGATTGTTATGTTATTTGTACTTGTTTCTACTGATCGGAGTGAACGTTGCCTTTCCGTTGGCATGGGTGTCATGCAGAGGTCCGATATATACGCTAGCGCTCTCTGGTGTCAAGCCTTAAACACTATCAAACACAATTTGCTCTCGGGATACTTGCTCTCGGATTTTAAGCCAGTACATTTTCTTTAGGAGCGGCGTGATATGACAGTATTTTTGTTGCCCCATAATCAATCGGGCAGCAGCATTGAATACGCTTTGAATTCTGCTCAATTGATTATTTGGCAATCCAGCGTACATTCTGTTGTAATAATCTAAACGTGACACTACAAAAGAGGGTCTTAGGTTCATCAATACATACCCAACTCCGAGCCACAGACTCTCGGGATGATCTCCAAGATGGCGGAGCAGGAGGCATCCTCGAAGCAGAGCTGCCTTGCCAGGAGGCAGTTGAGGATGGCTATCGACGTGCGGACATTAAGTCCTGAAACAAAGTAAAAATGACACATTAGTCGAAATACAGATTTAGGCATAATTAAGCAAAATTGAACACTTTTTCACATAGTATAGACCACTTTATTTTTATTTATTTATGGAATGACATATTTCGCCCTTCTACGTATAATGCAATTTCAAATGTTGACACAACATTTTAAATGTCGTATACAAATTCTTGTAGATAAATACTGGATTTTACCCATTGCGGATAAATTATTTTTTTATAAGGAGAATCCAGTATTTGTCTACAAGAATTTGTATACATTCAAAATGTTGTATAAAATAACTGGTCCAAGTAGGCATAAACATTGGAGAGATATCTCCAGGCGTAATCTAGTACTGTATGATTTGCAGAGACTTTCACAGTGCATTAATAATAATTTCTGCTTAATGCTTCCCAATCTTAATAGATGACGCTAGTGTTAAAAATGTAAAGATATGCGTGGGATTCTAGCATATATACAAGTTCCAAAAAATTGTCAGATGTGGTGGTCATAAGAAGGCCGGAATGGGGAATGTTGTTAAACATAAAGCGATCGCTCAACCCAACCAATGACAGGTCATAAGTCCTGTAAGCGCCTCGGCCACCACATCATGTTCCCAGAAAAACAATTTACATCCTTGTCTCTATTGAGATACAATTAATCCTTATAAAAAAATGTTGATACATTTATAATGCCTTAGAAGGGCGAAGCATGTCTTTCTTTAAAAAACTTCGTTAATCTCATAGAAAACAGACGTTTTCATAAATATTAATTATTTTATATCATTGTTAAAGAAACAGTAAATAATATGTATAGAATTAAAAACAAGTTTTTTAAAAAAGAACCAAAAGCTGTTAACATATTTTACGTAATAAATGATGGGATGGTTGCTGGTTAAACTGAAAATAGACATTTCGAATTGTGATTGGCTTTTAGGCCGCATCCATGTCGCTCACAATTAGCTGGAATAATTTTTCGATGCATCTGTGATGAACGCTACCAACAATGCCATTCGTAACGGTCCGGAGTACTCTCGCGTAGATTCTATTTTCAATTGAACACTGCGTTAAATTGGCTTTCGATGTCCAATTATCCATCAGCCTTAATAAAGCACAGACTCCTGGATTTAAAAATAGAATACTAAAAAAATTGTTAAAAAATTGATCCTGCATTTTAAGAAAAGTTAAGTTTTTCTGAAAGGTTTTGATAGATAATAATTAAATAAAACGATTGTTTTTTAACTACTTCCACTTTTGTCTTTATTAAGACAGCGACCGGTTTCGCCAGGCTCGCTGGCATCGACAGACTGGTCCAGGTCCGACAGACCAGTCTGTCGATGCCAGCGAGCCTGGCGAAATCGGTCGCTGTCTAAATAAAGACAAAAGTGGAAGTAGTTAAAAAACATCGTTTTCTTTTCTATTAGGTTTAGTAATTTTAATTATATCTTCATATTGTGATTACCAATGTTAGCTTAAGATTACTAACAACCGCCATTTTACTAACAAACCGCCATTTTTCTAACCATGCTAATAACATCATATTTTAACTGATAACTACAGTCCATAAACTTTTTTGGCATATTATTGTTATAACATGTAAAATAAATAAATAAATTTAATCATTATTTCAAATGAACTTCCATCAAGAGTTTTCAGTAAAATCATTTGTTTTGATAGAATTCAATTTTGAATGAATATGGTCACAGAAGATTTTTTAAACACTTTTACTTCTCAGAGTAAAAGAAAAATTACTAAATATGAGAGAAAAAAATATTTGTATCGTATTCGGAATTATCCCGTCAGCACATTTAAAAAAAACATCACTAGTTTGAACTTTAAATTCTGTTCAAAATTTGCATCTTCGTCTCTATTGAGATGCAATTAATCCTTGAAATGATAACCCGCAATAGGTGAAATCCAGTATTCGTCTACAAGTACTTATATACATTCAAAAACTGGTCCAAGTTAAAAATAGCATATAAATTGGATCGACATCTTCAGGTGTTATCTAGCAATACGTTAATGGCGGTAGCCTTTCACATTGCGTTAATAAAAAGATCTATTGCTTAGTGCTTAATCCAATCTTCATAGATAGCGCTAGTGTGTAGATTAAAATAGAACATGTGAAATGTGGTGTTACATAGTAGCATATATACAACTTCCAAAAAATTGTCAGACATGGTGGTCGTAAGAAGGGTGGAATGGGGAATGTTGTATTACATTAAGCATGCGCTTAACCCAACCAATGAAGGTCATAAGTCCTCTAAACACCTCGACTACCATATTCTGTTCCCAATTTTCATCATCGTCTCGACGTGCGTGTATGACTCGCTGTCTGAATGTGGAGGAACCTAGAGAGCGGTGCCAGGATAGAGTAGTGTGGCGGTCTATACTCTCTGCCTACCCCTGCGGGGAAACGGCGTGATGGTTTGTTAGTTTGTGTTTGTTGTATGAATTTAATTTCCACCACATAAGGGACCCTAATGTAAAGGCAATCGTTTTTCATTTTTGTACTCCTGAAGTTGTGACTGTGTCTCCAATAATATTTTTTCATTCTCGTTATTTGTAGTCGAGTCTTGCTGGTCTTCATTCATTAGTAACATGGATTCAGTTCCGTTCAAATTTCCGCTATAAAAGTTGCGGAAACAGAAATAGAAACGGATGTCAAAAAACGTGCAGAACTTCCGCAGTTGCGGAAGCAGAAGCAGAAGTCCGTTGCATCACTAGTGTACACATCTAACTGAGGCATCTAATATGTTTTAATATGTATTTCACATATATTATCATTCCTGTACATTAGACGCTTTGTTTGTGTGCCAATAATAAATAAATTGCTTTTATATTTTTTGTCATATCCACGCAATAATTAAAAAAAAATGTATAACGTCTGTTTTATAAACAGGAAATTGAAAAACTTTGTTTAATTCACTATTTATTAAAAAATATTAAAAAACACGACATGTTTCGGAGGATACCTTCATCTTCAGGTGTAAAAATATAATAGAAACTAAACAAAAAAAGACTAATAAAAAACGCATTTAAAATTCGATACAATAATTCAAATTTAAAAAATAACCTAGGCTATTTGTTATAAATATGTACTAATAATTATTTTTTAACAGTAAGAACGAATAAATAATATTAAATAATAATAATACATGATGATTATATAAAATAAAATTAAAAAAAATATAAAAAAAAATTTAATTTAGAAAAAAACGTACATTTGAAAAGACATAATTTATATAGAAATTAATAAATGATTAATTTGCATTTGATTGGGAATGGGAGCTTGGGAGATATGTGTAGACAAAGTATTTAAGGAAAAAGGAGTAAAAGGAGGAATCTGATTATTATTATTTTTAATAAATAGTGGATTTAACAAAGTTTTTCAATTTCCTAAGTATATTGTATTGTACGGGTGTGAAACTTGGACCTTGAAGGTTAACTCAATGAACAGACTGGAAGCATTTGAAATGTGCCTTCATCGCCGAATGCTCAGAGTTCCCTGGACAGACATGGTTACCAATACCGAAGTCCTGAGGTGAGCTAGAGTTGACTGGGAACTGTTATCAACTATCAAGGTTCGAAAGATCTCACATCTGGGTCATGTAATGCGTGAGGAAAAGTACTTCTCTACCTTCTCCAACTGATATTGGAAGGGAAAATTGAGGGACGCCGAGGGCCCGGAAGGAAACAAATGTCCTGGCTGCGAAACGTGAGGGAGTGGACCGGCATCCGAAGAGTGGAGGAGCTGTTCCGAGCGGCGCAGGACAGGGACAGGTTCGCCGAGGTGATCGCCAACTTTGGGGGGACCCGACAGGGCACTTGAAGAAGAAGTGTAATACTATGGAATTCTACAGTGTTAAGGAAAATTGAGGGACGCCGAGGGCCCGGAAGGAGGAAAATGTCCTGGCTGCGAAACGTGAGGGAGTGGACCGGCATCCGAAGTGTAGAGGAGCTGTTCCGAGCAGCGCAGGACAGGGACAGGTTCGCCGAGGTGATCGCCAACGTTGGGGGGGACCCGACAGGGTACTTGAAGAAGAAGAAGTATAATACTATGGAATTCTACAGTGTTAATGCCTTAGCGTTCAATAAGTTAATCTGTTTTAATATATTTCTGATTACTTTTCACTACTGTACATTAGATGCTTTGTTTGTGTTCCAATAATAAATAATTTGCAACATTTTGAATGTATACAAAATTCTTGTAGGCAAATACTGGATTTCACCCATTGCGGATAAATTATTTTAATTTTATAAAGATTAATTGTATCTCAATAGAGACGAATATGTAAATTGTTTTTCTGGGAACAGAATGTGGTGGCCGAGGTGCTTACAGGACTTATGACCTGTCATTGGTTGGGTTGAGCGATCGCTTAATGTTTAACAACATTCCCCATTCCGCCTATTTTCTTATGCCCACCACATCTGACAAATTTTTGGAACTTGTATACGAGTATATGTTAGGATTCCACGCCTATCTTTACATTTTTAAGTTCACTCTACACTATGCTTTTTATTTTTTTGTCATATCCACGCAATAATTTTAAAAATTTATAACGTCTGTTTTATCGATATATAACATATACGTATACGAGTATACTATTATAGTATGGAGCAAAAACAGTGTGAGGAAGTGTTAGTTAATAATGGTTGCCTATGGCCAAAGCGGTCAAATCCAATTAGCTCGTGATTTAAACAAACAAAACTCCCAATTGTGATCAAATCGAACAGTGTCCAATCGAAAAACATAATTGCATCGTAATTGCCATGATTGCCTTGTCAAAATTTCGAATCTGCACCGAAATGCACTATCCCCGCTTTGTCAATGCCTGGCAACACACTACAGAAGAACATTCATCGAACCCCCCACCCCTGGCGGTTTAAGTTCTTACTTTGCACATTTATTTATTTATTTATTGATCAATTACCAAGTACATCGTTCTAATATCTCTCAACTGGGACAACCCGTTCTAGGGAGGCATTCCTAACACTCTACATATAATCTCAATATATAAATTATAAATTAAAGGAAACAATTGATGAACAAGGGGAGCAAAATATATCTTGAAGTATTTAAAGTTAGTTGTCTTATAGCATATATTGGAACACGGTAATAATTTGCAATGGAGCAATGGAGGAACTCGCCGAAAATTCGAACATCGATGTTCATATTCCGCTTCGTAGTTCTTCAATTTTACCGAGTTCGTCCATGTGAAGTAACAATGGCGTATATTATATTTGACAATGTAAATGATTGCATGTGTGAATGAAGTTTTAAAATGATTTAGATGAAATAGGTATTACTTATGAAGCAATCATCCGCATAAAATTTCTTTCTATATTCGTCGCTCGGTATTATTTCATATATCAATTTCCAGCACATTATTCTCAGTTATCTCATTTAAACGGAATTTATCATAATTTCATCCTTCTTTTGCCAGCTCCTAGATTCACTTCCATGTGCTAGAACTCCAATATGTACTGCTATATTTGCTTCAGTGGATTTATTTCCATTTGCAGTGACGACTTTGAGACCGCTATTTACTATATATTATTTATTGTTTTTAGAACAAAGTTGTATAAATCTGATCAAAAGAACTCTACGATCTATACCAGGACGTCAGCGTGGTCAAGTTCATAAAGATTAACAGACTGTGCTGGCTAGGGCACTTGCACCGCATGGGAGATCTGGAGCCCCACAATAGAGTGTTGTATGACAATCCAGCAGGGCGAAGAAACATCGGTAGGCCGAGACTGCGATGGCTGGATGGTGCCGTGGCAGATTGTCGGGTCCTGGAGCTGCAAGACCGGGAGGTGGCGGCTAGAGACAGGACGGGATGGAGACGTTTCTTGGAGGAAGCCAAGACCCACCAAGGGTTGTAAAAATAAGTTGTAAAAATCCATATTAAATAATTAATACGAATAAAAACGTCTGTTTTATATTTATTTTATATATTTTTATTTAGATGATATGTTTCGCCTGTCTAAGGCATTAACAAGTGTCACAATTGATAATGCCTTAGAGAGGCGAAACATGTCATTCACATAAAATACATTACCAGTCTGTGGATGCCAACGAGTCTGGTGAAATCGGTCGCTATCGAAATTGGAAGTAGTTAATAAATAAAATCATTGTTTTATTAAATTATTATGAGTAATTGTATTTTAATAATGGAATAGTTCAATACACGGCGCGTGTGCAGATGCTCAAAGGCATAAAATCGATTAAATGAAGCTCGTAAGAACCCAGGTGCTAAATTGTTCCCACACCACGGCAGAAAACTATACAATTCCACCGTACGTGTCCCGACACCATTGGGTTCGTTTCAATTAAAAAAATGACTCCAAATGTGCCGAAAAAACTGGAATCATTACCTCTCTAACCCTTCCAATATTCCAAATTGTATTGTTAATGGAAAAACCAGAAAAAAACCACAATATGTGGCGGCTTTTTATGGAAATGGTTCGCGTGTTCGCCCCGAGTAATAAAAAACTCTAACCGCTGGGTTATGGCAAGTCGGGGTAATTTGTGGCCCTATACACGGCGGCGTTAAATGCTAAACTTACCCCGAGTGCTGCTAGTCAAGAGATAATATTTACACTGTGTTTTTACTTTATTTTTTATTCGCACATTCAAACACTTTTACTGGTGACCAGTTTCGTAACTTATAAGGGCAATCGTAGTACATAACATCACACTCAGAAGGTCTGGACATATGGAACGAATGTATGAAATAAGATTATGTATGTTTTTTTCCAAATTACATTTGTATATTATAATACTTTGGTGCCAAATGCCGTTCTTTGGACCACGGCAGGCAAGAAGCCAATCAGAGAACAAGTCGGTAGACGCAAATGGATGTGGATCGTTCACACGGAACCCAACCTGCATCGCTTATGACTGGTACCCTATGGGTGGAAAGAGGAAGAAAGACAGACCTGAAGCCACCTGGAGAATAACCCTGCAGAACGAGATTAAAGCAGCAGGCCTCACTTGGGATGATTTAGGCACCAGGCGTGAGTCGGGTGGAGAAGTTTCCTTGAGGACCTCTGCACCAAAAAGGTGATGATTTTAATGCTATATAAATGTACGTTGTTCCTCACTGTAATTTATAAGTCTCACTCCTCACATGGCCGACATTCAATATTTGATTTATTTGATAGTGCCACGTTTTCCTCGGTCTTCCTCTATTTCTGGTACCATTTACATCATTAACATATATTTTTTTTACCATTCTTTCTTCATTCATTCTTTCCATATGTCTAAACCATCTTAATGATCATTTTATTATTTTGTTCAAGACATCATCATTCGCACCGCATTCACTTCTTATATTTTCATTCGACACTCTATCATACACAGAATATCCACACATTCGTCTAAGAGATCTCATTTCTACTGCATTTATTCTACTTTTATCCTTCCTTTGCCAGTTCCATGCTTCGCTTCCATACATAAGGGTCGGTAGAAGAACACCATTGTGCACTGTCATTCTAGCTTTTTTGGATAGGTTTTTGTTTGCGATAACAACTTTAAGTGCACCATTCACTTTGTTGCCTGCCCCAACCCTTCTTTCAATATCCCTCTCCACTCTCCCATCTCTTGTAAACATACTACCTAAATACACGAACTCAACTACTTGCTCCAAATTTTCACCATTCACGCTAATGTTGCAGACTGTCATGGTTTCTTCTTGATTTATTTATATATAAACAAATTTGTGACTGTTGTTTATATATTATTATATATAAACAATTCAGAGTAAAACCAAAAGGTAAGCAAGTTTTTATTATACATTAATTAAGAAACACACGCATTTACTTTTATTAATTTTATTTTATTTCTTTAACATAAATTTCAGCCTTTTTCTTGAGTCAAAAAGGCATTTGATTATTTCTACTGCATTTACATTTAGATATTGTTAGCAATATGTACGCTTTAATATAACTTCCCTTAATGTTAGACAGTACAATATATAATTAACAACCCGATACAATGCGCTGGTGACCATGTTCCTACAATAATGGTATAATATTGGTGTTTTGGAGATGCAATTATTGCGCGCTATTCCCGGGACCGTGCTATCGGCCCGCGATGTAATTCCTCTAATTCGCCGATGACCCATTTATTGAGATATTATACGAGTATATCCCCAAAGGATCAATAAAAACATAGATATAAACAGTATTAAATAATTAACACCAACAAACCAACACGCAGTTCGTAGAGAGAATGGATAGCCACACTACTCGATCCTGACACGCCTCTTTAGAATCCGCCACATTCATACAGTGAGTTATACACGCTCATCGATTCTTCCGAATTTTAACATGGCCGACCATTGCCTTTCCTAACATTTGATTAATCTGATGATTAATTCTCAACCATTCTGCCTTCATCCATGCGTTCCGTATGTCCAAACCAACGCAGTGATCCTTTCATTCAACTTGACACTAGTAACAATTTCGTTTCATATCTCTCTGATTAAATAGTTTTAATAAATAAATACTATTATAAGATGTCATTTCCATCATAATGAGAGATACAGTGTTACCTCGATATAAGGAACGAGCATAGCAACGAACCTCAAAATAAAAAATCACTAGGTATACCGTTATTTCATATAAACCCCTTAAAATTCGTTATATCGAGGAACAATAGTATAATCTCACGGGGATTCAATAATTTATCTTATAAAATTCAAGATGCTAGGGCATTAACACTGTGGAATTCCACAGTAATATACTAAAATAACTTTCTTTAATCCACTTATTATTAATGGATTAAATAATGGTATTTTCAATTTCCTAAAGATAAAAAAATAACTAATTAATAAGAAATAAAACGTATATTTTCTAGAAGTTTAATTATAATTTTTGGAATGACCTGTTTTGCCTTTCTATTGCATTATCAAATGTTTGAAAATGCTTTCGAAAGACGAAACATGTAATTCTTATGTATATTTTCATTCGTATTTATTTATTTAATATGGAGTTTTATATATTTTTTTCAATTTTCATAATAAATTTGTGTTGCGGATTCATTGAATAATGTTTATTTCTTTGTAAACAAAATTTATCAAATTATTTATTGTTTCTTGAACAATGATGTAAACTCCAAATAAAATAATTATTACGAATGAAAACGTCAGTTTTTTAGAAGTTTTATTATAATTTATGGGAATGAAATGTTTCGTCCTTCTAAGGCATTATCAAATGTTAAGACATTTGATAATGCCTTAGAAGGGCAAACATGTCATTCCCATAAAATATAATTAATCTTCTAGAAAACGAACGTTTTCATTAGTAATAATTATTATTGAATTATAATTTAATTAACAAAAACAAGTTTTGGAACCAGAAACTCTTCACCGTTGTAGCTATTTATTGTATATACATAATAAATATTGAAATTTTTTTTTCATCCTTGTTCAAGAAAAAATAAACAAAAAAAAAATCAAGATGTATTGATAAAAAATGGGAATGAAATATTTTATATAGTATGTTTTATAATCTAAACGTATTGATTGAGGTGAGGTTAGGTTCAAATATCTATAATATTTGTTTTCGTAACAAATGTAAAAAGTTATTATTACATTTTCTTTCGCTGGTATGTATCCTTTTGATCATGGCGTGCCGGAGTGGAGTGGAGCTGCAATGATCGTCTTAACGTCCTTCCTCGAGCTCCTAAAATATTCAGTGATCTAAAACCAGTCCTTGTTTTACAACACGATCCCTCGTTTTACGACCGCGATCCGAGCGACGGCCACCCGCCTGTGCCTCTGATAGTAAAAAGACTATTCCAGCTTACAATTTTTACACCACAAAGCAGCGAAGATACAATGATACAGAGGTGTTAAAAAAACATTGTTCCCGCGTCTGTTTCTGTAGAAATGATTGCCATAAGTCCAGTTTAAACAAAATTCGACGCCCGAAATACAAAAGTAATGATGACCTACGTGGCAGAGGGGTAAGAGCTATGGCTGTCACACCGAATGTCCAGAATTCGATTCCCAGCGAAGACGGTGTGATTGTCAGACTATCTGGTGTAGAATGCACGTGACAATAAAATGACGATTTATTTATTTATTTATTTATTAGGTAACATTCAGCGATATCAATAAGATATATGATAAAACATTTAGAATAATAAAGTAAGGCCAATTACATGCTACCACAAAATGAGGGTATTAGTTGCAAACCTGGCAAACTCCATCATTAGATGTTTTGAGTAAATCGCAAAAAACTGATACGCTAATAAAATGCGCTTTTTTACGATATTTATTTTTTTCATCTCAACCAGTTAGTATTTAAAAAGTAATCAACCATGAAATAATCATCATTATGTTGATAATTAAAGTAAAATAATGAATTTCATTTTTGAGTTTGCCAGCTTTGCAACACTCAAGTGGAGGTTGCCATGTTTGCAACAAATATCTAATAGTTTTAATAGCAAAATTCTTCAGAATGAAGCCAAAGTTGAAACTGAAAATCGATAAAAAATTGTGTGCAAATGTATTATGAATAAGAAGACCCAATTCATATCTCACTTTTGATTGTTGGTGGAGTTTGCCGGGTTCGCAAATAATACCCTCAAATATAAAATAATAATTAACAGAAAACAAATGACAGTGTGAAACGTAATTGAAGTTAAACTAAGACAAAATGAGGCTAGACATTAAATTGAAGAAATAAAATACGAATGGTACTGGAAATAAAAGATAAAATTAAGATAAATAAAAAAAGTAATATATTATATTATAATATCATGTGACATCGTGGTCACATCCACGCCGAAATGATGCTTCGATTTTTTTTTTAAATTTCGCTCGTTCAAATGGAAACATGAATGTCTCCAAAATGCTTATTGTATTATAGTTGTCACAGATTCTATACAATGCCGCGCTCTGAGCGTAGTTAGTGCAATAAACAGGAAGATGGAAAACTTGGCTCGCGGTGTGTCTCGTGCGAGACATGGGGGTATTGAGTGACAATTTGCTGAGAAGATCAGAATTGTCAATTTTAGAGTGAATTATTTTATGAAGCAACATCATACGAGTATCATGAAGAGTACGTCTATTTTCAAGAGAGTCCAAGGAGATAGATAAGCTACCTTCACATGTCATGAGAATCATTAGATAATAAACTATATACAAATGTGGAAAGCAATGGAAAACTACCACATTAAAATGTTCAAGTGGCATCCCAAGAACCGACAAAGATGTTGATAAACAATTGATACTAAAAATAAATATCAAAATAAACATTTGATATTACATTGAAGAGAATATCATTAATATATAATATATAAATAACGTATGAAAGAACTAAAAGGGTTGGATGTAGGTGCCAAAATGATCGGAGTGTCAGTAAGCTGTCTCTTGTATGCGGATGACTCTGTCCTACTTGCAGACAACGAGCATGAACAAGTCCTGGTAAATAGTATGTATGAGGTATGCATGCGAAATGATCTGATGATGAATATGAATAAGTCCAAGGTAATGATTTTTGAAAAAGAAGCAATCATGGCAGTCTGCAACATTAGCGTGAATGGTGAAAATTTGGACCAAGTAGATGAGTTCGTGTATTTGACCCTTATGTATGGAAGTGAAGCATGGAACTGGCAAAAGAAGGATGAAAGTATAATAAATGTGTATGATAGAGTGTCGAATGAAAATATAAGAAGTGAATGCGGTGCGCATAATGGTGTTATGAACAAAATAATCATTAAGATGGTTTGGACACACGGAAAAAATGAATGTAGAGAGAATGGTAAAAAAATGATATGTTAACGATGTAAATGGAACTAGAAATAGAGGAAGACCGAGGAAAACGTGGCAGGATCTAATAAATCAAATATTGAATGTCGGCCACGTGAGGAGTCAGAGAAATCAAGTGTGGCAGTCCATTCTTTCTGCCTACCCCTTCGGGGAAACGGCGTTATTGTTGGTTAGTTAGTATAAAAAAAAATTTGGAAACATATTATTTTCACAGCATTTTTTTGCACTTATCACAAACATGTTTAGGGATACAGACGCTATTCCTCAGTAAAAAAAATACACTAAGGAGAAGAAGATAAAGACTTATTTTAAACAATTTTATAAAATTTAAAATATCTATCTTTATAATATCACCGAGGAAGGACCAGTTGTCCGAAATATGTCTGATATGTAATATTTTTTTTTAAAGTTAGTGTTGTATATACAAAGTATATAAAAAGAAAAAGACAAATAATTTACCAATGTTTTAAAATTCTCAAAGGGAATATTTTGTATGACATTATACACATCCTCAAGCGTTCTTCCTCCTAGTCACCAACACCCAAGAGTGAGTCGTATTAAATGGGGTTGTTAAAGGTAAGGTCGACATTTTCGATGAAATTAAAATATAACCTAAATAACGCAACACACTAGCAAACGTGTGTAAACGTACAATTTTCATAAACACCTCCACAACACTGAGATTTTGACTTCGGACTTTGAACACGCGAATTTAGAAATCTCGACTATAGTAAAACACGAAAGTACCTACGTATAATAATAAAAAGTGAAAATGTACACTTTTAAGGCCTTTTTATATTAATTCCCTGATAAAAAGTGTGACCTAATGACTCTGCCGTTATAATTATTTTATATTCGAGCCATAAAGGATACAGCGGCAACAAAAGGCTTTTTGTATTACGAATGGGCACAACCAATGGCCAAACCATATTATAGTTATATAAGAAAGATCATATATAAGATAATAATCCAGGGAACTGTATGAGAAATTAAACTCTAAACCTATTGGAACAACTAGAAATTAATAAGCATAGCAAAAACCCTAATTTAACCTTAATCAATGAACAAACTAACAAATCGTGGGTATTCTGTAAAAAAGCAAGTCAAATTTTGCTGTTTTGACTTAATGATGAGGTTATACGAGTATACTGTTGAAAAAATACTCTACAATCTGCAAAAACCCGCTAAGTCCTATTTACACTACAAGTCGAGATATTTTCTGTAATAAGTCATGGCAGCTGAAAGGGTTGGATGTAGTTGCCAAAATGAGCGGAGTGTCAGTAAGCTGTCTCTTGTATGCGGATGACGCTGTCCTATTTTCAGACAACGAGCATGAACTACAAGTCCTGGTGAATTGTATGTATGAGGTATGCATGCGAAATAATCTGATGATATATGTTAATAAGTCCAAGGTAATGATTTTTGAAAAGGAAGAAACCATGACAGTCTGCAACATTAGCGTGAATGGTGAAAATTTGGAGCAAGTAGTTGAGTTCGTGCATTTAGGTAGTATGTTTACAAGAGATGGGCGAGTGGAGAGGGATGTTGAAAGAAGGGTTTGGGCAGGCAACAAAGTGAATGGTGCACCTTAAGTTGTCATCGCAAACAAAAACCTATCCAAAAAAGCTAGAATGGCAGTGTACAATGGTGTTCTTCTACCGACCCTTATGTATGGAAGCGAAGCATGGAACTGGCAAAAGAAGAATGAAAGTAGAATAAATGCAGTAGAGATGAGATCTCTTAGACGAATGTGTGGATATTTTGTGTACGATAGAGTGTCGAATGAAAATATAAGAAGTGAATGCGGTGCGAATGATGGTGTCATGAACAAAATAATGAAAGGATCATTAAGATGGTTTGGACATATGGAAAGAATGAACGAAGAAAGAATGGTAAAAAAATTATATGTTAATGATTTAAATGGAACCAGAAATAGAGGAAGACCGAGGAAAACGTGGCACGATCAAATAAATCAAATATTGAATATCGGCCATGTGAGGAGTCAGAGAAATCTACGCGCGTGCATGACACGATGTATTAATGTTGAGGAAACGAGTGAAATATGTCAGTTAGTTAAGTCAATATAACGTTAATCCGTCCAGGGAAAAAGGACCAAGAGACTCAATGCAAATTTCCTGGATAAATTTTTGATGATAAATTATCAATAACAATATTTCGGATGTATTCAGCGGAGCTTATGGAGCAGTACTGACTTGAAAAAATGTGAGATTGTTGGTCGGCGACATGATATCCTGGAGATATCTTGTATGTGATGTCTATATGCTTCACTCAGGGGCAAACGTGGCAATTATTATCTCTTTTTACTAATTAATTATTATTTTACGACTGCCACACCGAAGGTCCCGGGTTCGATTTCCGGCGATGGCAGTGTGATTGTCACCCTGTCTTTGGTCTGGTGTAGAATTAACATGACAATAAAATGGAGATAGATTATCTACCTATTATATGCCTCCAGTATTCTTTGCCTCCAACTCCTCCTGTCCTCCGCTTCGACCCTCCAATCTGACACTCTTAACAATCTTGCTCCATCTCTTCCAACTTCATCCTCCCATCGCAGTCTTAGTCGTCCAATTGGTCTTCTACCACCTGGGTGCCACTCCAGCAATCTTTTTAGGGTTCGCGATGACGGCATCCTCTGCACGTGACCGGCCCATCTCAGTCTATTCAGTCTGACCTGTGTGGGGAGACTGGGAGCTTTGTAAATATTGTACAGCTCGTCATTATGCCGCACTCTCCAGCCTTCATCGTCATTCACAGGCCCCAGAATTCTGCGCAGCACCCTTCTCTCTAATGTATCTAGTCGCTCTGCAGATTTCGCTGTCATTGTCCACGCCTCACACCCATAGGTCACTACTGTTCGGATGATTATTTTATACAGGGTGATTTTGGTTTTCCAGTGTACGTTTCTTGATTTGAGCGCTGGTAGTAGAGAGAAGAATGTTTTGTTACCAATTGTGATTCTTCTTTCGATTTCCTTGTGATCAATCAGTATATAATTATTATAAAATATATAAATACCTGCTAATAATCTGTTTTGCCTTGCGAGGGCGTTCTCAAACTACACACTCAAGTATTATATTGAAATATTATATATATAATATTATATATAAAAATAAAAAAATCTGTAAAATCATAATTAAGCAATTGAACCCTTTGCCGACTACGACTGACTTTAGTCAAATCAATAAGCCGTTATTGATTCTTGATACCCAAGGAAGATTTGACGACCTTAGTGGCAGAGTGGCAACAGCTATGAATTCCATCCCCGAAAGTCCCAGGTTCGATTCCCGACGATAACAGTGTAAAAAAATACTCCCACGTTGTCTTTGGTCTGGTAAAAATTACGTTACAATAAAAATGGTGATAGGCTAACTACCTATCATACCCGTTTGGTCTCCTTACTATGCAGCGCATATTCAACGCATCGAAAGAGTCCGAAAATTGTTCATTAAACACATTAATTTCAAAATGTGCAGTTCGTTTACAAATTACAATTCTGCCCTTAATTTTTATTTCTTGGATTCTCACGAAAATAGGCGAACAATTAATGATATGATGTTGCTTCACAAAATCATTCACTTCAAAATAGACAACTCCGAACTTCTTAGTAAATTATTACTGAATACCCCTATGCTTCGCACAAGACACACTGCGAACCAAATATTCCACCTTCCTGCTTATCGGACTAACTACGCTCAGAGTGCGGCGGTGTACCGGACGTGCGACATGTACAATAAGTGCTTTAATAACATCGATGTGTTCCATCTTAATGAAAGCGATTTAAAAAAAAAGGTTGGAGCAACCCTTCGGGGCGAATGATACTAGTTACTCTACTTTTTATTTTCTTGTCTTTTTCTTTTTTACATTTTAAAATTATATTTCATCTTTAATTATTCATTATTACTAGTACTACTAGTTTTCTCTTTAACTTATCACAGTGTTACTTTATTTTTATTATATATTTAACCTTATGTCAGTTGTTATATAATATTTGTGGTAGCATGTTATTGGCCTTGTTTGGTTGTCTCTGTGTGTTTATATTCATATACTGTATTTGCTGTTTGTTACCCTCAATAATAAAAAATAAAAATAATAAATAAATAAAAATATGACATGCACGATTGTTGATTTTTCCGACTTCAAATGTGTTCACGGTAAATTATTTGACTAATTTGGTCATGCCATGTTTTCCTTGGCCGTCTTCTTCTTCGTTTACTTTTTCATTGTTGTTCCAAATATCTACCTATCCGTACACTATACAGGTTGTTCAATTTACATTCCGGATCTTGGCGCGCACGCGATTCTGACCTTTACTATGGAGTTTATTAAAGCACATGTTCGCGTGACTCTATTTTTGGATGATTGATTTTTTCTATTATTGTAATACTTCTAGTAAAAATGTTTTTTATTTCAAAAATAAATTCACTTTTATCGAGTCTATAGGCTACGCAAGTAAACGGAAAATTCGAGTGTGCGTATATGATATGACGTATGAATGTGCAGATATACTTAGATACTTTTTCCTAGCTGGATAACGGGCGTAGATGATACCATTTTTAAAAAGAATATTCGGATTGATAATACTCTTTTATAACTAACTATCACCTCATCTCCCTGAAGTAGTAGACAGAAATAATCAACTACCACACTGTTTTTGACCTACTTCTCTCGCTCCTTCAACATTCATACATCGTAATATGCACGTGCGCCAATTTCTCTGACTCCTCACGTGACCGACATTCGATATTTGATTTATTTGATCCTGCCACGTTTTCCTCGGTCTTCCTCTATTTCTGGTTACATTTACATCGTAAACATATATTTTTTAATCTTCTTCTTCTTCTTTGCTAGCCTTCTTCCCTCCACTGCTGGATATAGGCCTCTTCCAATTTCTTCCACTCGTCTCTATCCTGTCCCCTTTGTATCCAAGATTTTCCAACCCTTTTGAAAATATCATCGGTCCATCTCATCGGTGGCCATCCGACATTTCGCCTAATTTTCCATGGTCTCCAACTGAGTATCCTGGGTGCCCATCTGTTGCCACCCTGTCTAGCCAAGTGTCCAGTCCATTGCCATTTCAATTTTTGCCACTCGGTCCATGACGTCAGCAACCCTGGTGCGGCGTCTGATTTCTTCATTTCTTATGCGGTCACGCAAGCTCACACCAAGTATCTGTCTTTCCATGGACCTCTGTGTACACTTGAGCCTGTGTACACTTTTTGCTGTAAGAGTTGTCGTCTCTAGTCCGTATGTCATCATGGGCAGTATACACATGTCGTAGACCTTTCTTTTGAGACAAACCGGTATTACATCATTTTCAAAGACATGTCTCAGTTTACCAAAGGCAGTCCAACCCAGTCCAAATCTTCGAGGTAGCTCTGCAGTTTGATTCTCTTTTCCGAGTCTGATTTTATGACCGAGATACACATACTCTTTCACACTTTCTATCTTATTTCCCTCTATGATAATGTTTTTGTTTGTTGGACTTAGTATCTTTGTTTTGTCAATATTCATTTCTAGTCCTATTTTATTGGACGCAATGTGTAGTTTTCTGATCATTGTCTCTAATTCATCTGTGCCCTTTTTAATATCCATAATTATATTTTTTAGATAGTCCAATATTTTTATCGAAACACTATGATGCTTCAATATTATTAACTGTTAAATGTACAAAATTATTATAATATCACATTTTTATTATTATACCCTTTTTGAGAATGTCGCGCCAGTTGTTGTTTAGAATGTCCGATGTTGGCATCATCTGATTTTAAAAAGAATTGTATATTTTTTATATATTTATATAGACGACCTTCGTGGCAGAGTGGTTACGAGCTCTGACTTCCATGTCGAAGGTCCTGGGTTCGATTCCCGGCGATGGCAGTGTGATTGTCACACTGTCTTTGGTCTGGTGTAGAATTCACGTGACAATAAAATGGCGATAGATTGGCTACCTATCACATGTTACGAGAATCAATATAATAGCTAAAAATATAAAAATTGTACACTGTAATTGGGTCCAAACGACCTGTTGTGTACATAAAAAAAAAAAAAAAAAAAAAAAAAAAAAAAAAAAAAAAAAAAAAAAAAAAAAAAAAAAAAAACATGACTATTTTTTTCACACCGCTGCGCTGACTACCCCTAACCCCTTAAGTGCACCACCCACTTTGTTTTTGGCCTCAACCCTTCTTTCAACATCCCTCTCCACTCGCCCATCCTTTTGTAAACATACTTCCATAGTATACGAACTATTTTTCACCTATACAATATATTTTCAATAACTTAACTCAAAATGATTTCCTGACGTATTGTAAACAATATATGAGAATTTCCTTCATAAATAGAACTTTGAACACTTTTTTCATTACCCGATAAAATCTTTATTCTCCTGACCACCATAAAGGGCAGAATCGCCTGCCTTTCATGCCGCACTTATCGTACGTATTCACAAAATCGATACGGCATGCCGTACGGGAAATTGGGCCTTAAAGAACTCTTTTATCGTGCGGATCAAATTTGATGGCATGGAAATATTAATATAATTCTTACTGCGGGGGCGTTAAGGATGAAAATTGATTGCACAGTGTTCACAAAAAGAAGACAAGTCACATAATGACAGGTGCTATAGGTACGATAGAAGAAAAATAGGTTTATTTTTTAATGAAAACATTTTTAATAAACGCAAACAGTTCGATTTGAAAGAAGTTTAGTTATCATGTATGTAAGTGTATAATATATGAATTATTATTTTTTTGTGAATTAATTCACAAAAAATATTGTAACCATATCTGGTCAAATTCTTTGGCATATAGATAGGAGTGACATCTCGAGGCGGCTTCTAACAATGCGCTAATGGCGGTAGCCTTTCACATTGTGTTAAAAAGATGTTCTGCTTAATGTTTAATAAACATAAATCTCCATAGATGGCGTTAGTATGTAGATTATATATAGAGTAATCTTAAAAAAATTAACATATGTTATCAAAATCTTCATAGATGGCACATTGAAACAGACATGTGAAATCTGACATAGGACTTTAACATATATACAACTTCCAAAAATTTGTCATACATGGTCATAAACAAAGGTGGAATGGGGAATGTTGTAATTACATAAAGCGTGCGCTTAACCCAACCGATGACAGGTCATAAGTCCTGTAACACCTTGATCACCCATATTCAGTTTCCAATTTGCGTCTTTGTCTCTATTGAGATACAATTAAATCATGAATTATTATTTGTCAAAATGTGCCAATAAATATAAACCTTCACGTCGTTTCCCCGGAAGGGTAAGCAGAGAGAATAGACCGCTACATATTGTATACTGACACACCTCTCCACATTCATTCCATCTTCTTAAATGGCTGACTTTTAAAATTAAATTAAATATCTTCGACTCCTCCGAAAAGGCGGTCACATTCAAAGTCGGAATAATCGGCGTGCGTGCATGGTACGATGTATGAATGTAGAGGAAGCCTGAGAGGTATGCCAGTACAGAGCATTGTGGTGATCCATTCTCTGTGCCTACTCTGGGAAATGGCGTGATGGTTAGTTAGAGTTCGTTTTTTTTTCGACTCCACGATGCATATACGAGTATATTATTATCGTATAAATTCTTATTGACTGTTTAAATATTTTTTATATAAATTTATATAAATTGATTTTTTTACCGCGACAGCTGTTTCGCTAACGGATGTTCGCATCGTCAGGTCTTACAGACAACTAAAAAATACATCAGAAAAACTTAGTTTATACACACAATAGTCTCTTCCCATCCTAATAATTTTGTATATAAACTAAATCTTTCGGATGTATTTTTTAGTTGATTGTAAGACCTGATGATGCAAACATCGGTTAGCGAAACAGCTGTCGCGACAAAATGTAATCGATTGTGATATTTTTAACAAAACTAACTAGCTAACTAACCATCACGCCGTCTCCCCGAAAGGGTAGGCAGAAATAATGGACTGTCACACTTTAACCTATGCGGCACTCCATCCTTCTCTTTTGGCCCCGCGGGAGACGCGGTGTGATGGGTTGCGAACCTCATCGCCACCAAGTTATGTATCTCCCGCGCACACTTCAATCGTAAAACATCCACAAAATAAATCTAAAACAAATAATATTAAATACAATGATATAAAATAAATTAACACATAATGTTATTTTTAGATGGTGCACATCGTCTATTGTCTATTTTACACTGTCTTTTTAATTTATGTCCCACGTATCCACCGTTTTTTTAATAAGCTGTAATTAGGCACTTAAACAAACTGACACCAGCAAGAACTTTAAAATAATATTGAAGAATTTATTCAAATTGTCATTGGAACAAATGAAAAATTTATTTTTACATCTGTCAAAATTCTTTATATAAACGAAAAAACTTGTATAATTTTAACATCAAAACAGTACAAACGTATTACGTTTCACAATTAACAATTATAAAGTGCGGCAACAATCAAATTGACCAAAACAATTCACTTATACCCGAAATATCTCCGAATTTACGGGAGCACCACTTGAATCAAACCAATATTTCAAAATCAGAACCACAGAATCTCAAATGCTGATATAAAAAAGGAATGTAGAGCGGAAGAAGGTATTATGAACAAAATTATGAAAGGATCGCTGCGTTGGTGCGGACATATGGAGCCCATGGATGGAGAAAGAAAGGTTAAGAAAGTATACGTTAATTATGTAGAGTACGGAGTCACGGTAGACCGAGGAAAACATAGTATAACCAAATTAATCTAATTTTAAAGGTTGGTCATGTTAGAAGTCGGAAGAATCAAAGAATTAGTGAAAACATTATTTACATTGGTTAAGAATTTTTGTGGTTTAAAAAAATGTTAATTCTTGTAACACCCTGTACATGTCATTAAAAAAATGAATGAAAAACAAACACCGCAGACATGCACAAAGGCTATGTTACGCGGCGCCACTCGTGCCGCCTTGCTTGAGTCGGGTTCTTGAGCCCAGTCTCCGGAGTCGTTCTTACAAACATCTCGGGGCTATGGGGGATGTAATAATAATCATTGTTGATATTATTATTCCAGCAAATTACCCCCTCCCCGCCGCAGGGAATATTAATTAGCCGGAGTTGTTTTATTACCAGGGGAGGGGTTGGGGATTACTTAGTTTACAAAATAAAAGCATTTTAGTTGAGTTTTGGGGAGACGAATTAGGGCATTTTGTGCACTTCATATCAGTTGTTAACAAGAATCGGAGAGACATCTTCTTCTTCTTCTTCCTCAGCCTATTCCTGTCCACTCCTGGACATAGGCCTCCTCCATTCGCTTCCATGTCACTCTGTCCTGTGCATACTGCATCCAGGTTATTCCAACGTGTCTGTTCAGATTATCCTTCTACCGTAGTTGCGGTCGCCCTGCACTTCTCTTTGCCGTCCACGGCCTCCAAGTCAGCAGTCTTCTTGTCTTCTTTTCATCTGAGCTTCTGGCTACGTAACTTGCCCATTACCATTTTAGAGTCACTACCCGGTGAATGATGTCAGTGACCTTTGTTTTTTCTCTCACCGTATCGTTTCTGACTCTGTTTCTTAGGCTTATTCCTAACGTGGCTCTTTCCATGGCTCTTTGGGTCACTCGTAGTTTCTCGGCACTTTGTTTGAACAATGTTACAGATTCAAGGCCAAGAGTACCAACTGGCAGAACGCAGGCTTCATAGACATTTCGTTTCAGGTTGATCGGTATTTTCGGTTTTTAAGAATGTTACCCATGTTTCCGAAAGCTGCCCAGCTTAGTCCAATTTTTTTTTTAGCTCTGCGGTTTGGTTATCTCGGTCCAATTGTATCTCAGAATAGAGACGAAGATGTAAATTATTTGAAAACAGAATATGGTGGTCGAGGCGTTTGCAGGACTTATGACGTGTCATTTTTTGAATTAAGCGATTTCTTTATTTAATACAGCATTCTCCATTCCTCCCTTCTTAGGACCACCACGTCTGACAATTGTTTTTGAAAGATGTATATATGCTACTGGACGTCCCCCTGCCCGCTGGACCGACGATCTGAAGAGGATTGCTGGACATTGGGAGAGGCCTACATTCAACAGTGGATGACGGACGACTGATGATGATGATGATGATATATGCTACTATGTTGAGAAACATTTCACATATTTTAGTTCAATCTACACTAGCGCCATCTATGAAGATTAGATGTAAGCATTAAGCGTAAAATCTTTATTAATGTAATGTGAAAGGCTATCATCAACTCCATTATCACACATTACTAGACAACGCCTGGAGAAAACTCTCCAATTTTATATGTATATCACAATGTTTCGGCCAAAACAATGGACTATCCCTTAAGTTTACAAAAAATACAAATATTCTTATAACGTCATTGTTTTCAAACCGGATAAAAGAAGGGTTGGGGCAGGCAACAAAATAAATGGTGCACTTAAACTTGTCATCGCAAACAAAAGCCTATCCAAAAAAGCCAAGATGGCAGTGCACAATGGTGCTCATGTATGAAAATGAAACATGGAACTGGCAAAAGAAGGATGAAAGTAGAATAAATGCAGTAGAAATGAGATCTCTAAGACGAATGTGTGCCAAATCTGTATATGATAGAGTGACAAATGAAAGTATAAGAAGTGAATGTGGTGCGAATGAAAGTGTTATGAACAAAATAAAGGAAGGGTCATTAAGATGGTTTGGACACATGGAAAGAATGAGTGAAGACCGAATGGTAAAGAAGGTATATGTAAGCCGCGTGAACGGAGCTAGACATAGAGGAAGGCCAAGGAAAACGTGACACGATCAAATCAATCAAATATTGAACGTCGGTCACGTGAGGAGTCGGAGAAATCGACGTGCGTGCATGACAAGATGTATGAATGTAGAGGAATCGAGAGAAGTATGTCAGGACAGAATAGTGAAGCGATCCATTCTTTCTGCCTACCCCTCCGGGGAGACGGCGTGATGGTAAGTTAGTTAGTTAGTTAGTTTTCAAACATGTTTCAAATGAATGGAATATTTGTATGTAAGTCAACATTCAGACGAATGTCTCAATGCGGCTCTGGATGTGTCTACTTCGAAAGCTTGAATTACTTTGCGACTTAAATATAATGGAAAATTTCGGTTCAAACACGACTTGAGAACAATTAATTAATGCTGTGCCGTGGCTGCGCCATGGCTGCTCCTTAATCCGGCCCGAGGGGAATACCCGCCCGGCTCGGCGGGCCAATCCTACTCATTCCTTATTGATGGCTCCCTATTACTATTTGTGGATTGCCTCTTCTAATTATTCTCCCGACTAACTACCCGTGGCCGAATATCTTGTGTGTACACACGATACATGAGATAATAACTAACCAACTAACTAACTAACTAACTAACCATCACGCCGTCTCCCAGAGGGGTAGCCAGAAAGAACGGACAACCACATTGTTCTTTCTTGGCACACTTCTCTCGCTTTCTGCACTTCGTACATTGTGCGACGCAGACACGTCGGTTTCTCAGACTTCTCACGTGGACGACATTAAATATTTGATTTATTTATTTATATCTAACATGATCATATCCATTCCATGACATTCTCAAGAAATCGATAAGATGTGAAATCTCCGTACGCCAAGAAAAAATTGAACAGGTAGACCAATTCAGAAATCTCGGAAGCAAAGTTACCAGCTCTAATGACCTCCCCAGAGAAGTAAGGACAACCGAGATGAAAACACTCCGCGCTATAGCTGGCAAGACCCTACGTGATCGAGTTAGGAATACAGCAATCCGAGGAATCTGCGAGGTCGAAGATGTGGTCAGATGGGGACGTCAAAGACGGCGAAACTGGTATCAACATTTAGAAAGAATTAGCTCAAAAATACCACACATAGCTCTCCATGGAAAGCCAAACGGACAACGCCGACCAGGAAGACAGAGAGAAAGCTGGAGTTCAGCGTCTCAAGAGGACCCGCCTGAAATAACAGACTCCTGAGTCTACCAAAAGTGAAGAAGAAGAAGAAGAAGATTTATCTGGGAAGCATGTTTGCAACAGATGGAAGAAGACAATTATCTTCGACAGCGCCAGCACAGACTGTTTTATCTCCCAGCAAGCAGAATCAACCTGCCTCTGGTGATGCCGGTGGGGAGAGCAATACTGCTGAAATTGCTGCTGCTGCAAATTCATGAAAGTACGTTCAGAAGACTCTTGACTTTGGAAGTATCTTGAATTCCTTATGTCGAACCATCTCTCATCCTGGTATAATATATAATATTTATTATATTTTACCTGTTCTCAATAGATGTCTTAAACTATAATAATTATTTGTAATATCTTTTGAGAAAATAAACTGATTTAAGATTTGATTTGAGAAACAAAAGAATGGAGAAATATTTCGGAAGAAGGGTTGGTGCTGGAACCAAAATAAATGGTGCACTTAAAATCATTATCGCACATAGAAATGTATCGACTGAAGCAAAGATGGCAGTGCACAATGGAGTTCTAGTTCCGACCCTTATGTATGGAAGTGAACCTTGGAGTTGGTAGATGAAGAATAAAAGTAGGATAAATACCGTAGAAATGAGGTCACTAAGAAGAATGTGCGGAAAACAATGTATGATAGAATTTCTAATGATGAAATAAGAAAAGAATGAAAAGCGGATGAATGCGTGATAAATAAAATTAAGAAAGGGTCGCTAAGATGGTTTGGACATTATGGAATGAATGGATGAGGGAAGAATGGTTAAAAATATTTATACAAGAAGTGTGAATGGGAAAAGGAGTCGAGGAAGGCCAAGGAAGACATGACATGACTAAATTAATATTAAAAAAATTATCATCAATTTTTTTTATATTATCATCATGTATTATTTTATATTTTTTATGTTATCATCATGTATTATTATTATTTAATATTATTTATGAGTACTGTAAAAAAATAATTGTTAGTACTTATAACAAACAGCCCAGGTTAATTTTTAAATTTGAATTATTGTATCGAATTTTAAATGCATTTTTTATAAGTCTTTCATTGTTTAGTTTTTATTATATTTTGATAGCTGAATATGGCGGTATCCTCCGAAACAAGTCGTGTTATTCAATATTTTTAATAAATAGTGATTTAAATAAAGTTATTTTCAATTTTCTAAGTATATTACTTTGGAATTCCACAGTGTTAATGCCTTAGCGTTCAATATTTATGTATGTTAATTCGATTTTAATCCTTATAAATAAGCCAAGCTTTTCTACCAATATACCGCTAGAGTTGCTTATATTTAAGTTGACTAAGGATTATTTTTTTAAGCTTTAGCAAAAGCGAAATTTTAAATATTTTTATGACATCATCCCAACAGAAGTTTAGTTATAAAAAGTCGTGTTATTAAACTAACGTACTAGCGTCCGTATATATTTTTATAACTAGCCATCTATTCCAAGTTTCGCTCGGCTAATAGTTTCGGACATGAAAAAAATACCTTTCGGGAGTTTATATCCTTTCAAAGGATACTTTTTTAATTTCATTTCTCCTTCTTTTGAGGACATCCTTTAATTAGGGAACAGGGTGAGGCATAAAAATCGTAAACTCGCAAGTCTGAGTCGCCGGAATCTGCGTACGTGACCCGCCGGTTTCTTCGGGCGGAGGAAAAAATTTGATTATCTTGAAAAGAAAACTTCTGAAACGTTTTAAAAAAAAGAAAACAGCCGAGTTTTCTGGTTCCGGACAAATTTTCCCACTTAGGGCAGCTTGTATGACAGGATTCATGGCCGCTGTTCTTAACATCATTACGCAATAATTCCCAGTAAATCAACGCAAAACGGAGTAAATTTAAAATCACAACATTTTGAATGTATACAAATTCTTGTAGACAAATACTGGATTTTACCCATTGCGGATAATTTTTTTTTTACTGTAAATTAATGGCTGGGCGACCTTGAATCTGTAGACTAGACCTTTTGTCAGTGTCCACGTATCGGCTCCGTACGTCATGACTGGCAAGACGCACTGGTTGAAGACTTTAGTCTTGAGGCATTGTGGTATTTTGGAAGTGAGAACATGACGTAATTTCCCAAAGGCCCAACCCAACTGAATTTTTCGGTCGGCTTCTTTCTCGAAATTGTATGATTTGGCCAGGACATGTGTATTCTTGTACCACTTCGAGAGCCGACCCATCGACGGTTACTGATCCCGGGATAATATGTTCATTATACATGACTTTCGTCTTGTCCAAATTTATCCCGATACCCACTCGTCTGGATGCAGTGTTCAGTTCACCTAGCATGCCTTCTAGCTCGCTGTATGTTACCCTACAATAAATAAATAAAAATAAAAATTATTATTATAATAACTTATAATTTCAGTTAAAAAAATAGTTAAAATTAATTGTGCATAATTAATACGGGAATACAGCTAGCTAGGAGCAATGGTGAAGTAAAGCATAGTGAGTGAAGGCGACTCCTCAGCGGAGGCGAGGGCGAGGGCGGGGGTGCGCGGTGGAAGGGGCCGCGTGTCGTGACAGGCTGTTGCGTGGGTCCTATCACACCGGCAATCGCGCAAAGGTCGCGGGTTCGACGTCTGCGGGAAACCTGCTCATTATTGTCCGAGAGTGTATGGGTTCGGACTCCAGGCCCGGTGCAAGAATTCTAAGTATTTAACTTCTTTATTTCTGTCGGGGTTTAATGCATAACCCATATAAGCGGACTTCGACTGCTAGATAACCGAAAACGCTTGACTTAGGACCTACTTATCAAAAGTGACGAAACGGGGCCCAGATTTTATTCACACAGGTCACTAGGTCACTACAGCAGAGCATCGTGTGAAAATGGAAGCAAAGCATATAAAAGCGGTACATCCGACCACCATGGACAGTATTCCTTCTTGCGACTTCTAACCGACATGAGTCTACGCCGTTAAGTCTACGTACGAGAAACTTCCGGCCCTCCTACCGAGCTATGCAACTGTCTACATTACTACGCCACGTGACTTCCGACGAGTCTTCGCTCCCGCCAACCGACGCTACTGCCCAGTGAGCCGTCAGCCCCAGCTGCTATCGACGTCCAGGTGCACGCTCCATCACGAGTACATAATACTGTTGACGTATGACTACTTGTGATCTGCAATAAACGCTGAAACCTCCACTGCTTTTATCTCTCACCACATCCCCCAAATTTCTAATAAATATAGCGGTTTACTTACATAAAATATTTTTTAATACGTATTATGCAGACGATGCCAGAATCATAGCTGAAAACAATAATGACTAGACAGACTACATCACGCCTGTAAGAAATATAACATGAAGATATGTATCTATCGAAAAAACAAAATGTATGACCTTTTTCAAAACACCCAAAACATGTAACTGGGTTATAGAAAATCAACCCAAAGAACACGTCAGAACCTTCAAGTATCTGAGCATAGACCTGGTGGGAGGAGCTGATCTGCGGGAAGAAATACAAGCCCAAGTCAACAAGGCAGCAGCAATCTCTGGCGCTCTAAAATCTACAATATGGAAAAACAAAGACATGGTCATTAAAAGTAGGATGAGAATTTATAAAGCATCCGTAAGACCAATAATAACATATGGCGTCGAAGCAAGGGCAGATACAGTAAGGCCCAAACAAGTTTTGAGGACTTCCGAGATGAAGACATTGAGAGATCACGTGAGGAACACCAGAATAAGAGAGATATGTGAGGTTGAGGATATTATAAGACGGAGCAGACAGTGAAAAAGGGACTGGTACGGTCATGAAAGAATGGACACCACCAGACTCCCCTTTATTGCATTGCATAATCAGCCTCATGGGACTCGTCCTCGTGAAAAGCCTCCTAAAAGATGGAAGGACAGCTGGGAATCTACCTCACAGGAGAAGCAACACTCTGGAGAACAGAGCACATAGGTCTACAACAAGGAAGTAGAAGAAGAAGACATATGTTGAAGGTGATTAAAATATATTAGATGATAAGGCGATTCCCGGCTATTGAAGTATGAAAAAATCATGCTGTTTTTTGTCTAGTAGAATTTTTGCACTTTTCGCAAACATATTTCGGGACACAGAACCTTCTTTTCAGTGTAGAATTTTCTTTTATTTCTTCATAAAAGGGCTTGTTCTCCAAAACATGTTTGTGAAAAGATATACAAATTGTTGTGAAAATGCAATGTTTTCAATAAATTATTCAAATGTGAATCCAAAACGCAAAGTGATGGCGAATATTGAAGAAATAATTAAATTATGAAACATTTGGTAATGCCTTTGACAGGCGAATTAAACTTCTAGAAAAAAGTTTTCATTCGTATTAATATAAATCTTATTTAGACATTGGTAGATGCTCGAAACGCACGCATGGAATGCTGTTGAATATAAAAGATTTTAAAAATGAAGTCTTGATAGAAGATTCTCGACCGTGGCAGTTAACAAATGACGTTTCGTTTAAAGTTTTTATTAAACATTGTCCTGCACCTACTTAAGCCCGGGCATTACCTTTTCTGGAGGCGGCCCTGACACTTAACCCCCTCGCCGCGGCCGCAATAACAATGCTTTATTACGTAAATATTTCTAAGTAAGTATTTCCTCTAAATTGCCCGACATAAATAAGCTCGCCGGCGACAATGTGAAATCATTTATTTCATTACTCTGAACAAAGTGTGGCAAAAATTATTATACGAAGTGTAACAATGTATACGCAATACGCGAGACTTTTACACAAGCACACTCTACTAGAACATATAACTTATAATTTTCCATGAATTATAGCATTTTTTTTAACGTTTTAAATTTAAACTATTTTCTGTATATTCGCCATCACTTTGAGCTTTGTAAAAAGCTCTTAAAAATAAAGAAAACCCAATGATTTATTTTTGTTTATATATAATGTAAGGAAAATAATGAAAGGATCATTAAGATGGTATAAACATATGGAAAGAATGAATGAAGAAAGAATGGTGAAATAATTATATGTTAATGGACCCAGAAATAGAGGAAGACCGAGGAAAAGATGCACGACCAAATAAATCAAATATTGAATATCGGCCATGTGAGGAGTCAGAGAAATCGACGCGCGTGTATGACACGATTTATGAATGTTGAGAAAGCGAGAGAAATATGTCAGGAAAGAAAAGTGTGGCAGTCCATTCTTTCTGCCTACGCCTTCGGGGAGACGGCGTGATGGTTAGTTAGTTAAATTAAGAGTAATATGGTGCATGCATATCTAACTAAAAATTAAGCATACCTAAACATAGTTATGAAATACATGACTATTTGACCAGAGATGTTGATAGATTCCGACTCCGGAGACCCAGACTTGAAAGTACAGAGAAAGTTTTTTTATAGAGGATTTCAATTATATAACGAATTGTTAAATGAGGTAAGAGATGCCGGTTCTCTTGCGATTTTTCGTCGAAAATGATTTCAATATGTTCCAAGTACCGATATTTAATGGTTTTGTTGTTGTTCTCGTTTGCGATTTTTTTAGTATTAATAAATTGTTTACGAAATATTGTTTTATAAGTTGTAAAATGTTCCTGTATTTTTTTATAACTTTATTATAACATAATAAATAAAATAATAAATAAATAAAAAATGATTTCACTGAAATCTCTTTTAAGATATTTAAGTAAAGCCTTTTGTTTTGGTATTGTTATGGATTATTGTATGGGTAAATAATTTTTTTTGTTCTTTTATTAATCAATCAATAAATGAATCAAATAAAATTATTTTCGCAAAAGATATAAAAAACAAAATTAAATTGAATGACTTCTACTGAGAACATGTAAAAAATAATATACTGGTATAATGAACCATGATAGATAGTTGAAAGAAAGTTTATTCTAAATAATAATGGAAGAAAACGATGTTTTTTAACGGCTTCACTTTTAACATTATTTCGACAGCGACCGGTTTCGCCAGCCAGCAGTCTGTCGTCTGAGACTGTCAACACAAGTTTGTCGATGCCAGCCAGTAATTAGATCATCCTCTGGAAATACAGCTGAATGGTTGGTCAAAGCTACGACTGCTACGCTAAAGGTCCTGCGTTCGATTTCCGGCGATGGAAGTGTATATGTCAAATTATCTTTAGTCTGGTGTAGAATTCACGTGACAATAAAATTTTGATAGATTAGCTACCTTAACAGTAATCTAGAAAAGAAAACTTAACACATGTATACAGTAATTGGGTTCAAATAACCTGTAGTATGCAATTGCGAAAAAAGCGGGAAACTAGCACATTTAAAAGGGCCAAGTGGCATCTTAAGAACCAGCAAAAATATTGTTCTTTGCTGCAAACCAATCCCTTGGATTGATAATATAGAGGAATATGGAGCAATAACATATAGGAGCAAAAAAATATACAAATTAGTATAAATGATTTTAATTTTACATATTAATAATAAAAACCTAACATTAAATAATTGAGAAATTTTAGAAATTTAGCCTTAAAAAAATTAAAATACAATAATCAACCAATTAAATTTAAATTCAATTCCTATTCTCAATATGTTCCCATTACATCTCCCCTCTCCTCAATCCTAATTATATCCCTTCCACTTTTATACATAACTAGATCTCTATTAAGTATGTAAGTGACCGCTCTGTTTTATTTGATTGTTAAAATTGTATACGAGTACATTGATAAAGGTTACTTCTAAACGAAACACGTCTGAGTTCAGTGAAAATAAAAAGTGTTGTAATACAAAGTATAATTATAAATGATTAATATGAGTGGAAACGTCTGCCTTCTAGGAGTTTTATCATATTTTATATGGAATGACATGTTTCGCCCTTCTAAGGGATTATTAAATGTTAAAAATAATGGCGAAACTGGTCATTCTATCTTAAATATAAAAAAACTCCTAGAAGACAGATGTTTTCATTAATAGTAATTATTTAACACGGAGTTTTCCATCAATGTTCAAGAAATAACATAAAGTTTAAATGACATTAAAGAGTTCCACAATTACAGAGTTATAAGTACCTTTTTGGTGGTTTTAACCCTATCGCGGCGCGGTAATGGCAGTCATATGTCAAACGTCACCGCGGGATGACAAATCGCGACGTCAAAATGACCATTCGTTAACCCTTTCACGCACAACGCATGATATAATGCGATTGTGACAATCATTATTTACGTTTTTATTACGTTTTCGTGCCAAGGTCAAGACTCTTATAAACCGCACAAAATATAAACCCCAAAATCACTACGTATTTTTGGCTAAAGAATATACAATGCTTTAAAACTTCACTTATAAGAATAAAACATTGTTATGATATAATTGTTATTATATTATACAAGGGTACACCACTCTTTTAAACAATGATTTATAAAAATAATTTGAATAAGAGTGTACTTGTCCATAACACAAAAAGCAGTAAAAAGCTAAATTATATAAGTTTATTTATTTATTGTTTATTTATTGATCATTTACCAAGTACATGGTTTTTATACCTCCCAACTGGGGTAACCCGTTCTAGGGATGCATTCCTAGTACTCTATATAATTTCAATATATAATTTAATTTACAAATTTAGGGAGCAGTTAAAGGAAGCAATACATATCCTAAAGTGTATAACTTAAAATTAATTGACTTATATATTACATAACACTATTTAAACACTGTATTGTCTTATATCACACTATTTAAACTATTTACTTATTTAAAAAAATTATACTATAATATATTCAAGCCGTCCTTTTTTTAATGTCTCCGTAGTTACATGTTTTTTGTAATTGTGCATTGTCATTTTTTGTGGGTCGTTTATCGTTTTGTTAATTATGTTATAGAGTTTGGGTCCAAGATAGTAGAAATATCTTTGCGCATAAGAAGTTTAATGAAAAGAGAAGTTTAATACTTTTATCAACGGTAAACAACATAAGCTGTTTACCTAAAATGTGAATTCCCAACGGTGAAAGTATAAAACATTCGAAACAAGTAGATAAAAACACAAAAGTGGAATGTGAAAACAATGATTTGAATTTCTTCTAATTCGCCATACTTAGTATTGTAGATATTTTATATTTTGCTTTTTCTTTTTTATATACTTTGTATACAGCACTAACTTTTAAACAAATTAAAATTAAATATCAAACATGTTTCAGACTACCCGGTCCTTCCTCAGTGATATTATATAGATTTTTTTTTAATATCTATATAATATCACTGAGGAAGGACCGGGTAGTCCGAAACATGTTTGATATTTAATTTTAATTTGTTTAAAAGTTAGTGCTGTATACAAAGTATATAAAAAAGAAAGAGAAAAACAATGATTTGAATTTTAAAAAAATACACTTGGGAATTCCACAGCGTTGACGCCTTTTTATGATAATATTTTATGGGAGTGACATGTTTCGCCTTGCTAGGGTTAGTTTGGATATTAAAAAACCTTCTAATAAAGCAAATTATGTCACTCCCGTTAAAGATAATATAATAAAACTTGTAGAAAACACAAGTTTTCGTCAATATTAAATACAAGTTGCAACTCATGAAATATCCACGGAAGTAAAGATCTAAAAACTTGGTTCACTTTACAATCGTAGTCAGATACAAATTTTAACTTTTAATATAAATAATTTTTTTCACACACGTTAAAAATTTCACATTAATAATACCAAATTGTTCTCCTTTTGTTTTCTAGACTACGGTCATAAAATAATAATGATAACAAAATTCAAAATAATCCAGAAACGTTCTCGGGCATGGTAATCGTGTGCAATTCAAATAACTTTGGAGAGAATCAAAATATTCCTCTCTCGCTCTCTTGTATTCAAAATATTCTTGTACTCTTTCTGGACGAAATCCGGTTTTCACATTTTTTATATTATGATTATATACGATTTTTTTTTGACAAATGTTTTTATTGTTGCTTGTATCATGATGAAAAACTGTCTTATATACGTTTTGAGGTATGTTTACTAAATGTTTTATAGCACTTCAATAAAATAACGTTTTTGCTTTATTAAGGCATCATCAGATATTAAATCGCCATATAATAACGAAATACAAATGTCCTTGGACAAATTCGTGAGAATTTACACTACTAGCAGAGCATATTTTATACCATAGCTCCAGAAAGACAAACGAAAAATAAGAATAGCAATTTTATTAAGACGCATTATTTCCTTTGACATTATTTTGAATAAAGAACGGAACGAAATTTAAAATCATGGCATCCGTCGGGGGCGACTCCGGCGCCATATTAGAGTGGCGGCTTTACGGGAAAGCTCGCCAGGACGCGGGAATTTCCATACATTTCCATACATTTACCCGAAACCATAGGGCAAAGTACGCGATGGAGATGCGTCAAGAATATATTATCTTCGATCACGATCATTGCTTAAAAATTATTACGATTTAAAAAAATAATAGAATGGCAAAGAAGACGATACAAGATACTTCATATTCAAAGGAATTTAGAGTGGAATAAAGTGTTATGCACAAAATTATGAACGGGTTACTGCGTTGGTTTGGTCACATGGAACGCATGGATGTAGTATAGTAAGAAGTAATGGCCAATAAAGCATATGCTAACGATGCGAATTGAATTAGGACTCGAGAAACACAGAGAAAAACATGATATGAACAAATTAGTCAAATTTTAAAGGTCGGTCATGTTAAAAGTCGAGAAAATCGATGTAATCGTAATAATATGGAGAAAGCTGTAGAGGTGTGTCAGAATAGAGAAGCGGTCCATTCTTTCTGCCTAGCATTTTGGAGAAATAGGGTGACGGTTTGTTATAGGGTTGAAAGATTCGATATTTTTCACGTTTTTACATTTATTGCATTCACATGTATAGCGAATTGTTGTTTGACGTGAAGTCTAGAAAAATGGCATAATCGCAACAAGAAATACGATTTGCTGCACCTCATCATGAAAGGCAAGATTGAGGATAGACCCGGTGTGAGAAAACCCCAGATGTCCTGGCTCGAGAATATCAAGGAGTGAACCAGAATTCAGAGGGTGGGGGAGTTGTTTCGTCTGGCATAGGAAAGAGAGGCTTACGCCAAAAGTCATTGAGGGGACCTGACACGGGGCTCCAAGAAGAAAAATAAGTATTTGCATGCATTTACAGTACAAATGGCTTGTTGAAAAAATGTGAATTCGTTTTTTGAACTAACTTTTCCCATCCTTTCGTAAATTCGATTAGTTTAAAGAAGTCCAACGAATTACAGACAATGCCGATTTATGGACTTACGAACTATCAAGTTTCCACTGTATTTAAAACAAATATTCACAACATTGTAGAAAATATTCATATAACCATTTCCTTTCGTTTTCTTCCCTCAGTGTCCACAACAGACGCTGCACTGGGTCTCGCTGACAGCGTCAAAAGGTGGCGGCCATTTTGTAGTGACTTTTCCCGCTGAATTTTGGACACGGATTCTAAATTTAAATCGCAAGTCGCCCGCTCCTTTGCCTTGCTCCCTGGCAAAGGTTTCGCGACTCCGACGCGTCTCTGAATCCCAAAATAATGCCGAACTCTTTATATAAATAGCCACAAAACTACAAAACATACAGTACCAATCATTCACAACCAAAGTATTGCGGTGGTAGGTTTAAATACTGTTGAGAGCACAGTGATAATTTTGAAGTTTAAGTTTTTTTTATAATATTGATACGTGCATGAATAGAGGCCGAAACACCGCCTCCCGATGACGGCCCGGAGCTCCGCACGTGCCGGGTGAAAAATTAGAATGAAATATACAGCCCCGAACTCGGCCGCTCCGAGTGAGCCGCAGCCGGCCGAAGCGACCAACCACAGAGCGCAGAGGCACCCCCACTACCGGCCTACAGGCGCCGACCAATGGCGCTACAGAATGGAACCCCCACCACCTCGTACACACGGACTCACTCGCCTATATAACGGCGGGTGCGATTGGCAGTCGGCATGTGAGCTCGGCGAGTCAACACGAGAGGTCCTACTGATCGAGCTTCATCCCTCCGGATCTGACTGCTGTCGGCACGCTGCCCGCCTCGCTGCCTGCTCCCCGACTACCTACAGTCCGCGCTACCGCCTGCCCCTTCATCCGGAGGAACTTCTGCCGGTACCTCGCCACCGGACAGGATCTACTTTACTCTAGTGTATTTATCGCTTGTACTAGATTCAATAAATTATATAGAGAGAACGTTATTTTCATTGGCCGCCCGGTTTGATCCCTATCAATTGGCGCCCAACGTTCTGAACCGAAATCATAACGACGTAAGTTCTACGGTGGAATATACGTATCCACCCCTCAAGGACAACCGGAATTACCAGTGAAAAATAGTGAACAAAGTGTACAAGAAAAAAACATTTCAGTGTTAATAGTTCTCCAGTAAACGCGATAAATTAAGTGAAATTGTTCTCTAATAAGTGTATTAAATTAAGTGAAATTGTTATCCGACAAACGTGTCCAACAGTGTTATAAACTCAGTAAAATTGTTACCCGACAAACGTGATAAAATTAGTGAAATTGTTCTCCGACAAGTGCAATCCATTAAGTGATAATGCACCTCGCTACTAGAAGCGCGACGGCCGCCGCGGAGGTCGGGGACACAAGGATCGAAGCCGCCCCGGCACCTACCGCCCCGACGTCTACCGAATCAAATTCTAATATACCTGTCGATACGCCGGTCGCCCCCGCCACCTTCACACCAATCGTGAACAACACAGGGAATAAACACATTCGATCGCTGTCCCCAGTATGGGTGTACCCATCCACATCGGTCCCCTTAAATGACGTGCAGGCCACGGTGGAGACCCAAGCCCGGATGGTCAAAGATTGCATGGACCCACTGACAGCAGATTTTATTCAACTGCGGGAACCGCCAGCTACGATTCCGCCGCTCCAAGTGAGATACACCGGGAATTTCGACGAATGCCCCATCGCATTCCTGACAACATGCAAACGGCACCTGTACCGGTACGCCGTCCCGCGTGCAAATTGGGTCGGCATCGTGGCGGCGCAACTCGATCTCAAAGCAAAAGATTGGTGGGAAGCTAAATGCCCGCGGAATGCAACACGTACCCCATCGTGGCATGAATTCGAGAGAGCAGTGCTGTTCCAGTTTAATAATCCGGCGGAGATACTTCGGTTAATCGGAATGTTTACGGCAGACACGCAGCGGACAAATGAGTCACCCCACGACTTCATTTGTAGGAAGATCGGATGGTTCCAGAGACTGTACGCGGGACGTTCCATCGCAGATATGAACGCGTACGTCCCCGGATTTAGGATGCAGTTCCTAAAATCGACCCCTAACCTAAATTCGTGTACAACGATGGAAGAATTATGGCAAGCCACAGCGGAGCTACAAACAAGATGGCCGATTGGAAGGAGCGGTGAGCTACGAGCGGAACTGAAGCCCGAGAGCCCGGAAGTTTATACACCCGCCGCTACAGTGCCGGTCCCATCGCAAGCCCCCGCCGCAATTCACAGTACGGTTACAGCCTCCGTAAATTCAGCTCCGGCACAGGTGTACCAAGCACCGCCGACGTTCTACCCGGCGCCAGTCGCACACCACCCGGTACAATATACAGCGCAGTTCCCGACGCAGTTCCCGGCGCAATACGCAACACCGTACCCTACGCCGTACCCGGCACAATATCCGGCACATTATTCTCCGCATTTCTACCCGCAGCCACCGCAGAGATATGACGGCGAGGAACACCGGCGAAAGGGAAGAGGAAGATACAGAGGAGGATACAAAGGAAACCAAAGTTTCGACGATACACAGCCGCGCCAGGGAAACGCCTCCGGCCCGGGCGGCGCCTAGAAAGCTGTCCCGGGCAGGACGCGCGTACGACACCGCCGAGAAGTGGTTTCTGCCAATCAAATGGTAGCCGCCAACTCCCAAAAGTACGCGTGCGAATAGGCGGTACGGAAAGATACGCGCTTGTGGACTCCGCGTCATCGTATTCGCTAGTGAGATCGAATATAATTCCGAACGGAATAAAGAAAGAACCATCACAAATTAAGACCTTATTGCTGGCCAACACATCCGCCCGCCTCGACGTCTCGGCCGAAATCTACTTGCCCTTTGAAATACAAGGCACGACTTTTCATAATAAAATCTTGGAAGTCAAAGAATTGAGGGAGGAGATGATCCTGGGAATCGATTGGTTAGTCAAAGAAGAAGCCAACATAGATTTCCACCGCAAGTGCCTACATTTCGGAGCGAAAGTGCGAATGAGCACTCATCTAATCCCATTCCGATCGGACAAGAAAAACATACAAACGGAAAGGCCGAACACGTCACTGGTTCCGGAAAACAATCGCCCGGAATTCCAAACTCTGCTGGACGAGTTCGCAGAAGTTTTCCAACCAGTGTCAGGACCAGCGCGCCTTCCCCCGCATCACATTCATCTTACGGATGCTAGACCGATACGACTCCCCCCGCACCGACTATCGGACGAAAAGAAGCGAGGCTTATACCAGCAACTGGAAGGCATGTTGGCGGACGGAGTGGTAGAAGCGAGTAGATCACCATACAGCTTCCCGGTCGTAATGGCAGCTAAGAAAGGGAGTAAAGACCGGAGATTTTGCATCGACTACCGCAGGTTAAACGCAGTAACCGTAGGAGAAGCCACACCGCTCCCAGTTATTCAAGAAACGCTTAAGGACCTCAGCACTGCATCCATCTTCACCGTCTTGGACCTGAAAAGCGGGTACTGGCAAGTACCGATGGCCGAAGGAGACAAGGAGAAAACCGCCTTCACGACCCCGGACGGTGGCTGCTATCAGTTTAAAGTCATGCCGTTCGGCTTAAAGGGTGCGCCAGGCACTTTTCAGCGAATAATGTGTCAGCAAGTACTGGCAGGATTCTTGCGAGAATTCGCTTTGGTATATCTGGACGACATTATTATATATTCCCAGAACATAGGCGAACATCTAAGACATTTAAGACTCGTCCTAGAGAGACTCGCCGAATACGAATTGCGATGCTCCCCAAGAAAATGCGGTATCGGGCAAACATCAATCAGCTACTTGGGACATACCGTAGGAGAAAAGGGTAACTCCCCCCAGAGGCCTCACGAAGAAGCAATTCAAAACACCCCGACTCCGCGTAGTAAAAAGGAACTGCGGAGTTTCCTGGGCGTCTGCAACTGGCTACGCGAATACGTACCCAATTTTGCGGAAATGGCAGCACCACTGACCGATATAGTCGGCAGGAAGAAAACCTTCAATTGGACCGAGGAAGCTGACAGAGCGATAGCCGAGATCAAAGCGGCCTTCTCGAAACCAATGGCGTTAAAGCGACCGGACTTCAAGAGAGAATTCATCCTGCAGACCGATGCCAGCAAGCTAGGAATAGCAGCCGTACTGTATCAGGAGGGCCCTAATGGAGAAAGGGACGTCGTATCCTACGCCAGCGCTCGTTTAAACCCGGCACAACAAAGGTACCACAGTAACGAGCAGGAGACCTTGGCAGCCGTATGGGCGGTAAAGAAATACCGCCCATATATCGAAGGAAGACATTTTCGCCTGCGCACCGACAATCGAGCATTAACATGGCTCAACGCCACCAAAGAACAGAAGGCGAAATTAGGACGATGGGCCCTAATACTGCAAGAATTCGATTTCACAATCGAGCACTGTCCGGGTAAATTGAACGAATTACCAGACGCGTTATCCCGAAACCCCGGACAGACAACAGTGACGGACGCAGACACGACCCCGAGTCGGATGGCATATCCGGACGTAGGAGTTGTCCAGCACATCGAGTCAGACGAACCGGGACACCCCACAACACCGGAGAACGATGACATCTCACCAGGCGAAGATAAACCACTAGGACAGGAAATACGGGAGCAACAAGCAACTGACTACGGCATCAAGAAACGAATTCGACGATTCCATCAGTTGCTTCAAAAGAGGAACCTCACAGAAGTGGATATCCGCCATCAAAATGGGTACGACGTGCGAGACGGTATTCTATGGAAGAAGAAAGAAGGACAATCGGACAGACTGGTAGTGCCGAGATCGACCGTTTCGAGGGTACTGTACGAATACCACGACTCTGACTCCGCCGTTCACCCCGGAATCCAAGAAACAATACGTGCCATCGCGGAGATATTCTTCTGGCCCAAGATGTACGATGACATCAAGAAACATGTCACACAATGCATGGTTTGCGCGACAACCAAAAGAGGCCCAAACAAAAACAAAGCACCTCAAGGCGGTACAAAGCCCTCGCGACCTTTCGAATTGGTAGCAGCCGACATCATGGGACCATATCCAAGGACAGCGAGAAGAAACAGATTCATCCTTGTGGTAACGGACGTATTCACAAGATGGGTGGAAGCCTTCGCGATAACATCCAGCAGAGCCCAAGTCATCACGAAAATCCTCGAGAGAGAAGTGTTCCAGCGCTACGGATTTCCGAAGAGGATACTGACGGATAACGGGAGACAATTTTACCACAAGGACTGGTTGCAACAAATAAAAAAATGGCAAACAGATCACTGGACAACAGCCACCTATCACCCGCGGTCAAATCCTACAGAAAGAAGGAACCAGGAAATAAAAAAAGGGCTGAGAATACTCCTAAAGGACCTACCGCACGATGAATGGGACGAGAAGTTACCAGAAGTCCTCGCGGCCTTACGAAGAAGAAGAAATGAGGCAACAGGAGTCACACCGAGTAAAGCACTCCTAGGGTATAATATACCAAAACCAGGAGAATGGAACGCGGTCGTTCCCGTAGAAACGGAAGAAGTAACCGCCAGATCCAGAGAAACCACAGACGAGGAGATAAGACAGCACCAAGACAAATACCAGGAACGATACGCTCCGGACGTTGAGGTATCAAACGAAAAATATGGAAGAGACGATCTGGTGCTAATTAAGGAACACCCACTCACAGGGAATCCAGAAGGAAACTTTGCCGGATTCGCCGCAAAATGGGGAGGCCCATACAATATTCTGAAAGCCGTAGGAAGAGGGAACGTATACTGGGTGGACAAAAAGGGGAAACCAGTAAAGATCCACGCAGACGAAATACGCCGATTCCCAGAAGGCGCCGTTTCAGACCTAGAGGCCGGTGGGGATTGATACGTGCATGAATAGAGGCCGAAACACCGCCTCCCGATGACGGCCCGGAGCTCCGCACGTGCCGGGTGAAAAATTAGAATGAAATATACAGCCCCGAACTCGGCCGCTCCGAGTGAGCCGCAGCCGGCCGAAGCGACCAACCACAGAGCGCAGAGGCACCCCCACTACCGGCCTACAGGCGCCGACCAATGGCGCTACAGAATGGAACCCCCACCACCTCGTACACACGGACTCACTCGCCTATATAACGGCGGGTGCGATTGGCAGTCGGCATGTGAGCTCGGCGAGTCAACACGAGAGGTCCTACTGATCGAGCTTCATCCCTCCGGATCTGACTGCTGTCGGCACGCTGCCCGCCTCGCTGCCTGCTCCCCGACTACCTACAGTCCGCGCTACCGCCTGCCCCTTCATCCGGAGGAACTTCTGCCGGTACCTCGCCACCGGACAGGATCTACTTTACTCTAGTGTATTTATCGCTTGTACTAGATTCAATAAATTATATAGAGAGAACGTTATTTTCATTGGCCGCCCGGTTTGATCCCTATCAATATATCATATTTTTTTAAAGAATAAAAATCAGTGCTATTAGAAATTATCATCCAATCTCTAAACTGCTCGGAAATAGCTTGTCATTATAAAGATTTTCAAAGCGCCCTTGAGGTGTGTTACTGACAATAATGAACAAACAAATAAACAAACCATTACGCAGTTTCCCCGCAGGGGTAGGCAGAGAGAATGGACCGCCACACTACTCTATCCTGGCAAACCTCTCTAGCTTCCTCCACATTCATAAAACGAGTCATACACGCACGTGGATTCCTCAGACTTCTAACATGACCAACCATTGAAATTTCATTAATTTGGTCATGCCATGTTTTCCTCGGTCTGCCTCGACTTCGTACCCCATTTACATCATTAACGTATACTTTCTTAACCATTCTTTCTCCATCCATGCGTTTCATATGTCCGAACCAACGCAGCGATCCTTTCATAATTTTGTTCATAATACCTTCTTCCGCTCTACATTCCTTTCTTATATCAGCATTTAAGATTCTGTCGTATATCGTTCTACCACACATACGTCTTAGGGACCTCATCTCTACCGCATTTATTCTGCTCTCATCCTTCTTCTGCCAGTTCCGTCTGATTTTCTTCATCTACATTATAGAAGTGTTATTATTATATACACATTGAGTTAAAAAGATGTACTGCTTAATGCTTAATAAACATAAATCTACATAGATGGCGTTAGTATGTAGATTATATATAGAGTAATCTTAAAAAGATTAACATATGTAATCAAAATCTTCATAGATGGCACATTGAAACTGACATGTGAAATCTGGCATAGGACTTTAACATATATACAACTTCCAAAAATTTGTCATACATGGTCATAAAGAAAGGTGGAATGGGGAATGTTGTAATTACATAAAGCGTGCGCTTAACCCAAACAATGACAGGTCATAAGTCCTCTAAGTAAGTAGAGTACTGCCTCACTGACGTCGACATATTTGGATTCCTTCTGATATGTATGATTTTTTTGGTCTCTTGTTGTTTTGTTTTTTTATCTTTTTTTATCTTTATAATACCGTTTTGTGTCCAAATGAGTCGCCTAAATGTTTTATCGTTTGTTATGTCTCATTTATAAATGTATAAATAAATAAATAAATAAATAAGTCCTGTAAACACCTTGATCAACCATATTCAGTTTCCAATTTGCATCTTCGTCTCTATTGAGATACAATTAAATCATGAATTGATAACCCACGGTGGGTGAAATCCAGTATTCGTATACAAGTATAAGTATACATTCACAAAAAAATATTGTTATTATATTAATAGGAATGCCATATGTCGTCTAGCAATGGCATTATTAAAAACATTTCGTAATAGCTATTTTTCTAGAAAATAGACGTTTCGATATATGGCAATGATATGTTTCACCTTGCTAAGGCAATATCATATGACTAATGCCTTAGCAAGGCGAAACATGTCATTTCTAGAAAATTATAATAAAACTTCCTGAAAAGAGAAGTTATATAATTATTCGTAAAAACAATTTCATATGCAGTTTAATGCCATTTTTAAAGTAGCAATTATTAAGATTTCATAACTATTAATTATTTATAAGGAGTTTAACATTCAAATTAATTATTACAAGGAATCGGGTCGTGTCCGGGTTTGAACCCAAGTAACTTGCATCAGGAGGCAAGCTTTCTCTCTCCTAGACAAACATTCGACTAAACAAGAAGTTCATTTAAGGGTTCGAGTTTTTTTGCTACAAGATGAATGAATCGAATTCTTTTGTTCTCTTCTATTGTCGGATGAAGAGGGATTTCCTTCATACTTTCACCCCCCTTCCTCTCAATATACGTAGTACGTTTTAAAACGGGACGGAAATAAACTCAGGAAAAGAGGATTGAAAAAGCTTTTGTTCTAAATTTAATTTTTAAATATAGAATTCCGCCGAACAACATTTTTTTTATAAATAACGAGTGATTTGGGTAATTGGATATTACAATGGTGAGAAACACACTTTTTAGATCATTATAAATGATCTTGAATTTTAATATTTTAAGATAAATTTCGAGAAACATTCTATTGAAGTGACTTCTACGTAGGCGAGGATAAAAGATAAAAATATATCTTTTAAAAAAAGATATAAATATATATTTTATCCTCTTGTTTTCCTAGAATCTATTTTGGCATTCAAACATCGGTCGATTTATTAAAAGCTTAGGCATTAACACTGCGAAATTTCGTAGTAAAACACTTTGTAAATTGAAAAACAAAAAGTTTATTATTCACAATATATTAAAAAACACAACATGTTTCGGAGAATACCTTCATCTTCAGGTGTAAAAATACAATAAAAACTAAACAAAGAACAATAATAAATAACGTATTTAGTAATTGATACAATATAAAGGAACGATACATATAAATAAATAAAAAATAACCTGGGCTAATTTCTATAAGTACTAATAATTATGTTTTGTCAGTAAGAACTTATAAATAATACTAGACAATAATAATACATAATATAATGATAAAATAAAATTTTAATATGGCTATGTGATATAGATAATTAAAAAACGGTGGATACGTGTAACATAAATTAAATAGTCAATATGTGCACCATCTTAAAATAACATTTTGTGTTAAATTATTTTTATTTTGTTATTTTATTTTATATCATTGTATTTTATATGATTTGTTTTAGATTTATTTTGTGGGTGTTGGACGATCGAAGTGTGTGCGGGAGATGCCTATTGGTGGCGATGAGGTTCGCAACCCATCACACCGCGTCTCCCGCGGGGCGAAAAGAGAAGAATGGAGTGCCGCATCAGTAAAAGTGTGACAGTCCATTCTTTTTGCCTACCCTTTCGGGAAGACGGCGCGGCGTGATGGTTTATTTATTTATTTATTTATTTTACATGTTTTATTTTACAATTTGCCAAAAAAGTTTATGGACTGCAGTTGTCACACTAGGCATGGCCTGTATCGTGGCCACTACATAAAATATGATGTTAGTAGCAGTGTTAGTAAAATGGCGGTTTGTTAGTAAAATGGCTTGTTAGTAATCTTATGCTAACATTGGTAATCACAATATGAAGATATAATTAAAATTACTAAATCTAAAAGAAAAAAGTGTTTTCTACGTCTAACGATGACCCCTTTATATATTTGGTTAGAGCACGTTTAAAGTTCTTAGTGTCGTTAATGGATTTAAGGTTGTCAGGAAGACGATTGAAAATATAGGGCACGCGGAATGGAAATTGCTTTTGGGCTAGAGCTGAGCGACAGCGAGGAACTTTGAAATTATGGTGAGAGGAATATCTTGTAGGACGGTTCTGTTGTGATCTTGAATTCGAATTTTTAAATTTGGAGAATATGGCTGATATTTTGATGTAAAGTTGTCGAATACTAAGAATTTGATATTCTTTGAACAACGTGGACGAAGGATGCCTAATGGGTTTTCTGGTGATAATGCGCAATATATTTTTATGGGACTTAATTAGGGGGTCAATTGTAGATTTTGCGCAAGCGCCCCAGCTCAAGATCCCATAGGTTATCACAGATTGACATAGGGCAAAATACACATCTTTGCAGAGCTTGGGGTCTAGAATTTCTCGGAGACATCTGAAAGCATATGATAATTTTCTAACACGTGAGGTGAGTGAAGTTATTTGTGAATTCCATCTTAGGTTATTGTCCAAAGTTATACCTAGGTATTTTATACCATTGACCCGTTCCAAAGGAAGACAGGAACACGAAGTGAGCTGGGTACAATTAGGATTTTCATGAATAATGAGATTTTTACCAGCCTCAGGTTGGTTTGTTTTTGTTAGACTAAAAGTGAGGTATTTTGTTTTTAATAAATTTAATGTTAAGAGATTAGAGTCCAACCATTCCTTTACAGAAGATAGAGTTTGGTTAGCAGTGTTAAAGACACTGTTCCATGTTTTGGATTCAAAAACCAAAGCAGTGTCGTCTGCAAAGGTGATGATTTTTCCATTGAAGGATGTGCTACATAGCTCATTAATGTAAATTAAAAAGAGCATAGGTCCTAACACGCTTCCTTGCGGAACACCGAATTTGGAGGTCAGTCTATCAGAGTTTAAGTTACCTAAAGAAACGGACTGTGATCTATCAGTCAGATAAGATCGAAACCAATCCAATGATATACCTCTAATTCCAATTCTTTCCAACTTCGCTAAGAGTATATGATGGGAAACCGTATCGAAGGCTTTTGATAGATCCAGAAAGATAGCCAGACATTTATTTCCTCTATCGAGGGATTCGGTGATGTAATTTGTGAGCTGTAATATGGCTAAGTCTGTGGAAAGACTTTTTCTGAAGCCGAATTGATTTTCAGAAAGTATGTGATGTTCCTCCATGAAGTTGGAGAGTCGACATTTAACAAGTTTTTCAAAGACTTTAGAGAAGACGCTCAATAGAAAAATGGGTCTATAATTAGTTTAATATGAATATGATTTTGAATTTCCAAATTACAATTTTATCTTGTCATTTAATCATTATTGTTTAATATTATTTATAAGTTCTTACTGATAAAAAAATAATTATTAGTACGTATAGCAATTAGTCCAGGTTATTATTTTTAAATTTAAATGTATTGTTTCTTTGTATTGTATCGATTTTTAAATGCATTTTTTATTAGTCTTTCTTTGTTTGGTTTTTAGTATATTTTTACACCTGATCATCAGAAGCATCAAGCGTGTTTTTTTAAATATTATGTGGATTATAAACAACGTTATATTCAATTTCCAAAGTGTAAATATCGGTCGATTTATAAGACAACTAATATGCAACATTTTTTGGTTCGTATTACTACTACTTACTTATCACCTGTCTGTCATCCACTGCTGTGTCTAAACCATCTTAATGATCCTTTCATTATTTTGTTCATAACACCGTCATCATTCGCGCCGCATTCACTTATTCTATTTTCATTTCACCCTATATCATACACAGGGTATCCAGATATTCGTCTAATAGATCTAATTTCTACTGCATTTATTCTACTTTCATCCTTCTTTTGCCAGATCCATGCTTCGCTTCCATACATTAGGGTCGACAAATTGTATTATGCACAAAATTATGAAAGGATCGCTGCGTTGGTTAGGACATATGCAGCGCATGGATGGAGAAAAAATGGTTATGAAAGTATACGTCAATGATGTAAATGGAGTGCGGAGTCGAGGTAGACCGAGGAAAATATGGTTTGACCAAAAAAATCAAAATTTAAAGGTTGGTCACGTAAGAAGTCGGAAGACTCGACGTGCGTGTATGAACTTGTTGTGTGAATGTGGAGGAAGCTAGAGAGGTGTGTCCATTCTCTGTGCCTACCCCAGCGAGAAAACGGTGTGATGGTTTGTTATTGTTGTTCTAGTATTCTACATACACATTAATATTAATGCGAAATGAACTGATGGTGAATGTGAATAAGTCCAAGGTAATGATTTTTGATAAAGTAGAAATCATGACCCGACCATATGCCGATCCTTATCTATGGAAGTGAAGCACGGAACTGGCAAAACAAGGATGAAAGTAGAATAAATGCAGTAGAAATGAGATCTCTAAGACGAATGTGTGGCAAATCTGTATATGATAGAGTGACAAATGCAAGTATAAGAAGTGAATGTGGTGCGAATGAATGTGTTATGAACAAAATAATGAAATGGTCATTAAGATGGTTTGGATACATGGAAAGAACGAGTGAAGACAGAATGGTAAAAATATATATTTTTAACGGCGTGAACGGAGCTAGAAATAGAGGAAACGTGGCACGATCAAATCAATCAAATATTGAATGTCGGTCACGTGAGGAGTCGGAGAAATGGACGTGCGTGCATGACAAGATGTATGAATATGTCAGACAGAACAGTGTGGCGTCCCATTATTTCATGATGGTTAGTTAGTTAGTTAGTTTTTACTTACACGTTTGTCGCCTTGGTTGGTCTGAAAATGTAATTCTTCCTACTAGTAATTTAAAATGATATTAAAAATTGATTTAGAGTGCAATTTGTTATGTGTGGATATTGGAAATGTCTCGGTTGGGATATTGCAATCAAAATTAATATTTAATATCACGGCAGGCGGGTATGTAGGCTAAATACATTAATGACGTCATTAACCACCACTGAGCCCGCCTTGTGTCTAATGACTGGGTCCGGACAGGCCAGTCTACAGGGAATATTTTGCCCTAGTCTTGTCGTGTCTTCTCGGCGATGAAGGTGGAAAAATGATGATGAATCGGGTGAAAAGCTCGTATTATTCTATGAATGTATGACTTCAGACATCGATATTCTGCACGCACGTCAATTTATCCGATTTCTTACGTGGCCGACATTTAAAATTGGAATGATTTGATCATTCTACGTTTTCCTCGGCCTTCCAATATTTTCAGTTCTGTTCACATCGTTAACGTATACTTTATATTTAATTATTTCTTCATTCGTTATTTCCATCTATCTAAATTATCTTAATGAATCTTCTATTATTTTGTTCATAACACTTTCATTTCCACAGCATTTACTTCTTATATTTGCATTTGACACTCTAAAATATAGTATACAGATTTGAAACATTCGACGTAACCGTTAAATGCATACATAAAAGTTTACATAAATAAAAGTTTATTTATAGATTTACAAAGAAATATCGGTTGGCGAAACAGCTGTCGCGACATTATCAAGAATGGTAACAGTGTTATAAATTTTAACAGTTAAAAATATAGTCTCCGTACGCCAGGAGGAGATTGAACAGGTGGACCTATTCAGATATCTCGGAAGCGAAGTAACCAGCTCTAATGACCTCCCCAGAGAAGTAAGGTCACAGGTGGATAGGGCTGCAGCGGATGCAGGCTGCTTGAAAGATGTCATATGGAGAAACAGGGACATGAGGACTGACAGCAAGGTACGCATCTACAAGACCTGTGTGCGACCAATCCTCACATATGGCATTGAATCGAGGGCAGACACTGTCAAGACAAAGAGCATGCTCAGGACAACCGAGATGAAAACACTTCGCGCTATAGCTGGCAAGACCCTACGTGATCGAGTTAGGAATACAGCAATCCGCGAAATCTGCGAGGTCGAAGATGTGGTCAGATGGGGACGTCAAAGACGGCGATACTGGCATGAACACGTAGAAAGGATGAGCTCAAATAGAATACCACACATAGCTCTCCATGGAACGCCAAACAGACAACGCCGACCAGGAAGACCCCCGAAACGGTGGAGAGAAAGCTGGAGTTCAGCATCTCAAGAGGACCCGCCTGAAATAACAGACTCCTGAGTCTACAAAAAGGGAAGAAGAAGAAGAAGAAGAAAAATAAAGTTATATCACTTTATTATGTAAACGATGTAAATGGAACTAGAAATATAGTGAAAACGTGATACGATCAAATAAATCAAATATTGAATGTCGGCCACGTGAGAAGCCGGGGAAATCGACGTGCGTGCAAGACACGATGTATGAACGTTGAGGAAGAAATTTGGAAGTAAAAAAAAATGTAATTTTGCTTTTTATTTTTACAAACGAAACTTTCATTAAATTGTACAATATAATTTCTTGTACCGACCCTTATGTATGGAAGAGAAGCATGGAACTGGCAAAAGAAGAATGAAAGTAGAATAAACGAAACGAGATCTTTTAGACGTATATGTGGAAAATTTGTGTACGGAAGAGTGTCGAATGAAAATATAAGAAGTGAATGCGGTGTGAATAAAAGTGTTATGAAAAAAACAGTCGAGGAAAACGTGGCACGTTAAAAAGATGTGCGTGCATGACACGATGTATGAATGTTGAGGAAGTGAGAGAAGCATGTCAGGAAAAAAAAGTGTAGCAGTAATTTTTTTCTACCTATCCCTTTTCTACCCACGCCATCCACCCGCGCGGAGATGGCGTGATGGTTAGTTAGTTAGTTTTAAAATTCAAAAAATGTTTTAATTTGTTTAAAATTTGTCGAAAATCTTCATCCGGCCCTGTTTCCTCCAAAAATAGTTCGATAGATTTTTAATTGGTATTTTTTCTCCGATAGGGGTTAAGGGTTTGGTTAACCCTTCCGCGTCAGTGGCGCTCAGACAATTTTCCGCTCGGGGGGGTAAAAAATACCAAAGTCTCATTAAAAAGCATTTCTCCGTGCGGACAGGAAGCCGTGGAGGATCTTTCGTCTTCTCTTAATGATTTTAGCTGTGTTTTGTGACGGTCCTCTTCTCACGTCATTAAAATGGTATGGTAGAGGAGTTTTGACAATGGTTATAACAGTCGATCAAAAAGAGTCGATCAAAAGACGTTTTCTCGATATATAAAAAAAAACTCGCTAAATTCAATACGAAACCCTTGTTTTGACTATTTGTACGTACACCTTTGAACTTTGAAAAAATAACTACAAAATCAAAGAGCTTTAAATACTTTTGAGAAGGTGTCACAACGAAATTACCCAACTAACTAACTAACCATCACGCCGTCTCCCCGAAGGGGTAGGCAGAAATAATGGACTGCCACACTTTTCTTTCATGACATATTTCTCTCGCTTCCTCAACATTCATACATCGTGTCATGCACGTGCGTCGATTTCTCTGACTTCTCACATGGCCGACATTGAATATTTGATTTATTTGATCGTGCCACGTTTTCCTCGGTCTTTCTCTATTTCTGGTTCCATTTACATCATTTACATCATTAACATTTAATTTTTTTACCATTCTTTCTTCATTAATTCTTTCCATATGTACAAACCATCTTAATGATCCTTTCATTATTTTGTTCATGACTCCATCATTCGCACCGCATACAATTCTTATATTTTCATTCGACACTCTATCATACACAGAGTATTCACACATTCGTCTAAGCGATCTCATTTCTACTGCATTTATTCTACTTTCATCCTTCTTTTCCAGTTCCATGCTTCGCTTCCATACATAAGGGTCGGTAGAAGAACACCATTGTGCAGAAGAACACCAGTTTTTTTGGATAGGTTTTTGTTTACGATGACAACTTTAAGTGTACCATTCACTTTGTTGCCTGCCCCAACCCTTCTTTCAATATCCCTCTCCACTCTTGTAAACATACTACCTAAATACACGAACTCAACTACTTGCTCCAAATTTTCATCATTCACGCTAATGTTGCAGACTGTCATGGTTTCTTCCTTTACTGTTTGTTTTACTGTTACATAGATGCCTTAAATATTTTACTGTTTGTAATGTCTATTGAGTTAATAAACTGATTTGATTTGATTTGATTTGATTTACAAAATTACCTAAGAAGCCAAAATCTTGTTCACCAGACCATCGAAACTTGTTCTCAAGCAAAATCTTGAGAAGATATAAGAATATTTGAAACTAGTAAGAGAAAATATTTGTTTTAAAAACATTTATAAATATTAGGTTTGGTCATAAATAACTTCCGATTTTTAACTATACTTTTATTTTTCTTAATTAATCTTCTAAGTTTTCACCACTGTTTAATATAAACCTTCTCCCATCCTATATATCAAGGACAAAAAGGCAAACACCCTCCAGCACGGCAGAGTTCTCGAAATATCCCCTGAGTATTCTATAATAAAAAATGGGTTATGAGATGTCCATTTCTTCGAAGCTGCAGGGAGTTGGCCCCAAGCATTCCCAATAGAAATGCTGTGGGATAGAGCCACGGATAGCTACCATACTCCCTCATACCTAAGAATTTTTTTCTTAACCCTCTCTAATGAATGAATGTTAAGGAAGCGAGGGTATGCCATGAAATAACAGGATAGCGTTCTATTATTTCTGCCTACCTATCCGGAGAGACGGCATGATGGTTAGTTAATAAATTAGTTAAGAATTCAATTTTTTTAAATGTTTTAATGACAATTATATTTTTACATATTTCGGGGACTGTTATTTTTCAGGATTTAAAACAATTATTAAACATTTCCCGCAGGTGATTCGTGAATTAAACCTGTCCACGGTGGAGTGCGGTTTGACCACGCACGGTTAAGCCGCGTGCGGCCAAACCACTCCCCCATCCCGCTTCCCATCATGTGCCAATGCGGTTTCGCCTGCTGGCATGGACATCGTTGGTCCGACACGTAAATACATTAAAATATTTAGCACACAAAATGCTCCGCTTTTGAAATGGATGAAATGTTTACGGTTAATTCATATTTTGGGTTGTAAAAACTCACCTGCGTTTCCACATTAAAATTTATATATTTAATTGAATGAGTGATTTTATTAAATAGAATCAATTCAAAAACGAATGTTATTTCAAAGTTTAAAAAATACCCTTAAGTTAAAAAGGGTGAAGGGTTAAAATTTTAGTGTAGAAACCTTCTAAAAGTTCTTTTGAAAGTAAAAAGTACAAACTCTTTGTAAAATTAAACCCTTTTTTGGATTGTATCCATTTCACCTAAGTTTTGGATAAGTACTATGTAACTCGATAAAATCAAGTCTACATTTCTCTATATGTAAAATATTATTTGGATACTTCTGCATAATAAATAATATAATTGACGACCTTCGTGGCACAGTAGTGTGAGCTCTGACTGCCATGCCGAATGTCCCGGGTTCGATTCCCGGCGATGGCAGTGTGATTGTCACACTGTCTTTGGTCTGGTGTATAATTCACGTGACAATAAATGACGATATATTAATTACCTATCACATGTCATTGAATCAAAAAAGTTTCTAAAAATATAATAATTGGGTTCAAACGACCTTATAATAACCGACAACGCATTTTTTTCTGAAATCTCTAGATATAACTTATTTTTTAATAATAATTGATTAAAACTCTTCCATAATAACGACTTAACGAATTGTTTTTAATTCAACTGCGACTGGTTTTCACCATCGCCAGACTTAGACATCGAAGACCAGTATGTCGATGCCAGCCAGTCTGACGAAACCGGTCGCTGTAGAAATACAGACAAGGCGGAGAGTAGTTCAAAAATATATATTTAATGTATTATATTTAGTTATAATAAAATTATTTTTTCAATATTCCTAAAAAAAAATTAACTCCCCTGTCCGCCACTAGAATATATCCCTATGTTTATAATATTTCCCTAATGATCATGACTCGCCGTTCTAACATCCTATTCGTCCTCGCGCACTTTTTCTCCTACCCCTCTTTCTCCCTTCCATTTTATATTAATTTTTTCATACTCGTATATTGTTCTTTGATTAATTACTTAGTTTATTCTCTTACCCTGACGAAGTTCCGGCGGGAGCGAAACCGGTTAGTGTTAACAAATAAAATGGTTTATCAAATCAAATCAAATCAAATCAGTTTATTAACTCAATAGACATTACAAACAGGAAAATGTTTAAGGCATCTATTAAGTACAGGTAAAATATCATAAAAAATATTCGATAATTATCTGTACGAAAAATTGGACTAAGCTGGGCAGCTTTCGGAAACATGAGATACATCCTTAAAAACTGGAAAATACCGATCAACAAAAAGTCTATGAAGCCTGCGTTCTGCATTTGGTACTTATGGTCTTGAAACTGTTACATTGTCCAAAAAAAGTGCCGAGAAACTAAGAGTGACCCAAAGAGCCATGGAAAGAGCCATGTTAGGAATAAGCCTAAGAGACAGAGTCAGAAACGATACGGTGAGAGGAAAAACAAAGGTCACTGACATCATCCACCGGGTGGCGACTCAAAAATGGCAATGGGCAGGTCGCGTAGCCAGAAGCTCAGACGAAAAGTGGACAAGAAGACTGCTGACTTGGAGACCGTGGAGGGCAAAAAGAAGTGCAGGGCGACAGCAACTACGGTGGAAGGATGATCTGAACAGACACGTCGGAATAACCTGGATGCAGTCTGCACAGTACAGAGTGACATGGAAGCGAATGGAGGAGGCCTTTGTCCAGGAGTGGACGGGAATAAGCTGAGGAAGAAGAAGAAGAAGAAGATTCAAACCCACGCTCTTTTGGTCATAATAAATGTGTTCGCTTTCTTTCTGTAGCCGTCCTTACTATAAATTTACTATTCACTTATTTTTTTCAGATAAAGCTATAATTTTTCTTAACGTTTTTCGTAAAATAATTTTTAAATATTCTCATTCTGCAATTTTGGGACAAATTATCCCAAAATACTCTTTTAAACGTCGCCATTTGCTTGCATAGAGATTTATGCCCCATTAAAAGTTTAAAGTCGCCCCTCGCGAGCTTCGAGCGATCCTAACTCTTGACGCCCAGAGTCCGAAGGAGCATTTCGGCTTGGAGGACCTTCAGGACTATTAACTAATGTTCCCCATACAACGAGTTAGCTTCTAACTTGCCTGGGAATGTAATGTACGGTCCTCGCGAGGGTCGTTCAATTAGTTTAACGGTCTTTGCATCAAGGAAAATTAGTGCGTCTCTTGTGATAAATGGGTGATTCCGGATTTAGTTTTGTTTAGCCCTGCTTGGCGTTCGAGAATATATTACACTATCAAAACAACCAGTTTTTCTTATTGAACCTTACTTTTACGTTGCAGGAAAATATTTTTAATGTTTTTTTACTACAAAATTATTCTTTGGCATATAGAATGGAATAATACTCCTAGCGGCTTCTAACAATATGTTGGTCAACAGCCTTCACATTGTGTTAATAAGGTAGTTTGCTAAATGCCGAAAATCATTCTCCATAGATGGCGTTAGTGGGTCGGTTGTGTAGGTTAATTCTTGAAAAATTCACTAGTGCAACCAAATCTACATAGATGGCTGACTGAAACTGCCACGTGAAGATAAATATGGATTTTGAAGTATATATACATCTTCCAAAAATTTGTCATGCATGATCACAAATAACAAAGGTGGAATGGGGAATGTTGTAATTACATAAAACGTGCGCTTAACCCAACCAATGACAGGTCATAAGTCCTGTAAACACCTTGATCATCCATGTTCAGTTTCCAATTTACGTCTTCGTCTCTATTGAGATACAATTAAAATTACAAAATTATGAAAGGATCGACAAAAGATGATCCTTTAATAATAATAATAATAATAATAATATGCTTACTTTTAAAGCGCCGTTTTTGTGATGTAATCACCTCAAGGGCGCATTAAGACCTGTTTTAAATCTAAACGTTAATAGAGTAAAGTTGTGGAAAATATTGTCTGAATATGGAATAAATACAAAACTGATCACGGCAATTTAGTGCGTCATGCTTCGCTTCCATACATAAAGGTCGGTAGAAGAACACCATTGCGCACTGCCATTCTAGTTTTTTTGGATAGGTATTTCTTTGCGATAACAACTTTAAGTGCACCATTCATTTTGTTGCCTGCCCCAACACTTCTTTCAATATCCCCATCCACTCGCCCATCTCTTGTAAACATACTACCTAAATACACGAACTCAACTACTTGCTCCAAATTTTCACCATTCACGCTAATGTTGCAGACTGTCATGGTTTCTTCCTTTTCAAAAATCATTACCTTGAACTTATTAACATTCATCATCAGATCATTTCGCATGCATACCTCATACATACAATTCACCAGGACTTGTAGTTCATGTTCGTTGTCTGCAAGTAGGACAGCGTCATCCGCATACAAGAGACAGCTTACTGACACTCCGCTCATTTTGGCACCAACATCCAACCCTTTCAGCTCTTTCATACATTTGTCCATATACAGATTAAATAACCACGGGGAGATTTCACAACCCTGTTTGACACCTTTATTGATATCACACCAGGCTGTAAGATCTCCATTAACTCTGACACTAGCAGTGCTTTCCTTAAATTGTGTTGTGGATTAACATTTTATTTTTTTAAAAACATCGTATTTTTGAAAAAACCAAATGTAGGGGAGAACCACCATGAAGAGACACCATGTCGTCGTCACACTACTGCGATCACGTGAAGGGCTGCGGGATGTCGCTAGGTTTATTACTATCGTTGCAAATACAACTGTTCTCTTCGTGGGCCCTTCTCTTCATGGTGGTTCATGTATGACCTTTTTTTCAACACTAGCAGTACTTTCCGTGTACAGCGACTTAATTGCCGTGATCAGTTTTGTACTTATTCCATATTCAGACAATATTTTCCACAACTTTTCTCTATTAACGTATTAATTTTATTTTTTGAAACCCCAATAGGCTGTGTACACAGTGTTTTTATAAATTCACACTAGATTTTCCTTTTAATGCCAAAACTCATGTATTTGTTTTAAAATAATGACCTTCCTTAAAAACTTACCCTAATTCTAGGGTAATTTAGGCAAAATGTAATCTCACCAATGTCATCACGTTTCAACAAAACATTTTTAAATATTTGTTAGGAGTGTGTCATAATTAGCACTTGTGTGAGGCAATTTGCATTTCGGGGATACAATTGTGACGTCTGCTTTTTACTCGGCACCCCCTTTACATAAAGTACGCCCCGGGTCAAAAGGTCACACACGGTAATTGGTGCTAATTACGGAATAGTCGACATTTGAGGTATGGTTTAAAAAACATTTCTCTCTCTCGTTCTGTCGCGTCTTGGTGTGGATTAGCCCGTCCCTGTCTTGCAATAATACAGGTTGTTTCAATTTTAAAAATTAAATTAAACACTTTTTACAAACATTTTGAATGTACACAAATACTTGTAGGCGAATACTGGATTTTACCCATTGCGGGTTATCAATTTAAGGATTAATTGTATCTCAATAGAGACGAACATGCAAATTGGAAACAGAATATGGTGATCGAGGTGTTTACAGGACTTATGACCTGTTATTGGTTGGGTTAAGAGCACGCTTTATGTAATACAACATTTCCCATTCCACGTTTACTTATGACCACGATGTCTGACAAATTTTTGGATGTTGTATATATATTAATCAGTAACACCACACTTCACATGGTAGTTTCAATCTATACACTAGCGCAATCTATGAAGATTGGATTTTTAGGCATTAAGCAGAAGATCTTTTTAACGCAATGTGAAAGGCTACCGCCATTATCATATTGCTGGATATGGCTGGAGATGTCATTCCAATTTATTTGCTATAACTTGGAGCAGTTTATGTTTTTACAACTTTTTACTTTTTTTTGTTTTATTTTTTACAAACCTAGCATGGATTGGACACGTATGCCGAGCTGAAGAGACCAGGGCAACCTAGACCCTGTACGCGTCTAGACCGACTGGAGTAAGAGCTCTAGGAAGGCCTAGACAGCGCCTAATGGACAATGTTCTGGCTGACCTGGCTAGGTTGGGCGAATCAGACTGCTGGGAGCAAAAGGCGCAGGATCGAGGAGCTTGGCGAAAAATCATCAAGGAGGCTAAAACTCTTCAAGAGTTGTATGGCCATAGGAAGTAAGTAAGTAAGTAGTGATTAGTAACTTTTTACAAACTAACTAACGTACTAACCATCACGCCATTTCTCCGGAGGGGTAGGCAGAGAGGATGGATCGCCACAATGCTCTGTCCTGGCGTACCTCTCGGGCTTCTTCTACATTTATGCATAAACCATGCACGAACGTCGATAATTCCGACTTCGAATGTGACCGCCTTTAAGTGATTGATTAATTTGGTCATGCCATGTTTTCCTCGGTCGTCCTCGGCTTCTTATTCCACTCACGCTGCTTGTGTACAACTTGTTAACCATTCTACTCTCATCCATTCGTTCCATATCTTCAACGTTTTCCCGCACATTCTTCTTAGTGATCTCATTTCTACGGCGTTTATCCTGCTTTCGTCCTTCTTTCGCCAGCTCCAAGCTTCACTTCCATACTTGAGGGTTGGCACTAGAACTCCATTGTGTACTACCATCTTTACTTCTTTCAATATCTCTCTCCACTCGCACATGTCTTGTTAACATACTAATTAAATACACGAACTCATTCACGCTAATGTTGCAGCGTGTCATGATTTCTTCTTTTTAAAAAATCATTACTTTGGACTTATTAACTTCATCATCAGATCATTTCGCATGCATACCTCATACAGACTATTCACCAAGAGTTGAAGTTCATGATTGTTGTCTGCAAGTACGATAGCGTCATCCGCATACAAGAGACAGCTTACTGACACTCCGCTCATTTTAGCACCTACATCCAAACCTTTCAGCTCTTTCATAAAAATAAGAATTATTTAATAATATCGCAGAAATATTAAAATACATAATATTTCATTTTATAATCTAAATAAAAATGCAGAAAAAACACCCTTTTAGTCTGTTTGTTTTGGCCACGTCCAAAGGGTGTCTCTGCCCTGATTATGCACGGCGCAATTAAACCCAGTCCCGGCCTGGTGCGGCCGTATGCAAATGGAGGCACACCTTCGGCCCTGGAAATAATCATTGCTGTTGGCGACACGGTACGGCCCGCATTAAATGACGACCTTAGAATGAGACAAATGCGGTATTTTTTTTTAAAAGAAGCTAAGTAAATTTATCTGGCAAAAGAAGAATGAGAGGAGAATAAATGTAGTACAGATAAGATCTCTTAGACGAATGTGTGGATACTCTGTGTATGATAGAGTGTCGAATGGAAATATAAGAAGTGAATGCGGCGCAAATAGCAGTGTTATGAATAGTAGGCACCGATCCAATTTTGTTCATACTACATTCTATTGACCCTTATGTATGGAAGCGAAGCATGGAACTGGCAAAATAAGGATGAAAGTAAAATAAATGCAGTAGAAATGAGATCTCTCAGACTAATGTGTGAAAACTCTGTGTATGATAGAGAATTGAATGAAAATAGAAGAAGTGAATGCAGCGCAAATGACAGTGTTGTGCATTAAATAATGATAGGATCATTAAGATGGTTTGGACACATGGAAAAATGGTAAAAAACATTTATGTTATCAATGTAAATGGAATTAGAAATATAGAAAAACGTGGCACGATCAAATAAATCAAATATTAAATATCTGCCATGTGAGAAAGGTCGTAGAAATCGATGTGCGTGCATGACACGACATATGAATGTTGAGGAATCGAGAAAAGTATGTCAGGAAAGAAATGTAAGGTAGTCTATTCTTTCTGCCTACCCCTTCATCATCAAGATGATTTGGACACATAGAAAGAATGAATGAATCAAATCTAATCAAATCAAATCAAATCAAATCAGTTTATTAACACAAAATATATTACAAAGAGCAAAATGTTTAAGGCATATATTGAGTTCAGGTAAAGTATTATAAAAATACAATATAATACCAGGAACGCATTAGAGATATATAATTTAAATGGAACTAGTAAGAGAAGGAAACCGAGGAAAATGTGTCACGATCAAATCAATCAGATCTTAAATGTCGGCCACGTTGGAGAAATTAATGGTCGTGCATGATACGATGTATTAATGATAAGGAAGCTAGAGAAGTACCCCAGGAAAGAACGATGTGGAGGTTCATTCTTTCCATTTTCTACGACGGCGTGACTGTTAGTTAGTTAGTTAGTTAGTATAGTTAAAAACAAGTAATCTCTTCAAATGTTGATATTCCATGCAAATCAAATCAGTTTATTTCATCAATAGACATTACAAAATAAATTTTTAAGGTATCTATTGAGAACAGGTAAAATAATATATTGTGATTAGTATGCTACCAGAAACGCATGAGAGATGGTTCAACATTAGGAAGACAGAATACTCTCCAGAATTAAGAGTATTTGCCTTCTGAAAGTACTTTCACTTATATGAAATCTGTGGTCATTTTGATAAGAAAACCATTATTGGACAGATATATTTTGTGATTACAGACACATCTGTTTAAGATCTAGAGAAAATGAGAGCACAATAGGCAAGAGAGATAATAAAATTATAATGAATACAGATTGTCTCAAAAACACACCGCACTAGACCTTACTAACTCATGTTTTAGGACTAAAACTACCAGCTCCACAGAGCCTTAAAAATAGCGATGTTCCCCCAAAATTCAAGCAGCCGGTTCGAGTGAACCGGCTGCTTGATCAAATAAACTCCGATTAAATAAGGGCCCCGTTCACTTATTGAGCAGAAACGGTTTCTTTTAATATTAACTGTAAATTTTTTGACTTGATGCCACTTGATCGTCAATTTTACTTTTGATCTTCGCCATATTTCTATTATTTTCATGGGGGCATCCTAAACACTATGATGCATGGGGATAGGAAGGTTGAGGATGTAGATATAGTGAATGCATTCGCTAAGCACTTTCAATCTGTCTAAAGCAATGTTCCCCCGCGGCTTAATTTCAATTCAGCGACTGATTTAAGTGCCAATTGTTGTGGTCATGGCTTTGTCATATCGCAGATAGAAGCGAATGATGAAGTATTCGCACACGGTTGGTCCTCATTTTCTACCCATTTACTTCTTAAAAAGCTGCTTGCAGCTTTTGCAAGGGCCTTGGATGATGGTCACCAAGTTGGCTGTTCATATAATTATTTCTCAAAGGCCTTTGATACTGTGAACCACGACATTCTGATAGCAAAGTTATCTCAAATTTGATTCTCTTCGCAGTTGATTATGTTTTTCATTAGTTACCTCGAGGGGAGAAAACAATACGTCTCATACGGAATTTTTCAATCAGAACCTTTTTTTGTACATTCAGGGGTACCACAAGGTTCAAACCTAGGCCCACTTCTCTTCACCATCTTCATAAATGATATTGCGAAGGTGATAAACTTCTCGCGATTTCTTTTATTTGCCGATGATCTGAAATTATTCCTAGAAAAGTGTGAAAAAAATACGGCGCGATGATTAGTTAGTTAATAAGTGATTGAAGAAAATTTTGAATACTAACATAGCAAGGAAGGTTTCACGTTAGAATGGACTGTTAAAGAGATTTCTGAAGTTAGTTAGAATATTGGAGGTGCATTTTTCTTTGTACCTCTTTAAAAACGGGGTGACAGCTAGGTAATGTTCGATTAGTAGATAATAATCGTAATCACGAACCGGCAAAAGATTAGCTCGAGGAACATCACTATGAAACAACCCCAATTTCTGGACAGCTTTAAGGTAATACACCCTTAAATCAACAGAAGGGTAGACATCCACATGTTCTGTAACCAGATTGGCGGAGTAAATGGCCAAGGTAAACAATATCCCATCCCCTTAACCAGATATTTACTACCGCCAAACTCACTCAAATATGATCTCGTATATTGGATTAAGGGTAGCAAATTTAAGTGCTCAAAGGGTGATTATTTTTAATTGTTTATTGGGGGTGCTATATATAAAAAATAAAGTTTAATAATTCACAAGTTTTGTAAATTTTTAACACATCTCAATCTGGGAGGTTTAGGCATATAGTAAATTCAACACATGTACAATATAAACGAACTTGGCACCCGGTGTATATTTAATTTTTTATTAAATTTAATTATTTATAAAGATTAAAAATATTACATATGCGTGCAGGTCGTCTGCAACTTCAAAATTACATAATTAGTTAGATATATTTTCAAAATAATATTTAAAAAAATAGCAAAATACATAAATAAATGGCATCAGAGATAACAATCACAACATTGATATTGCTTCCCTGAGGCAACTCACACTATCACGAAATATGTCCACCTCCGAGGCGACCCGATTAAGCAAAAAGATTGCCTTACCCACAGGCATAACCATTGGCATATTCTTTTTCTTCTTATTTTGTCCTGTCACAACTCCGTGGTGCATAGGGCCTCAAGGAATCTTCTCCACCCGACTCTATCGCATGCCTGATGCCTAACATCATCCCAAGTGAGGCCTGCTGCCTTAACCTCGTCCTGCAGGGTTCTTCTCCAGGTGGCTCTAGGTCTGCCTCGCTTTTTCTTTCCCCCCATAGGGGACCGGTCTAGTGCACCCTGAGCGATGCAGGCTGGGTTCTATCTCAGAGTGTGACCGATCCACTGCCATTTGCGTCTAGCGACTTGTTCTCTAATTGGCTTTTCGCCTGCCATGGTCCGGAGAACGGCATTTGACACTGTTTGGGGCCAATAGATTTTGAATATTGAGCGAAAGCACCTAACACCTGGAGTTTACCAATTGGCATATTATCACATATTAAGATATGTGATAATAATACATATAAAACTGTAATGTATGAGAACATATCTTTCCTGTTTTAATTTTGAAGAACACATAGCTTTTCTGAACTTATTGAAAAATTTAAAATTTGGATGAAAACGAATGGATGAGAGAATAATGAATAGCTAAGCTAAGCTAACTAACTAATTAACCATCATGCTGTCTCTCCGAATGGATAGGATTTTCAGTGTCAGTGAGGCAGTATTCATAAAAAAAATATTGCAAACTCTGGAAAGAGTACTGCCTCACTGACGTCGACATGTTTGGATTCCTTCTGATATGTATGATGTTTTTTGGTCTTATGTTGTTTTGTTTTTTTATCTTTATAATACCGTTTTGTGTCCAAATGAGTCGCCTAAATTGTTTATCGTTTGTAATGTCTCATTTGTAAATGTATAAATAAATAAATAAATAGGCAAAAATAATGAACCGCCACACTTTTCTTTCCTGCCATACTCCTATCGCTTCCTCAACATTCATATATCGTGTCATGCACGTACGTCGATTTCTTTGACTCCTCACGTGGCCGACATTTAATATCACTCTCATACTCAAACAGCTACGTATAAAAATTTATATTTTTTCCATTTAAAAAAAAACTAAAAATTCAATTTAACGTTTACCTTAAATTCTATAATACTCGTACATTAATTTGTGTTTAATAACCAAAAACTAATTAATCATCACGCCTTTTCTCCGAAAAGGTATGCAGAAAGGATGGACCGTGATAATTCAACATTATTAACTGTTTGAATAAAAACTGTTATATGTAAATATCACAATTGATTATATTTTGTTGCGACAGCTATTTCGCTAACCGATGTTAATCAACTAAAAATAAAACAGAAAGACTTCGTTTATAGACTAAATTATTAGGAAGGGGTGATGTTTGTGTGTAGTTTCTTCCCCTCCTAATAATAAGAGTTTGTAGTTTCTTTCGTATATAAACTAAGTTATATTTTTTAGTTGATTGTAAGACCTGACATCGGTTAGCGAAACAGCTATCGCAACAAAATGTAATCATTTGGGATATTTAAAACAGAGTTTTTATTCAAAAAGTTGATAATTTATTTATTTAATACAAATGAAAACGTCAGTTTTGTTATATTTTATAGGAATGACAAATTTCGCCCTTCTAAGGCATTATCAAATGTTTACCTTTGATAATGCCTTCTTCTTCTTCTTCTTCCTCAGCCTGTTTCCGTCCACTCCTGGATAAAGGCCTCCTTTATTCGTTTCCATGTCACTCTGTCTTGTGCAGACTGCATCCAGGCTATTCCGGCGCGTCGGCGTGCAGATCATCTTTCCACCGTAGTTGCGATCGCCCTGCACTTCTCTTCGCCGTCCAAGATCTCCAAGTCAGCAGTCTTCTTGTCCAATTTTCATCTGAGCTTCTGGCTACGTGACCTGCCCATTGCCATTTCAGAGTCACCACTCGGTGGATGATGTCAGTGTTTTTGACTCTGTCTCTTAGGCTTATTCCTAACATGGCTCTTTCCATGGCTCTTTGGGTCACTCGTAGTTTCTCGGCACTTTGTTTAGACAATTTTACAGTTTCAAGACCATAAGTACGAACTAGCAGAACGGAGGCTTCATAGACTTTTCGTTTCAGTTGATCGGTATTTTCCGGTTTTTAAGAATGTAACTCATGTTCCCAAAAGCTGCCCAGCTTAGTCCAATTCTTCTTTTTAGCTCTGCGGTTTGGTAATCTCGAATAATAATCGAATATTGTGTCCCAGGTATGTATATTCTTGGACATTCTCAATTCTGTTGTCGTCCACGTTGATTTCAAGCCTATCGTGCCCATCACCTTAGTCTTTGCCAGGTTCATATTCAAACCAACAGATTTGGATACGTCGGCGTCGTTTAGTTCTTTCAGCATTTCAGCTAGTTCCTCCGGAGTGTTGCTCCTTCGGCAAAGCGTAGATGGTTTAAATACTTTCCATCAACACGGATTCCTTAGAAGGGCGAAACATATCATTCCCATAAAACATAATAAAACTTCTAGAAAACTGACGTTTTCATTCGTACTAATTATTTAATTTGGAGTTTTACATCATTGTTCGAGAAACAATAAATAATAATTCATTTGATAATTCTTGAGTAAGGCGAAACATGACATTATAGAAAACAGACGTTTTCATTAATATTACTTATCATACTTGAGAATTGAAGGACCGCATGGAGTAGAGGGGCGATTATACGATAAAGTTAAGATTATTTTTGATAGGTGATTAAAACATTTGATCTCTGCGTCGTATATACTCGTATGTGATTATTTAATATAAATAACATACGTGACACGTTATTATGAATTAATAGAGGACATATGATCAGTCATCACTCCTGGAGTCGCCCCCGGCAACTTACGAGCATCCCTTTGTCTGTCCGGCTCGAGAACCCCCACACACAGTGGTCGGGTCGCTTAATTATTTATGAGTTTCCCGAGTACAAAGTGCGTGCGACCTAGAACCCGGAGACTTGCATAGGCGGTGCGTGTAATTTAAATAAGTACTGAATTACGCAACTATCTCTTTTCAAAATTAAATATTGACTTACTCTGATGGAAATAAAATAACTTCGAATTTTTTCCACTTATTTAACTAAATATCTATAAAAATATAACTAAAACGCGATTGTTCTATCGGTTTTATATATATGATTCTTAGTGCGGACGTATGTAGTTGAACACCTCCGAAACGGCTGGACCGATTTTGATGAAATTTTTTGTGTGTGTTTAAGTGGGTCCCTGGATGGTTAAGATTCACAATTGGACCCGACAGGTGCCCGTTAAAATTTTCTGGTAAGTTCATGAATAATTGACGTTCTGAGAATATTTCATAGTTCATAGCAGGCAAGCCAACGTTCGCGTAGGACAATGTCTGTCGGATGTCTGTCATGTCTAATATATTTATAAAAATATACAATAATAATACTCATTTGCGAATTCCCTCGCAAGGCGAAACAAATTTGTAACAAATATTTATCTATTTTTTTATATGTAAATAAAATAAATCTCTATAAAACCTTTTAAACAATCGCTTTATTAATCAATTTTATTATAATTTATAATTTAGATTTACAAAATAAAAACCACGACCATTACTATAAACAAACTAACCATCACGCTGTTTCTCCAGAGGGGTAGGCAGAGAGAATGGAACGCCACACTACTCGATCCTGACACAGTCTTTAGTTTCCTCCACATTCATACAGCGAGTCATACACGCACGTCCATATGTTATAAATATAAATTATTATATAAAATATGAGCCGCCACTGCGCTGCGGCGATATATAGGAGAGGGGGTTGAGAGACGGACGTTAAATATGTCATCTTCTGTCATTTTGTCATTATTCCATCTGCCAGGATCCGTACTTCTGGAAGACGTTTTTTAATAATTAATGACGTCATAATGATTTATGAATTAATCCAACTTTCAGTAAAAAACTTTCTTCGGCGATCTACACCGTTAATGTATAAGAGTTTCGTAAACGTCTTTTCATTCTTAAGTTTTCTCATTTATTTATTTAATATGGGTAACATACCATACAGCGATACCATTAACTGATTTGATTTGAACGTATACAGTTAAAAACAATAATTTTAGTGTAAATGAAAAGAAAAATTTATAAATAGTAATGTAACAATATCATTCAGGTGGGAAACTCAATATCTCCAAATCTGTCGCGAATCCGGTACATTGCTACGCTCTGAGCGTAGTTACTGCGATAAACAGTAAGGTGGAAAACTCGCGGTGTGTCTTGTGCGAGACATAGGGGTATTGAGTCACAATATCTTAAGAAACGTCGTTTGACTGCAAAGTTAACAGGAAAATCTTGGGCACTTTGACATTTGAGAGTATGGAAAATATTGTGGATTTATCCCAGTGTATTTCTATTATAATTGGGAAACTAGAAAATGAATACTTACTGCATCAAGGAATAGAAAAATGCTACAAAATTTAAGATAATATGTAATTTAATTTTAACTAACTGGACGATTTTTTTATGAATTTTAAAACACTCTTGTTTCCACTTTTGAGTTATTTTTTCTCGACATGTTTCGAAGGCTAACAACTTCATTATTGGGAGAACGATATACTCGTACATAGTTTATGCAGGCAACAAAGTGAATGGTGCACTTAAAGTTGTCATCGCAAACAAAAACCTATCCAAAAAAGCTAAAATGGCAGTGCACAATGGTGTTCTTCTACTGACCCTTATGTATAGAAGCGAAGTATAGAACAGACAAAAGAAGGATGAAAGTATAATAAATGCAGTAGAAATGAGATCTTTTAGACAAATGTGTGGATACTCTGTGTATGATAGAGTGTCGAATAAAAATATAAGAAGTGAATGCAGTGCGAATGATGGTGTTATGAACAAAATAATGAAGGGATCATTTAGATGATTTAGACATATGGAAAGAATGAATGAAGAAATAATGGTAAAAAAAATTATATGTTTACGATGTAAATGGAATCAGAAGTAGACCAAGACCGAGGAAAACGTAGCACGATCAAATAAATCAAATATTTAATGTCGGCCACGTGAGGAGTCAAAGAAATCGACGCCCGAGCATGGCACTATGTATGAATGTTGAGGAAGCGAGAGAAATATGTCAGGAAAGAAAGGTGTGGCAGTCCATTCTTTCTGCCTACCCCTTCGGGGAGACGGCGTGATCGTTAGTTAGTTAGTCTTTTTAATTCATATAAAATTCGGCATCATGGAATTCCAAAGTGTTAACGCCTTAAGTTTATCTTAAATTTATAACTAACTTATTAACTATCACGCAGTTTCCCCGGAGAGGTAAGCAGATTGTATTGACGTATTGCTCTGTCCTGACGTAACTCTCGAGCTACCTCAACATTCATACATCGTAACATGCACGCTCGTTGATTTTTACGACATCTTTGATTAATTGTGACACGTAATACGTCGGTACTGTTTGGCTGTTAAAATTATATTAGTGTAATCGTTTTTAAAAAGAATTTTGACAGGTGTAAAAATATTTTTTTCATTTGTTCCAATGACAATTTATTCCAATGACAATTTAAATAATTTCTTCAATATTATTTGAAATTTCTTGCTGGTTAAGTGCCTAATTACAGCTAATTAAAAAAACGGTGGATACGTGTAACATAAATTAAATAAACACAAAAGTCCGGATCGTCCATGTCAACATGTGCAACATCGAAAAAAACATTATGTGCTAAATTAAAAAAAACGCTGAATTCGTGGAACATAAATTAAATAGTCAATATTTGCACCATCTAAAAAAACATTTTGTGTGAAATTATTAATATTTTGTTATTTTATTTTATAATATTGTATTTTATATTACTTGTTTTAGATTTATTTTGTGGGTGTTGGACGATCAAAGTGTGTGCGGGAGATGTCTATTGGTGGCGATGAGGTTCGAAAGAGAAGGATGGAGTGCCGCATCAGTAAAAGTGTGACAGTCCATTCTTTCTGCCTACCTTTTCGGGAAGACGGCGTGATGGTTAGTTAGTTAGTCATGATTTCAATGGTCTTCGACGTTTTCTCTTTACTAACTTTAAGTTATTAGATTGTGAGAAAAATTTACTTGATCTCAATCTTAATTGCGGTTTCTAGACAAAACAGGGTGAGCTCCAAAAGATCTGTTTCGACCTCCAAATTAAATGATTAAATATTCCATAACGTAGCAGCCCCAATGACAAGGTAACAATCCCACTGTTTGTTTCAATATCTGTAAACTCCAATCTGAGGTCTAATTCGGACCGCAGATTATCTAAACTGCTTTCATTATTGGGTTACGTTTGTAATAGTTTACATTATGGTTTGTGGCATAATAGAAACTGAATGGAGTAGAATGAATGATAAACTAAAGATATCTTTAATATTGTAATTAATACGAATGAAAAGGTCTGTTTTCTAGAAGTTTTATTATAAATTTATAATAGCAAACACGATTGTTTAGAGGTTTTACTTGGATTTAATATATATAATTCTCACTTCCAAAATACCACAATGCCTCAAGACTAAAGTCTTCAACCAGTGCGTTTTGCCAGTCATGACGTACGGAGCCGAGATGTGGACATTGACAAAAGGTCTAGTCTACAGATTCAAGGTTGCCCAGCGCGCCATGGAAAGAGCCATGCTTGGAATAACCTTGAGGGACAGATTTAGAAACGAATTTATTCGACAACAAACCAAGGTGACTGAGGTGGCTCTACGGAAAGGCGGGCTGAAGTGGCGGTGGGCTGGCCATATCTGTCGGAGAACCGACAGTCGATGGGGAAGACGGGTTCTGGAGTGGAGACCGCATACAGGATTCCGTAGGGTTGGACGTCCCCCTGCCCGCAGGACCGACGATCTGAATAGGATTGCTGGGCATGGATGGATGGGAGCGGCAATGGATAGGGAGCGGTGGGGTGCTTTGGGAGAGACCTACATTCAGCAGTGGATGGCAGACGGCTGATGATGATGATGATGATGAATATATATAAATTATATAAATTGTGACAAATTTGTTTCGCCTTGCGAGGGCATTCTTAAACTGAGCAGTTTGAGTCTATTTATATAAATTATATAAAAAGTAAAGTCAAAATATACTAGGCATGCGTTCGCCCCATCATGACGTATGGAATAGAGGTCAGAGCCGATACAAATAGAACTAAGAACCTTCTTAGAGTAGCAGAAATGCGAAGCCTACGCTCCATCGCAGGTAAAACCCTCAGAGATCGGAACAGAAATGAAACGATAAGGTCTGTCTGTGGTATTGAGGACATTGTGAGATGGGGAAAAAGCAGAAGGTGCTTTTGGAGAGACGACGTGGACCGTATGGAGAATACAAGAATTGAAAAAATTGTTAAAGATGAAAACCCAATCAGCAAGAGATTTCCAGGAAGGCCGCCAAAGAGATGGAGAGATAGCTGGACATCATCATCCTAGGATAGCCCACCGTTACAAAGACCTAAATTAAGAAGAATAAGAAGATATAAATAGTGTCAAATTTGTTTTGCCTTGCTAGGGCATTCTCATACTGAACAATTTGAGAATGCCCTCATAAGGCGAAACAAATTTGTCACTATCTATATAGTTTATATAAATTAAATCCAAGTAAAACCACTAAACAATCGTGTTAATTATTAAAAATTAATAATGGAGTTTAACAAAACTAATACCTCAACCATCAATATAAGACTTTACTGCAAAACCAATCCCTAGGGTTGAAACCTTTTTTTTAAATCAGCAAATCATAATTTCAAGCTTTAATAAACTAGCTGACGACCTTTGTGGCTGAGTGGTAAGTGCATTGACTACCACCCGAAGGTTCCGGGTTCGATACCCGGCGAGGGCAATGTGATTGTCACACTTTCTTTGGTCTGATGTAGAATTCACGTGACAATAAAATGACGATAGATTACCTACCTACCAGATGTCTCGAGAATCACTAACTAACTAACTAACCATCACGCCGTTTCCCCGTAGGAGTAGGCAGAGATGATGGATCGCCAGATTGTTATATCCTGACGTAACTCTCGCGCCTCTTCTGCATTCACACATCGTGACATGCACGCTCGTCGATTGTTCGTGCTTCGAACACGGCCGCCTTTCAGTAATTGATTGATTTGGTCATGCCATGTCTTCCTTGGCCTTCTTCGACTTCTTTTTCCATTCACCCTACTTGTACTTGTATATATCTTTTTAACCATTCTTCCCCCATCCATTCGTTCCATATGTCCAAACCATCTTAGTGACCCTTTCTTGATTTTATTTATCACGCATTCATCCGCTTTAAATTCCTTTCTTACTTCATCATTAGATATTCTTTCATACATTGTTTTTCCGCACAGCCTTCTTAGTGACCTCATTTCTACGGCATTAATCCTACTTTCATCATTCTTTTGCCAACTCTAAGCTTCACTTCCATACATAAGGGTCGGCACTAGAACTCCATTATGTCTTCTCCACAGAGAATCACTATAATAGCTATAATACCCTTGACATCGATTTGGCTCGTGCTGTCATGATGTAAAAAGCGATTCAACAAAATAATAATAATATATTATAAACACAAATCTTCATAGATGGCGTTAGTATGTAGATTGCATAAACGTAAAGAGTAGTATTAGAGATTAACATATATACAATTTCCAAAAGTTTGTCAGACATGGTGATCATAAGAAAGGTGGAATGGGGAATGTTGTATTACATTAAGCGTGCGCTTAACCCAACCCATGACAGGTCATAAGTCCTGTAAACACCTTGATCAACCATATTCTGTTTCCAATTTGCATCTTCGTCTCTATTGAGATACAATTAATTCTTAAATTGATAACCCGCAATGGGTGAAATCCATTATTCATGTACAAGTATTTGTATACATTCAAAAAATGTTGTAATAATAATATTAATAATAATAATAATAACTAACTAACCATCGTGCCGTCTCTCCGAAGGGGTAGGCAGAAATAATGGACTGCCTCACTTTTCTTTCCTGAGAAATTCCTCCGACTGTTCACGTATGCAAGCTTTATTAATAACAAATATAGCACGCAATTAATTCTCACGTATAATATAATATGTGTATGATTTTAACTCTGTATGATCCTCATCACTATCCTTCTCTAATAGAGAACTGGATTCTGACGTCATTTCGGAGTGCAAATTCGTTCGGCTGTTGTGTAAAGAAGTTGGCGGTCGAGGGTATCATATTTGCCATCTGCCAAGAGCGCCGGGGAGGGCTATAGTTTCCCAATAATTTACCGACTATTCCTAGTGCCGTGTAATCCGCAAGTAAACACGCTCTTAACTCTTTGGGGCCGGGCGCTGTTTATTACTTCTGCACACAGCCTTAACTCTTTCGGTTCCGGCCGGTGTTTAGTATCAAAACACATTAACTTATTGTGCGTACAAACTAACGACCGTGCTTTGGGCTGGCGGGAAAAATGAAGGAAATCAAAACGGTCGAATTCTCGTTTACGGTGTTTCGTCGTTCACTTGTTTGGTTGACAATCCAGGATGACGTAGTATTTAAAACAAAATAACCAACTTACTATTACGCCGTTTTCCTGTAGAAGTTGATAGAAATAATGGACTGCCACATTATTATTACCAGACATATCTCTACAGAATATTAATTATATATCTCTACAAAATATTTATGATATATAGAAGAAAAAAAATCTCAAAATACCCTTATGTATAAAGCATTTAAAATTTATGAATATATACCGGAGGATGTCAAAAGTGTGCATGGCCTATTTTTTTTTAGAATAAAATTAAATAAATATGTAAACCAAATGTAACCTTATATTAATGTGTATGTGGATTATTATAATTGAATGTTTCTTCTTCTTAAAGTGCCCTGTCGGGTCCCCCCAACGTTGGCGATCACCTCGGCGAACCTATCCCTGTCCTGCGCCGCTCGGAACAGTTCCTCCACACTTCGGATGCCGGTCCACTCCCTCATGTTTCGCAGCCAGGACATTTGTCTCCTACCGGGCCCTCGGCGTCCCTCAACTTTCCCCTCCAATATCACTTGAATGTTTAATTGTTTTTAGAACATGTGTTATTTTCATGAGTACTATTTCAAGTAAATAAATTGAAATTTATTGCAGGAACTTCGTTATATTGTAAATATTAAAAAATATTTAAATTGTCCATTGTTTTGGCCAAAACACTATGACACTTCAACATTATTAACCGTATTATTATAAAAATCTGTTATGTATAAATTTTTTAATTTTATATTTTTCGCGACAACTGAAATAAGCTTTTTTAGTTTCGACCGGTTTCGGCAGATAGAAATAAAACCAAATAAATTTGATACTGCCTTAGAAGGCATTATCAGATATATTTGGTTTCATTTCTATAAATACATTTGATAATGCCTTAAAAAGGCGAAACATGTCATTCCCAAAAAATACAATAAAACTTCTAGAAAATTGACGTTTTCATTCGTATTAATTATTTAATATGGAGTTTTACATCATTGTTCAAGAAACAATAACCGAATATATCTCTTTAGCTTCCTTTATATTCTTAAATCGATTTTTTTTACTAAGTACATAGCTTAAGTAATGCTTGGCACAAAAATGATAAAAAACGTTTTTAAGATAATCAAATTATTTTACTGAAATCCCTTGATGGAAGTTCATCTAAAACAATTGTTAAATGAAACGATATATTTTTAAACTATTATACTTTCACATTAGTCTTTATTTCGACAGCGACCGGTTTCGCCAGGCTCGCTGGCGTAAATTCAGTAATATTAAAAACAAAAGTAGCAATTTATCAAATGATATACTCGTACGAGTATATAAATATGTCAGCTATAAGAACATTTGAAATCCATTATATAAAATACGAATCCTCTTGAATAACTGTAATACCAATATTTAAATAAGCTTATTGAAAGCTTAGGCATTAACAATGTGGAGTTCCATAGAAATATACTTAGGAAATTGAAAATAACTTTGTTTAATCCACTAATTATTAAAAAATATATTAAAAAAACATGACATGTTTCGGAGGATACCTCCATTTTCAGGTGTAAAAATATAATAAAAACTAAACAAAGAAAGACTAATATGAGGTGTTACAATCAAGTAAAGTAGTTAATTGTTTTACTTGTTTTTTCATACCTTTATCTTTGTTTCATCAAACCAATCAATTTCGCTCCCGCCGGAGCTTCATCAGTTTGTTTTGAATTCCTGACGAAGCTCCGGCAGAAGCGAAACCGAGTGGTTTGATAAAACAAAGATAAAGCGGCGAAAACACAAATAGATAAATACTTTTAAATTATTTTAATTACAAATTATATATTTATTTAAATAAAATCTAACTAACTAACCATCACGCCGTCTCTCCAAAGGGGTAGAGAGAATGAATGGACTGCCACACTTTTCTTTCCTAGCATATTTCTCTCGCTTCCTCAACATTCATAAATCGTGTCATGCACGCGCGTCGATTTCTCTGAATCCTCGCATGGTCGACATTCAATATTTGATTTATTTGATCTGTCACGTTTTACTCGGTCTTCCTCTATTTCTGGTTCCATTTACATCGTTAACATATAGTTTTTTTTACCATTCTTTCTTCATTCATTCTTTCCATATGTTCAAACCATCTTAATGATCCTTTCATTATTTTATTCATGACCCCATCGTTCGCACCGCATTCACTTCTTATATTTTGATTCGACACTCTTCATACACAGAGTATCCACACATTCGTCTAAGAGATCTCATTTGTACTGCATTTATTCTACTTTTATCCTTTTTTGCCAGTTCCATGCTTCGCTTCCATACATAAGGAAATTAAAATTGTATACATTTTCTGAAATAAATTATGCTAATGTTTCTTTACTTATATACTTGTATACAAAACACTTTTTTTTTTTTTAATTAAAAACCTAAACTGTTTTGGACACACAAGCGCTTCATTAGTGTTATTAAATAAATATAAATATTAAAAATATTTTAATATTTTTTTTCACGAATGTGGTCAGTTTCGACAGATATTAAAATTTTTATATATTTTAAAAACAATTTTATAATATTTTTAATATTCATATAATATCACTGATAAAGATAAATATCTGAAACCTAATATTTGAATGAAACATAATATCATAATATCTGATAATATCTGAAACATGTTTGATTTTTTATTTAATTTTTTTTCATAAAGTTGTGTACAGAAATAGAAAAAGAAAAAATAAACATCCGCAACACAAAGTTATGGTGAATATAGAATAAATGATGCTTAATTATTAACCATTTAAAACAAGCAATGGAAGTAATATTTATATACTATACTTCTATTTCTAAACTGTTATAGTTCCGAAACATTGTTATAATACGTATCACTGTGTAATTTAGATGTTTGTCTGGTGATGCTAACATAGTTTGGCGAAACGGCAGTCGCGACAATATTTTTAAAACCCTGATATTATAGCAATGGTATACAGTAATAAATACATACTGATATCATATTATAATAGTTTTTCAAAATTAAAACAATTTTTAAGATAATAAAATTATTTTACTGAAATCTCTTGATGGAAGTTCATTTTAAATAATTATTAAATAGGTTTTTTTCAACTTTTTCCACTTTTGTCTTTATTTCGACAGCGACCGGTTTCGCCAGGCCCGCTGGCATCGACAGATCAGTCTGTCGATGCCAACGAGCCTGGGGAAACCAGTCGCTGTCGAAATAAAGACAAAAGTGGAAGTAGTTAAAAAAAAACTCGTTTTATTTAAGGAGAGCGGAAGAAGGTATTATGAACAAAATTATAAAAGGATCGCTGCGTTGGTTCGGACATATGGAACGCATGGATGGAGAAAGAATGGTTAAGTAAGTATACGTTAATGATTTAAATGGGGTCCGAAGTCGAGGCAGACTGAGGAAAACATGGCATGACCAAATTAATCAAATTTTAAAGGTTGGTCATGTTAGAAGTCGAAGGAATCGACGTGCGTGTATGACTCGTTGTATAAATGTGGAGGAAACTAGAGAGGTTTGCCAGGATAGAGTAGTGTTGCTGTCCATTCTCTCTGCCTACCCCTGCGGGGAAACGGCGTGATGGTTTGTTTTGTTTTGTTTATTAATTAAAACAATTTGTTAATAATCTTGATGCATCGAAGTGTTTCGGACAAAATAATGCTTTGATTTAATTTTGTTTTTAAATTTGTAATAATAAATTCTGATTATATAAAAAATACTGTTGATACTATTGTAGTTTGAGTTACATAAATCGGCATCTCCATTCCGAGTCCGGCATCTCGCACGACACGAGAGAGTGGCGTAAAAGTTGGAGTTTTGATATCAAGTTTAGGAGTGATAGCACCACCTGACCCTTCCTGTCCCACCGACTATTGATCCGTCCGGGGGCGAGGGGGTGGCGGGAGGGGGAGGAGACGATTCAGAGATCCTCAATTGATGAGAACAATTTTGATTTTACTTTCATTGTTTACATTCATTAAGAGATAATATTTCCGAATTTACATCTTTCAAATCAAATCAAATCAAATCAAATCAGTTTATTTCATCAACAGACATTACAAAATTTATTTTTAAGGCATCTATTGAGAACAGGTAAAATAATATATTGTGTATAGTATTATATACTACCAGAAACGCATGAGAGATGCTTCGGCATTAGGAAGACAAGATGCTTCCTAAAGTCAAGAGTATTTGTCCCCTGAACGTACCTTCACTAATATAAAAGACGTCGATCTCCAAGGAGACCGCGTTCAGCAGACTAATTGCTCTTTCCACCGGTGTCACCAGAGGCAGATTGGTTCTGACAGCCGGTAGGTAAAACAATGAATGACAAGGCAAATCAAGATAATCAACCATCAAAATATGGGGCAAGAAATATGTCTCCACGTATGGTGTTACTATAACTATAACACCCAGCGCACCTGGAAATGACACAAGTCAGCCAAACCTTCCACTACAATAGCAAAAGAAAGAGTAGAAAAAATTAACATTGGTGATAGAAATTTCATGGTAGAAGTTCATTGTAAATAATTGTTTTTTTTAAATCCACCAATGTTTGTGTCTTTGACCGGTTTCTGACCAGAAGATGGCAGCGATGAGCGCATACATGACACGATGTATGAATGTTCGGAAGCGAGATGTATGTCAGGAAAGAAAAGTGTGGCAGTTCATTATTTTTGCCTATCCCTACTGATAGACGGCGGGATGACATTAAAAAATATATTTTTTAAATAAATATAAGGATTCAATTAAGAGCCATCATTATGATACACGTATAAAGAAAATCTTGGTATTGACATGAAAAAGAAGAAGAAGAAAAATAAAAAGTAAAATAAATAAATTAAAACAATTTTTTTTAATGTATACAAATACTTGTAGACAAATTAGTTAACACAAATTTTTAAGGATTAATTGTATCTCAATAGAGAAAAAGATGTAATTTTTTTTTTTGGAAACAGAATATGGTAATCGAGGCGTTTACAGGACTTGTGACCTGTCATTGGTTGGGTTAAGCGATCGCTTTATTTTAACAACATTCCCCATCTCGCACTTCTTACGAACACCACGTCTGACAAATTTTTGGAAGTTGTATATATGCTACTATGTTAAAACACTTCACATTTTTAGGTCAATCTACACTAGAGCCATCTATAATATTAAGATTATTTGTAAGCATTAAGTAGTCAATCTTTATTAATGCAATGTGAAAAGATTACGCAATTATCATACTGCTAGACAACGCCTGGAGAGATAAATTAAGAATAAATTTCGGTCTTTTTGGTAATACTCGTACTCATGAACCTGAAATTGTTCTTTAATCGCATTGTTTTCCTAAAAACTGGCACAAGCAATGACATTCATCAACTTCAGCAGTCTATGATTAAAATTAGGAATAAATTAATTTATTAGATAGTTTCATTAGTTAATCTAGTAAAACCAAACAGTAAAAACAAAACTAATACGACCAAAACAAATACAAGACAGCGGGATGGGCGAAGACCAAGAATCAGGTAGAGTCCGTTCACGACAGGGAGATCATTTGTAATAGTAAGAATGACAGTGCGTTACAAAAATTTAGACGCTATTTTTATTTTATTTTTTTATAATTAAAAAACCAAAAAAAATAATTTTTCATCGTATATTCAAACATTTAAATAAATAAACATGTTGTTTTTATTATTTTTTTATTAACAAAAATGCTATCGGCTTAATCGTAATAACTATCAAAATTAAGTTATTAAAATTATAATTTGTGTATTAAATTTTTCTTGGAAAAGCGACTAAGGGTTGGTGGTGAATGATACTTTTTTTTTTTTCCTGTATTAATTTTTATTATTACAATTTTTGATCTTTGTAGGTGTTTATCTAGAGTATATTATAAAATTTATTTCTGGATTACGTATTTAAACTGATCAGAGCTGATTCAGTCAATATGGGATTAGTCAATAATAAAAATATTATTTCAAAAATACTCCTGCAAAACGAGTATTTTTCGAATCACCGAGTATACGAGATGCCAAAGAATGCCAAATACGTGCGGTTCCCTCCATGTCTCGGAACGTACTGAAGCCGCGCGGCTCATTTGACTCGGCAACCAATCAAATTTCAAAAACTATCACCGCGCTCATACATCGATACGAGATCTTCAATTTGTGAATGAACTCTAAGTTAATCCAATAAATAAAAATGCTCGTAGATGAGCCGATATCAAATCTCACCTGGTTTGTGCATGGTTGAGAACCACTGCACCTCGAGTTAAGGGGGGCTTATGACCTGACCTAGGCGCCCCCTCGCTGGGTGGAAGGCGCCACTCTACACGCTAGGGGTGGGGGATGGTGGCGCGCAGGGAGGTGGGGCGCCAAGTTACCTGCGCTCGCAAAGAGCGTTTGTTATTGTTTTTATAATGCCTAGATGTTTGTTTTGCTTGCATACTATCCTCGTAAAATAAGACGTAAATATCGAGCGATAAAATGCTCCTCGGTCTAAAGTTTTTATTTTTTAATGTTTTTTGATTGGCTGGACATTTACTCTGTTACTATCTAACTATATATTGTTTTTTAAACAACAAATTCTTATTGATAAGTAATACAAATGAAAATGTATATTTTATACAAGTTTTATTATTATATATCGGAATGACATGTTTTGCCTGTCTAAGGCACTATCAAATGTTGCGAAAATCAAACGCGTTGTTTTTTTATATACACAAATCAAATCAAATCAGTATATTTACTCAAAAGACATTACAAACACCATAAATGTTTAAGGCATCTATTGAGTACAGGTAAGATATTATACACATACAACATAATGCCAGGAACGCATTAATGATGGTTTGACATTAGGAAGACAAGATACTTTCTAAAGTCAAGAGTATTTGTCCCCGGAACGTACTTTCACTAATATGAAAGACGTCGATCTCCGAAGAGACCTCGTTCAGCAGACTAATTGCTCTTCCCACCGGTGTCACCAGAGGCACATTGGTTCTGGCATTGAGTCTGTTCTACACGAGTTAATGGAGTAAACTACTATAAATGAAAACGACCATGTGAAGTTTGGTGTTACAGATTAACATATATACAACTTCCAAAAATTTGTCAGACATAGTGGTCGTAAGAAGGGTGGAATGGGGAATGTTGTATTACATAAAGCGTGCGCTTAACCCAACCAATGACAGGTCATAAGTCCTGTAAAGACCTCGATCACCATATTCTGTTTCCGATTTGCATCTTCGTCTCTATTGAGATGCAATTAATCCTTGAATATAAAAGTGTATCTTTATAACCCAAATGGTATATAACCCCATAGATATAATATAACCCCAAGAAATTGTAAACATTCAAAATGTTGTATAAAATAACTGGTCCAAGTAGGCATAAAAATTGCAGAGACATCTAGAGGCGTAATCTAGTACTGTATGATTTGCAGAGACTTTCACAGTGCATTAATCAAGATTTTCTGCTTAATGCTTCCTAATCTTAATAGATGAGGAATGTTGTTAAACATAAAGCGATCGCTCAACCCAACCAATGACAGGTCATAAGTCCTGTAAGCGCCTCGGCCACCACATTCTGTTCCCAGAAAACAATTTACATCTTCGTCTCTATTGAGATACGAGTACAATTAATCCTTATAAACCCAAATGGATTTTTAAAAAATTGTATGATATAGAAAATGACATCCTTGCTCAGGACAGTAGCGAAAAAATGCTTCAGACGGTGAGAGCAATACTTAACTGCATCCATTTTAATATTACAGCAAAATCCGTTTAAATTAATGAAAATTTTCATCAAAACGAAATGCAATTGTGAGTGTTTCAAGAAGTACTTGAAAACTGCGGACTGCATCTGACTCAGATGACGGCGAGAGGAATCTGTATACCCTATACTCGTATACTCGTATAATATTTTGTTAGCTTTCATCTTACCCGAGCCAGCTCGAAGCCGAGTAGGAACGGGGCTGGTTTTATAACCGATACGAACTCGTAAAAAATAATTGAGAATCACAACAAAATAGTTCAAATGTAAAAAAAAATATTTATTCGAAATTTTATTGTAGAAAAAATTTAAATAGTGAAAAATATTTTTTTTTGTAAAAAATCTTCCATCCATCCATCAGAAGATGGCAGCAAGCTGCTGAAACCGGTCGAAGTCGCAAACATCAGTAGATTTTAACTAAATAAAAAGAATCTGACTAACTAACCATCACGCCATCTAACCGAAGAGGTAGGCAGAAATTATGGACACTTTTCTTTCCTGACATATTTCTCTCGAGTCCTCAACATTCATACATCGTGTCATGCACATTTCATTTATTTGATCGTGCCACGTTTTCTTCGATCATCCTCTATTTCTGGTTCCATTTACATCGTTACCATATTTTTTTTTACCATTCTTTCTTCATTCATTCTTTCCATACGTCCAAACCATCTTAATGATCCTTTCATTATTTTGTTCATAACACCATCATTCGCAGCGCATTCACTTTTTATATTTTCATTCGACACTCTATCATATACAGAGTTTCCACACATTCGTCTAAGAAGGATGAGACCAGAATAAATGCAGCAGAGATGACATCCATAACGACGTTGACAGAATTTCAAATGCTGAAATAAAGAAGCAATATAGAGCGAAAGAATGCGAAAAAAAATATGAAAGGATCACTGCGTTGGTTTGCATACGTTAACGATAAGAAAGGATTACAGAGTAGTTGGATACCGATTTTTAATAGGTCAACTCACAATGGAAAACATGTTATGACGAAATTAACAAAATTTTAAAGGTTGGTCGTGTTAGAAGTCGGAAGAATGGACGTGCGGGTATGATTCGTTGTATAAATGTGGAGGAATCTGGAGAGGTGTGACTGGATCGAGTGATGCGGCGGTCCATTCTCTCTACCTATCCCTCTGGAGAAACGGCGTGACGGTTTGTTGTTTGTTGTTGTAGTTGTTGATCTCCTTCGGATACATCCTCCAAGAAACTGACTAATGTCTGTATATTTTATGAGTAAGTTACATTATTTATAGTTAATTATAACTAATAATAATTGAATGAATTGGACGATAGCAGGCAAGACACTGAGTGATCGCGTGAGGAACACCAGAATAAGAGAGATTTGTGAGGTTGAGGATATTATAAGACGGAGCAGACAGCGAAAAAGGGACTGGTACGGTCATGTTCAAAGAATGGACTCCACCAGACTTCCCTAAATTGCATTACATAATCAGCCTCATGGGACTCGCCCTCGTGGAAGACCTCCTAAAATATGGAAGGACAGCTGGGAGTCTACCTCACAGGAGGAGCAACACTCTGGAGAACACACCACATAGGTCTACAACAAGGAAGAAGAAGAAGAAGAATTTAATAAAATGATGTTTTTTAACCAGACCAGTCTGTTGATGCCAGTGAACCTGGCGAAACCGATCGCTGTCGAAATAAAGACAGAGTAGTTAAAAAAACATCGTTTTATTTAATTATTATTTAAAATAACCTTCCATCAAGAGATATCAGTAAAATAATTTGATTATCTTTAAAAAGATTTAACTAACATTAATTTATTTTCAAAATATTGAAAACCCGGTGATGAAACTGACCTAAAAGCAGAGCTTTTGAAGTGGAAAAGCTGTATTGGATACATTATGTAGCTAATGCTAGCGAAATGTGAATTTAAAGGAAAATATTGAACTAGGAACTAAATATTCTTAGAGACATGCAATAAAGCATTATGGTTGGGACGTATATTTTCTTATGATACACTAAAAGTTAAAATAACTAACTAACCGTCACCCTGTTTCCCCTAAGGGTAAGCAGAGAAGACGGACCGCCATAATATCAATTCTGACATAACTCTAGGGAATCTTCTACATTCACACACCGTGATACGCATTGTCGAACGTTCGGACTTCGAGCATGGCCGCCAAGTAATCCATTAATTTGGTTATGCAATATCTTCCTTGACCTTCTGATACAAGTATATATTATTCTCTTGATAAAGAATGTAAGTGTCATTCTCTTGATAAAGAAAGACGACCTTCGTGACAGAGTGGTAAGAGCTCTGACTTCCATACCGAAGGTTCCAGGTTCGATTTCCGGCAATGGCAGTGTGATTGTCACCTTGTCATGGGTCTGGTGTAGAATTCACGTGACAATAAAATGGCGATAGATTGGGCTATGTCACGAGAATAAATATAATAGCTCAAAAAATGATGTGCTAAATTTAAAAAACGCTGGATACGTGGAACATAAATTAAATAGACAATATGTGCACTATCTAAAAAGAACATTTTGTGTTAAATTTTTTTATTTTATTTTATATCATTATATTTTATATTATTTGTTTTAGATTTATTTTGTGGGTGTTGGACGATCGAAGTGTGCGCGGGAGATGCCTATTGGTGGCGATGAGGTTCGCAACCCATCACACCGCGTCTCCCGCGGGGCGAAAAGAGAAGGATGGAGTACCGCATCAGTAAAAGTGTGACAGTCCATTCTTTCTGCCTACCCTTTCAGGGAGACGGCGTGATGGTTTGTTAGTTAGCTCAAAAAATAAATTGTATACAGTAATTGGGTTCAAACGTCCTGTTGTAAACATGAAAAAAAATAATAAATAAAAACAACGAAGATTTTATAAACAACCAAGTAAACTGACCTCCTAGTCCTATAATTGATTTGTTTCCCCTGTCTCATAATTCTAGCTAAAAAAAATTTCCTCGTTATTTAGTATCTCTTTCAATTGACTCTTAAAATTCACTAACAAAGGGTGTGTCCCGAAACATATTTGTGAAAGGTGCAAAAAAGTGTTGTGAAAATACAATGTTTCCAAAAAATAATTCAAATATTAAATATTTTCAAAAAAATGTCGAGAGAAAATCTCAGCGGTGACAAAAACAGTGTTTAATTCATTTAAAAAATTAAGATGATTTGTTTTCATATCATTGCTGTTGCTATTAATAAATTACTTATTAAGACCACGTGGTCTAAAACACAAAATAGATAATCTAGTGATATTACTTAAAACCCTTGATAGACGTTCATTTTATACAACAATTCAATAAAACGATGTGAATGTCGTCAGAATGATCATCAAAAGACTGATCAACCAGTCAATGCCTGTCAGCCTGCAGAAACCGGTCATTTTCGAAATAAAGACAAAAATGGAAAAGGTAATAAAAAAAATCGTTTAATTAAATTATTGTTTTAATGTACACACAGCGAATTTATTCAGAGTTTTATAGTTTACCTAATAGCTAGTATGGTTATTCTGAACCAGTTAACGAGCGCCAACTGGCGGAACAGATTGTAAGCTCGAAACTAGCCCCAAACTAGCTCCAGCTTATACAGCTTCGAAAGCCGAACTACAAACTATTATGCAAAAGACGTAACTTAGGTCAGGAGTAAAAACACGTATCTTGCGTTATGAAATTATTTATCAACTCGGTCACAAGCCTTGGTTAAAAGTACAGTTGTACATAACCAATACAAGAAATAATTTTTATTTATGATTTTTTTTTATAGAGTGGCGGAGTGGTAAGAGCTCTGACTTCCATACCGAAGGTTCCGGTTTCGATTCCCGGCGATGGCAGTGTGATTGTCACACTGTCTTTGGTCTGGTGTAGAATTCATGTGACAATAAAATGGCGATAGATTGGCTACCTATCACATGTCACAACAATCAATATAATAGCTAAAAAATAAATCATATACAGTAATGTGGTTCAAACGACCTGTTGTATACAAAAAAAAAACACGTCTTAGAATCCAATTACTGTATATATACAATTTGTTTTGAAATGAATTCTCATGACATGTGATCCTTATTATACCCCTTCCACTCGATATGTTCCCGTTACATTTCCCCTCTCCTCATTCCTAATTATACCCTTTCCACTTTTATACATAACTCGATCTTTATTTAGTATATAAGTGACCGCTCTGTTTTATTTGATTGTTAAGATTGTATACATTGATAAAGGTTACTTGTAACCGAAACATATAGCCAAAACATAGGTAGCTAATCTATCGCCATTTTATTGACGTGAATTCTACTTCAGACCAAAGAAAGTTTGAGAATTACAGTTCCATCGCCAGTAATCGAACCTAAGAATTTAAGTGTGGCAATCATAACTCTTTCCACTCTACCACTAAGGTAGCCGGTTAATAAGATATAACATCCTTTTTTATCTTCTTCTTAATCGTATTTCTCATAACTGAGTATCATGTCTATCCCGTAAAATGAATTTCCGAATTGTTTAAAGTTAGGTTTTTATTATTAATGTGTAAAATTTCAATAGCGTTAGCGAACTCCATAAAATTATTATCAGAATGATAATAAGAGTTTTTCGGAGTTCGCTAACCATTTAATTGAAAATAATCATACATTTAATATAGGAAACGGTATTGAAATTTTTTACATTAATAATAAAAACCTAACTAAAAAACCTAACTAGAAACCATAAAAAAAAATGAAAATTTAATAAATAAACAATTAAACTTAAATACAATTCCCATGCTAAATATGTTCCCGTTACATCACTCCACTCTTCAATCATGATTATACCCCATCCACTCGATATATTCCCGTTACATATCCCTTCTCCTTAATTCTTATTATACCCCTTCCACTTTTATACATCATTCAATCTCCATTTAGTATATAAATGACTGCTCTGTTTTATTTGATTGTTAAAATTGTATGCATTGATAAAGGTTACTTGTTACCCAAACATTTCGGAGTTCAGTGAAAATAACTTCAGTGAAAAGTGTTGTAATACAAAAGTATAATTATATTTATTCAAATATTAATCCACAGTACAAAGTGACGGCGAATTAAGAAGAAACTATTTTTAGATTATAGTAATTTTAAATCTGTTATAAACATTATTTTATAACAGATTTAAAATTATAGTTTATAACAGATTTAAAGCAAATCTGTTATAAACAATATTTTTTCTGCTAATCACTTACAACGAGTGGCAAATATAGTTTGGCCAATTATTATGGTTCTCTCCGCAATTTACGCCTCAAGTGTATAAAAATAATTGAACCAATGAAATAATTATCAAATGAAATACGAATACACTTTGAATATTTGTATCTAAACCATTTTTATTTGTTAACACCAACCGGTTTCTCCATATTTTTTCCCTAATGATCATGACTCACCGTTCTATCAAGCTATTCGACCTCGCGCATACTTTCTCCTACCCATCTTTCTCTCCTCATTTTATATTTCTTTTTTCATATGTTGTTCTATGATTTTATGTTTTGTTTATTTTATCACCCTGGGAGCGAAACCGGTTGGTGTTAATAAAGAAAGTGGTTTAGATACAAATATTAAAAGTGAATTATTATTTAATTTAATAATGTCACTTGATAAATTAAGTGCTTCAGACGAAAGTTAAGAAATAATTATCTCTTAATTCAGATAAATTCAATATTGAAAAATGTTATTTTTACAAGTAAGGGTTTTAATGAATAATTAAATAAAACAATGTTTTTTAACTACTTTCACTTTTGTCTTTATTTTTTGACAGTGACCGGTTTCGCCAGGCTCACTGGCATCGACAGATTGGTTGAATAAAGACCAAATTTGAAGTAGTAAAAAAACATAGTTTTATTTAATTATTATTTAAAATGAACTTCCATCAAGAGATTTCAGTAAAATCATTTGATTATCTTAAAAAAGGGTTTTAATGTCTATAAATGTTTGGGATCGTTCAGTTTTAAAGGGGAGAAAATAACTAAAAGTTAATATATCAAAAACAAAACAAGTTTTGAAGGGGAGACCGCTAGAGTAGGAATAAAAAGAAGAACAATTCCAATAAGATACGTATTTTAATTCCTCCACATAGTAAAACAGGTATATGCGAGGGAATAATCTTAAATTTGGCCACCAATGGCGTACAAGTGAAAGTTTTTATCTCTTTCTGTAATTTAAGATATGTATCTCCAAACTTTGTCTGCAATTACGATTCGCATTTACAGTTCGGGCCGTTTCCTTCGCTTTTCGGAAAAATATCACCTTGCCGCAGCAGCCTAAGGCAGTTTCTAACTTGAGTACGTCTTAGAATGGTCTCAAGAAATGCTCAAAATTATTAATTTTCCTATAATAATGCAGGCTTTTATATATAACATTTGAAAGGGTTGGAGTTCCAGGGACATATGTAAAAACTCAAAAAAATAATCTTTTATTAATGTTTTACGAAGTAAATTAATGACTGGCTAACCATCACGCCGTCTCAGAAAGAATGAATCGCCATGTTATTTCTTGTCATACTTCTATCGCTTTCTTTGCATTCATACATCGTGTCATGCACGCGCGTCGATTTCTCCGACATCTAACGTGGTCTACATTCAATATTTGTTTTTTTTAATCTCTATTTTAAGCTCCGTTCACGTAGTTAAAATATAATTTCTTCACCATTGACTCTGTAAACAAACAAAAAAATGTGCATGTGTTTCATGTGTCAAAACCATTAGCACCGCATTAACTTTTTATATTCGCATTTAATTCTGTATCATATACAGATTTACCACACATTCGTCTTAGAGATCTCATAATTTATTTACAAATTAACAATAATAATTGAAAAAATAAGAAAATCCACACGATTTTCCAAATTATTCCAATATTTCTCTTAGGAATGTTGGATTTCAACACTCTTGAAACTCGTCGAATGATCTTTATAGGAAAGTATTTTTTTAAAACTATTATCCGGAGGTATTTACAATCCAGGAATACTGAGAGAGCTAAATCTATACGTTCCCCATAGTTATAGCAGAGCAAGGGGGCATATATTATTTTATGCCCCAAATTACCGCACAGAGGCCCTTCGAAGTTCTCCTGTATTGAAAGCGATTCGTCTTTTAAATGAGGTTGCAAAAGAGATAGACCTCTTTGGATGCAATTATGGCGAATTCGTATATACCCTGACGATTAAGGCAGCAAGCAAATAACTGGCTTTACCTATTCATAAGGTTCTATGTATATTTCCTTTGATATTCTTTTTTTTTCACCCTTTACATAGATTTGGCTCGCGCTGTAATGATGTAAGGAGTTTTTTCAACAAAATAATAATATTAATAATTGATTTGCCAACGCAAAACATGAAATCAATTTATAAGATTTAATTAAAAATTTCTCTACAGTAAATAGTTTGTTAAATTCCACGTAGGTTTATGGCGTCGATTGGTTTCAATAGCTCGCTTTGGTGAACTAGAAGTTTTCTAAAAGTTTTATAATGTTAATGAGAATGACATGTTTGCCATGGTGAGACATTTGTATTTGCGAAACCTGTCATTCCCACAAGTTATAATAAAACTTGTATTAAACAGACGTTTTTATTTCATTTTTTTTAAATTTAGAGCTTTGCATCATTGTTCAAGAAACAATGAATACATTAATTAGGTTAAAACTACCTGTTGTACACAAAAAAAGTTCCATCCTCTAGCTTTGATCCATAAATGTTTTTTTTTATTTTTTTTTTATTTAATTTTTTTTTTTTTTTTAAAAACCCAATTGGGTTATATGGTTACATTTCTAGATCCTACCACTAATTATGTACTGCTTCAGACACTTCTTATGTTGAGTTGTAGTGAGATTCCTTATGTCTTTAGGTAGTTCAGGTACTTAGGTCAAGAGTGAAACCACTTATCTTGCGTTACGATATTTTTGTCAACTTGGTTACGAGCGTAGATTATAGGTATAGTTTAAGAAAACCAATTCATATAATTATTTTTGTATAAACAAGGAGTAATATGCTTAATATGCTTAAATATCTTGGCAGCATTATAAATAAAGCGCTTGACCCGGACATTGAAATAAAATGCAGAATTGAAGTCGCACGAGCTGCATTTAATAAAATAAAAACATTATTTAGCAACGATAATCTTACAAACAGATTTAGAAACGAACTTATTCGACAACAAACCAAGGTGACTGAGGTGGCTCTACGGATAGGCGGGCTGAAGTGGCGGTGGGCTGGCCATATCTGTCGGAGAACCGACAGCCGATAGGGAAGACGGGTTCTGGAGTGGAGACCGCGTACAGAATTTCGTAGAGTTGGACGTCCCCCTGCCCGCTGGACCGACGATCTAAAGAGGATTGCTGGACATGGGTGGATGGGAGCGGAAATAGATAGAGGGCGGTGGCGTGCTTTGGTAGAGGCCTACATTCAGCAGTGGATGACAGACTGCTGATGGTGATGATGATAATGATAATCTTAACTTGAAACTCCGACAAAGAATGATTAAATGTTATATATGGTCTGTTCTACTATATGGTTGCGAAACCTGGACTCTGAAAGTGAATGTAATGAACCGGTTGGAAGCGTTCGAGATGTGGATATATCACAGAATGCTCTGTATATCGTGGACCTAGAGGGTCAGTAATGCAGACGTACTACAGAGATCCAGATCAAATAGAGAGCTGTTATCGAGTGTGGAGGTTAGAAAAGTCTCATATTCGGGTCATGTGCTAAGGGAAGAAAAATACCACCTCCTTCGACTGATATAAATGGTTAAAGTGGAGGGACGTCGGGGAGTTGGTTGAAGGCAGCTGTCCTGGCTGCGGAACGACAAAGAGTGGACAGGAATAACAAGAGTTCAGAACCTGTCCCAAGTGGCGGAGGATTGAGATGTCTTGCAGTGATCGCCAACGTTGGGGATACCTGACACGGCACCGAAAGAAGAAGATGAAAATGAAATGTATAAATCAGACTTGTTACCGCTATGTCGAAAGAAAATTTCAGTAGTCTTTCAGCTTCCAAATGCGCAACGGTTTTCTGCTAGAACCATGTAATGCGATCAGATAAAAGCGGCAATAAAGAAAACTCCAACCCCCGCCCCCTTACCAACGCCCACCGACCCTTCCACTGCCCCAGCAACCACCCCACCCCCCCTGGCGGCTATTCGCTGATGTATGGCGTAAAGTTGAGATACTGGAAGAAGAATTATCAATCCTAAGGTATTATTAATGATTTGACATCGAATTTAGATTGTCGGTGTTTTTTCTTCGGTTTTGTAGGAAGGGTATCCAGTTTTGTGAAGTATTGAAGGTAAAAATACGGGTTTATTTACAACACCATCACCTAGTTCCAAAACAATTCTTTATTTTTTTCTTTGAGTGGAAATAAATATCACATAAAAAATATTAAATAAAATAATGATACACTTTTAGTAATTTGTATTAACACCAGCTTTGTCAGGGTGAGAGATTACTCTCTCACCCTGACGAAGCTCCGTCGGGAGCGAAACCGGTTGGTGTTACCAAATAAAGTGGTGTTAATACAAATTATTGTACTAAAAGTGATTTATTTTTTTAATAAATAATGTCACACCACAAATTAATTGCTTCATACGAAAGTTTAAAAAAATATTAGCCAGAGTACTGCATGGCCACTGTCGATCCCTTTAATTTCAAAACCTACATGAAGGAATTCTTGGGAGCTTTTCTTTCGACAACTGAAATTTTCTTTTGACGTAGCGGGAACAATTCTCATTTAAGGGGTTACACCACCTTGGAATTTTCAAAAAATCAGAGGAGATCGAAAGGAATCAGAGGACAACATAGCAATTATAGAATACCTTATGTACGGTTCAGGAATTGCAGACTAAATGTAATTTAAAAAAATTTAAAGACGCTGACGTCGTCCTTTTTTTTCTGTTGGGTTTTTCTCGAAAACAGTTTTTGTCAAAACGGTGAACACGATATCTCCCGATCCACTTACCCGATTTAGTTGAAATTTACAATTGATTTTATAAATCCATATTCCTATATTGCCTAATTGTCATTCTGGCGGAATATGTGGGAGAACTTGAAGGCATGCTTGATAAATTGAACACTGCATCCAGGTGTGTGGGTCTCGGAATGAATTTAGACAAGGCGAAAGTCATGTCATCGATCTCGGAAATACACTATTTGGCAATGAGATTGCTCTGCCTATCGTCATGATCATTGACTGGTTCGTTCTACATTGTGAGAGATATAATATTATAATTATCAAGGACGAAAATCTCTCCTGATTCCTTAGTTGTGTCTACATCTGACGACCATAAAAAAGATAGTGAGCCCCAAATGATAAGCCGTGAGAAGTAATTCACCATTTTCCGTCGATTTGTCTTCGAGTTGGCTTCCAAAGACAATCGCATAGCCCCTTCCAGTTAATAAAGTGTAAAATGTAATATTCCTGTGATCGCCCAGTCTCCGTCGCTCGGGCGGCCGATCACGGAGTATAGATTCGATCACAGGACGTAGTTCCCTGGGGAGAGCAGAAGAAAAAACGTCCATGACTCCGTAATAAAACGCGCTATGTAAAAACAAAATCAGAAATAAAAAAAATGTTAAAATAATAAGGCTTACTTCTTGGCAGAATAACAAGAGCTATGACTGCTATCAGGAAACATGAGTTACATTCTTAAAAACCGGAAAATACCGATCAACCTGAAACACAAAGTCTATGAAACCTGCGTTCTGCCAGTTGGTACTTATGGTCTTGAAACTGTTACGCTGTCCAAACAAAGTGCTGAGAAACTACGAGTGACCCAAAGAGCCACGAAAAGAGCCATGCTAGGAATAAGCCTAAGAGACTGAGTCAGAAACGATACGGTGAGAGAAAAAACAAAGGTCATTGACATCACCCACCGGGTGGCGACTCTAAAATGGCAATGAGCAGGTCACGTAGCCAGAAGCTCAGATGAAAAGTGGACAAGAAGACTGCTGACTTGGAGACCGTGGACGGCAAAGAGAAATGCAGGGCGACCGCAACTACGGTGGAAGGATGATCTGAACAGACACGTCGGAATAACCTGGATGCAGTCTGCACAGGACAGAGTGACATGGAAGCGGATGGAGGAGGCCTTTGTCCAGGAGTAAACCGAAATAGGCTGAGAAAGAAGAAGAAGAATCTTCCAGATCAGATTCTTCAGACACACTGATGCGCAGAATACATGTAATTAATATTTGTTGAATTCATTTCTTAGACGAATGTGTGGATACTCTGTGTATGGTAGAGTGTTGAATAAAAATATAAAAAGTGAATGCGATGCGAATGATGGTGTTATAAACAAAATAATGAAAGGATCATTAAGATGGTTTGGACATATGGAAAGAATTAATGAAGAAAGAATGGTAAAAAAATTATATGTAAACGATGTAAATGGAACCAGGAAAAGAAGATGACCGAGGAAAACGTGGCACGATCAAATAAATCAAATATTGAATGTCGGCCACGTGAGGATCAGAGAAATCGACGCGCGTGCATGACACGATGTATAAATGTTGAGGAAGCGAGAGAAATATGTCAGGAAAGAAAAGTGTGGCAGTCCATTCTTTCTGCCTACCTCTTTGGAGAGACGGCCAGATGGTTAAATAGATAGATAGATAATATTTGTATGGTACCCGCCAAACTCAAATATGTTTGTCATGTCTTTTAAGAAAAATAAACTGATTTGATTTGAGAAAAAATTAAATGAAATATTATTAAACTAGGGCATCATGGATAAAATATAAGTTAATGCACTTACTATGTTTTACATGTATCTCTCCACTTTACTATGACTTGGCTTACGTAACTAAAAAGTGTCTTGGCACGTGTTGCTGTGAGTGCGAGAAAATATTTTCAACACGTTTCGTGAGATCCTTATTTCTTGCTTGAGTACGCGAGGTTCAATCCGCTATATTGCTTGGGTAACATTTACTACTTGAACCCATTTTAAAATCATCTTAGAGAAACTTCTAAATATTATAAAATTCGTCATGTATTACATCTTACCAGTGTTACAGATATTTACCGAATGAAAGGATGTTAAAGTGTTATGTGTGGTCTGTTCTGTTATATGGGTGTGAGACATGGACATTAAAAGTAAATACAATGAACCGGTTAGAGGCATTTGAAATGTGGCTTCACCCAAGAATGTTCAGGATCCCATGGACAGACAGAGTGACAAACACAGAAGTCCTGAATCGTGCAGGAGTAAATAGAGAGCTGCTGACATTAATCAAAGTCCGCAAGATTGCATATCTGGGTCACGTTCTGCGAGGAGAGAAGTATCGCCTGCTGCATCTAATATTGAAGGGAAAAATAGAGGGCCGCAGGGGGGCAGGGAGAAGGCAGATCTTTTGGCTGCGCAATGTGAGGGAATGAACGGGAATCAGAACTGTGGAGGAGCTATTCCGGACAGCGCAGGATAAGGAAGAGTTTATCAGAGTGATCGCCAACGTCGGGGGACCTGACAGGGCACTTTAAGAAGAAGATCGAATGAAAATGTATTTTTTAAAACTATCCACCTGGGTGTTCATTTTTTCCAACTGATTCGTGGTCGAATACATAACTCTGATATTTGGAATGACTTGACTTTGTTTGTCCCCGACAATTATCTGCGACAAAGGCAACATAGATTATTTCACCTGCCACTGTGTAGAACCAATCTACCTAAGGTAATGCCCGTGGGCAGGGCAATAATTCTATTAAACTGCATCTCTTCGGATGTGGACGTTTTTCACGTTAGTGATGCTACCCTCAGAAAACATCTATCTCTTAAATAATGTGTTATTCTTCTTGTTGTTTCTAATTACTTCATTGGTCTTGATTTTTTTTAATTAACTCGTGTTTTTTTATTAATATATTTTTGTATATTGCTTATATTGTAATTTAAAAATTTCAAAATTGTATATTCTGTTTAAAAATATTTTGTTGTTTTTGTATTCTACCTGTATGGTCATAAGCGCTTTGGTTATATACTGTAATGTTTATGATTAAAAAAAATGAAATTGAAAATTAAAGAAGTATCATGATATTTTATGTAAATGGCATGTTATCATCATGATAGTTTTCGAGAAAGAAGAATGTATGACGATTTGTGATATAAGTGCGATGGGCGAAAAATTGAGCAAGTTACCGAATTTACGTATCTGGGAAGTATGTTTACCAGAGACGGAAAAATTAAGAGAGAGCGAAAGAAGGGTTGGTGCTGGGCATAAAATAAATGGCGCACTCAAAGTCATTACAGCAAATAGAAATACATCTACAGAAGCAAAGATGGCAGGACACGATGGAGTTCTAGTGCCAACCCTCATGTATGGAAGTGAAGCTTGGAGCTGGCAAAAGAAGGATGAAAGCAGGATCACTAAGAAGAATGTTCGCGAAAACGTTTTGTGATAGAATACCGAACGATGAAATAAGAAAGAAATGTAAGGCAGATGACTGCATCATTGATAAAATTAAAAAAGGATCCCTGATATGGTTTGGACATATGGAACGAATGGATCAGAGTAGAATGGTTAAAAAGTTGTACACGTACTTTCAGTACTGAGATATGGAGCAGAAACGCTTACCCTCACCAAATCGACAATAAGGAGACTCCGTGTAGCACAGAGGAAACACGAAAGAGCCATGCTACACATAAGACTCTCAGACCGGATAAGAAATACTGAAATACATAGAAGGTCGGGAGTAACAGATGTCATCACAAGGGTATCGAAGCTTAAATGGTCATTTGCGGGACATGTTTAAAGATTGGTAGATGATAGATGGACCAGAAGAGTGGTAGAGTGGAGACCCCGCGAAGACAAACGAAACAGAGGGAGACCCCCCCACACGATGGTTCGATGACATTAGAAGAATTGCTGGCGATTGGATGCAAAAGGCACAAGACGGGATACGTGGAGAAGTATGGGGGAGGCCTTTGTCCAGCAGTGGACGACAACGGCTGTCTAAGTAAGTAAGTAAGTAATGTTTTAGTAAGACATATTACGCTTTACCAAAACATTATCAAAAATTAATTAATGCCTTAGTAAGGCAAAACATGTCATTTTCATGAAAATATGAAATCTTCTGAGGTATACATTAGAAATCAATGGATGTAATTTTATTAAATTGGGGTAAAATGTACCAATCTATAAAAATAGCTATATTAATTAATAATTAAATAAAACGATGTTTTTTAACTACTTCCACTTTTGTCTTTATTTAGACAGCGACCGGTTTCGCCAGGCTCGCTGGCATCGACAGACTGGTAACACGATTGTAAACTTAGTCCTTTATATACTATATAGCTATATTAATACATGTTTTCTGCAGTGGTCGCGTTAATAAGCAGATGTTTTCTAACTCCACCACTGATGTTTTTATGAAATCATTCCCACGGTAAAACAAATAATTTTAATTAACAAACACAATTCATAGTAAGGCAAATAACGTAATAATTTAAATAACTGAAATAATAATTTAAAATCAAAACGTGACGTAAAGCAAATGGATGACTCCACAATGCGAGGGCTGGGGCGGGGCGGTAGGGCGGTAGGGCGGGAGGGCGAGATTGAGTTATCACCAGATTACCTCTTTTGTGATCAGTATCACGTGGAGTCCTCCGCCGTTTTATTAATTCTGTTTAGTCTGCTTATTAAATAACGTGAGCTGAAAAATATGAAATCCCATAGAAATTGCGCGTATACATCTTTTGACTAAAGATATCTCTCAAAAGGCATCTTCGAACACACTCCATTAAGATATTGTCAAACTGTTTTTCTTTTTTTTAAAACAAATAAAAAAATTGAAAAAACGTATCTTTAATAAAGTAAAATATTGTGATTAATACGAATGAAAACGTCAGTTTTCTAGAAGTTTTATTATATTTTATGGGAACGACATGTTTCGCCCTTTTAAAGCATTATCAAATGTTTGATAAACTTTTAAAATATTTCAAACATTTGATAATGCCTTACAAGGTAATCCAGATAATCCAGTATAAACTCTGCTGGACAGTCTTCAAAGCGCTACATGGAATGGCACCAAGTTATATATCTGAACTCTGTATAACGGACAGCCTAAATTCAAGGAAATCCACACTTCGCTCGGCGAACTCCTCAGCAATAGGAATATTAGTTGAGCCGAAGCGTTGCCCCAGTACAAATTTCGGGGATCGAGCGTTCGCGGTAGCCGGTCCATTAGCTTGGAACAATCTCCCTTCACACCTTAGATGCATAAATGATCCGACAGATTTCAGATCTAAATTGAAAATCCATCTTTTTCATATTTCATACCCAAGTTAAACATTTATACTTTGTTCTACTATACTTTTAAACCGATCGCTTTTTAAGCGGTCACATTTAGATTTTTAGATTTAAATCACGTCTTAATGCGCCCTTGAGGTGATTATATCACAAAAACGGCGCTTTAAAAGTTAGCATATTATTATTATTATTATTAAGGGCGAAATATGTCATTTCCATAAAATATAATAAAACTTAAAGTTTTACATCATTATTCAAGAAACAATAAATACTTATTATACTATATTTTATATTCGCAATATAACACTTTTAAGTTTATTTTACTCTACATGTTTCGAAGGTTTTACACCTTCGTTATCGGGAGATCATTCTCGTTTTCTCACTAGAAGATGGTAGCGAGCTGCCGAAACCTGTCGTCAGCACAAACATGTCTTAGGCGTTATCAAATGTCAGACAGGCGACAGAAAACAGGTGTTTTCATTCGTATTGAGAATCCCCCGTTGTCACCCCTTAACTTTATAAACGGTTAAATTAAAAAAACTTTGTTTTATGTATCACAATTGTTTTTTTTACGCGATAGCTGTTTCGTCAACCTATGTTGACATCATCAGGTGATACAATAATATATCAAAAGTCAAATTTTCGTAATTTTTCGAACCTTTTTGTGTATTTGTTCCTATGTCAATTTTTATTTGATATAACGATTTATTTTGAAGTTCTTGCTGGAGTTGAGTTGGTACCTAAATATTAGGTCCTTACATATTAAATTGGCGTTTTGCCGTACTGGCAACTTTGATCTCAAATATCTTCTCTTTGGTTAGGAATTCCAAATTCAAATTTAAATAGCTATTTACTCAAGTATTTGTGTTATTCATTTGTTTTTTCTCAATTGTTTTGTTTCTTTGCGTCATTCAGTTTAAAAATGGAAAACTTGAAATATCGCGTTATTTACGAGTACGAGTTCCACCGTGGCACCAGTGCTGCAGAAACGGCTCGAAGGATTAATGATGTGTATGGCGTCGGTGCCGCAAAAGAAAACACAGTGCGTTTTTGGTTCCAACGTTTTCGTTCTGGAAATTTCGACCCGCAGAACAAGCCCCGTGGACGGCCGGAGACCAAAGTTGATAATGAAGAATTGAAGGCTATTGTGGAAGCGGATCCATCGCAAACCACGTCCGAGTTAGCTGCAGGCTGCGGTGTTAGTGATAAAACTGTTTTAATCCACTTGAAGTAAATTGGGAAGGTGAAAAAGCTTGAAAGGTGGGTACCTCACGAATTGAGTGAAGCAAATCAACAAATGCGCGTTGACTGCTGCGTTGCATTACTCAACCGGCACAATAATGAAGGGATTTTGAATCGAATGTGATGAAAAGTGGATCCTGTATGATAATCGGAAGCGCTCATCGTAATGGCTGAACCCTGCCGAACCAGCCAAAACATGCCCCAAGCGAAAATTGACTCCAAAAAAATTACTTGTGAGCGTTTGGTGGACTAGTGCTGGTGTCGTTCACTACAGCTTTCTTAAATCTGGCCAGACGATTACGGCAGATGTCTATTGTCAGCAACTGCAAACCATGATGGAAAAGCTAGCTGCCAAACAACCGAGGCTGGTTAATCGCTCTAGGCCACTGCTGCTTCATGATAACGCTAGACCACACTGCACAACAGACGGCTACCAAATTAGAAGAGCTTCAATTGGAATGTCTAAGACATCCACCGTACTCTCCGGACCTTGCCCCAACAGATTACTATTTTTTTCGAAATTTGGATAACTTCTTGCAAGGGAAAAAATTTAACTCCGATGGGGCAGTCAAAACCGACTTCAAATATTTTGTTGATTCCCGTCCGAATGGTTTTTTTAGTAAAGGGATCGATGAACTACCTATGAGATGGCAAAAGTGCAAAGATAGCAATGGTACATACTTTGATTAAATAAATATATTATATTAAAAAAAATCAACTTTTTGTTCCTCCCATACAAAACGCCAATTTCATATGTAAGGACCTAATATTTTAATTAAAAGAACGGTTAGTTACTATTTATAGGAGAACATATTATAGGTGGAAAATATAATAATAAATAATAATAATCATTATTATTATAATAATAATAATTATTATTATAATTTTGTTGAATCACTCTTTTTACATCATGACAGCATGAGCCAAATCGATGTAAAGGGTATTATAGCTATCATAGTGATTCTCGTGACATGTGATAGGTAGGCAGCTAATCTATCGCCATTTTATTGTCACGTGAATTATACACCAGACCAAAGACAGTGTGACAATCACACTGACCTCGCCGGGAATCGAACCCGGAACCTTCGGGGTGGCAGTCAATGCACTTATCACTCGGCCACGAAGGTCGCCCTAATAACTTTGTATATCGATATCATAGTACATTAACAAAAACATTGATACGTTTTTTGTAAATTACCTTTATGCCATTTGGGAATGGGCATTTATCAAGAGTTTAAGAATTACAATTTTAACATTTTCAAAAGTTAATCCAAAATTCCAACCATTTGTTAATTTAAAAACCAATTGTTTACACTTTGAAAAGAAACGCAAATCAGAACCTGTACATTTTCACTCATTTAAGAAAAAAAATTGGTTAGAAGTGAAGGTTTACTAAGATTAAATTGTTAAGTCGTGAAAGGTTGAGAAGCGCACGAGAGGTAAAGGACGTTTCTTTGGCCCTTTCAAAATTCGCCCTTATTCAAAAATTCCCATTCAAAGGACAGAAAAGTACTGTTTATTAATTTCTGCCGAAATCCCAATGCCTCCATCCTTTCTGGGCCACGGGTCGCTCAAAAGGCGCCCGTCACCCTACGCAGGCGAGGGCAGGGGTAGTCAACCAGACCAAAACGTTAAAAGTAACTAACTAAATAACTAACTAACCATCACGCCGTCTCTCCGAAGGGGTAGGCAGAAAAGATGGACTGCCACACTTTTCTTTCCTGACATATTTCTCTCGCTTCCTCAACATTCATACATCGTGTCATGCACGCGCGTCGATTTCTCTGACTCCTCACATGGCCGACATTCAATATTTGATTTATTTGATCGTGCCACGTTTTCCTCGGTCTTCTTCTATTTCTGGTTCCATTTACATCATTAACAATATTTTTTTTACCATTCTTTCTTCATTCATTCTTTTCATATGTCCAAACCATCTTAATGACCCTTTCATTATTTTGTTCATGACAACATCATTCGCACCGCATTCACTTTTTATATTTTCTTTCGACACTCTATCATACACAGAGTGTGCACACGAATGTGTGCAATGTAGACGAATGTCTAAGAGATCTCATTTCTACTGTATTTATTCTACTTTCATCCTTCTTTTGCCAGTTCCATACTTCACTTCCGTACATCAGGGTCGGTAGAATAAGAAATTAATGGATTGCGAATTAAAGTGTTATGAACAATAATGAAACGAATATTAAAATGGCAGATGGCAGTGCACAATGGAGTTCTAGTGTCGACCTTTATGTATGGAAGTGAAGCTTAGAGTTGGCAGAAGAAGGATGAAAGTAGGATAAATGCCGTAGAAATGAGGTCACTGAGAAGGATGTGCGGAAAAGCAATGTATGATAGAATATCTAATGATGAAGTAAGAAAGGAAAGTAAAGCGGATGAATGCGTGATAAATAAAATCAGGAAAGGGTCATTAAGATGGTTTGGACATATGGAACGAATGGATGAGGGAAGAATGGTTAAAAATATATATACAAGTAGTGTGAATGAAAAAAGAAGCCAAGGAAGGCCAAGAAAGACATGACATGACCAAATTAATCAATTGCTGAAAGGCAACCATATTTGAATTAGGAACAATCAACAAGCGTGCATGTCACGATGTGTGAATGTAGAAGAGGCGCGAGAATCAGGATAGAACAATGTGGCGATCCATTCTCTTTACCCACCACTCCGGGGAAACGGCTTAGTTAGTCAGAGAGAGATCTCATTTCTACTGCATTTATTCTACTTTCATCATTCTTTTGCCAATTCCATACATAAGGAACCGTACCGTCACCTTGTACCATCTTGAACCGACCCTTATACGATATTAAAGCCAGAAAATGTAAGCAACTCCAGATAAAACATTTTTATTGTGACTAATTTTTCTTAGGGCTATACACAGTGTAAAGGGAAACAGGAGAGAAAAGATTTTTTATTAGTAAAAGTCATAATATTTTTTTATACCCTTACCTACCTCGACCCAGCCCAGTGGCGGGTTGTGTACTTTTATCTTACAACCCAATATTAAAATAATGAAATACTAACATAGGACCCATGGTTTATGTACGCGCTGCTATATATTTTAAAAATAATTTACCAAATCTAACTAGTTAACTGTTTAAATAAAAATATTTAAAAAAAAAAATTGTTATACCATAAATATCAAAAGAACTGTGTTCTGGACCATTTTTCTGCCTACTTCTTCATAGAGGCAGCGTAATGGAAGATAGTTAATTAGTTTTGAAAATCCCTTGTTTTGGCGGAAACACTTTGATGTTTCAGCATTATTAACTGCTTAAAAAAAAAGCCTTTGTTTTAAATATCACAATTGATTATATTGTGTCGCGACAGCTGTTTTACTAACCAATGTTAGCATCGTCAGGTTTTACAATCAACATTTGATTGTAAGACCTGACGATGCTAACATCGGTTAGCGAAACAGCTGTTGGCAGCTTGTTATCAAAGTGTTTCCGCCAAAACAATGGATTTACAAAACTAATTAACTATCTTCCATTACGCCACCTCTACGAAGGGGTAGGCAGAAAAAAATGGACCACAACACCCTAACATACTGCTCTCGCTTCCTCAACATTTATACATCGTGTAATGCACGCACGTCGATTTCTCCGACTTCTCACGTGGCCGACATTCCCTCTTTTTCTAGTTCCATTCTTCATAATAGATGCCTTCTTCATAATAATGAGGTTCTGCTCATATTGAAGATTGTAAAATAAATTCTAATATCATTGATACAAATCCTTGATATTAGTCTTTTTAAAAAAAAAACCTTCAATTTAATTTTTTTTTACACATTTAAAAATATTTACTAATAACAAAACCAAATTGTTCTCCTTTTTTGTTTTATACATTACTCTCATACAACAATAAACAAAACAAAATAAAAATCAAAGTGCCGAAACGTTCTCGGGGATTTGTACTGTGTGCATTTCGAATTACATTCGGGGAGAAACGAACTTATTCCTCTCTCGTTTACTTGTATTTGAAATATACTCGGACTCTTTCTTGGCGACCTTCAGATTATTGCCTATTTATATTATGATGAAAAACTCCCTATTTAATAATTAATACGAATTCCCTTCACACCCCAACCCCACAATAAAAGACCTCTCAAATTACGACCTAAACACTTCCAGCCGCCACAAGCGCCCAAAATCGATTCTCCTTCAGAGGACGACCTTCGTGGCAGAGTGGTAAGAGCTCTGATTCCCATTCCGAAGGTTCTGGGTTCGATTCCCGGCGATGGCAGTGTGATTGTCACACTGTCTTTGGTCTGGCGTAGTATTCTCGTGACAATAAAATGGCGATAGATTGGCTTCCTGTCACATGTCACGAGAATCAATATATCAGCTTAAACAAATTGTATACTGTAATTGGGTTCAAGCGACCTGTTGTATACGTAAAAAAAAAAAAAAAAAAAGATGAGCTGAACCTCTGTAAGCCAGAAGATCCAAGTCCAAGTCCAAGTCCAAGAATGAAAATGTCTGTTTTCTAGAATTTTACTTTATTTTATGGGAATGACATATTTAACCTTTCTGTACATTTGATAATTTCTTAGCAAGGCGAAACATGTCATTACCCTAAAATATAATGAAACTTCTAGAAAACTTATTTATAAATAATTAATATGTCTTCATTATTCTTTAAAATGTTTCGGATCCATTCGTTCATCGAAAGAATAAAATAAATTCTTCACGAAACAGCTGTCGCGTAAAATAAAAATACAATTGTGGTACATAAAACAAAGTTTTTTAATTGAACAGTTTATAATGTTAAAGTATCACAGTGTTTCGGCCAAAACAATGGACTGTTTAATAAATTCTTGTTTAATTATTTGTAAACTTAAGGCTTCTACTTGTATTAAAACACTATTTTAGTGAATAAAAAAACAGTGTTTTTATTCAGAAAAATCCTTGTTTGTAATTTGTTTTAAGAAAATTAAAATATTTTAATGAAAATTTTGGCATTAATAGGTTGATGCGAATATAATGAAAAATGTAGGAAATGGCATAGCATTTAAGAAATATCAATGGAATTAAACAAAAAAATGAGATTACGCAAGAATTCTTGCCTTTATAAACACACAATTAAAACAGGACAAATATTTCCGTTGGAATATTAAAATTTCAGTGGAGCTTTGCGGGAAGTAATGGGAACAGGCCCTGTAGCCGTAGCGAGCGCCAGAGGGGGCTCAGGGTGAATAGGGTGGACTAAAAAAAATCAGTTGCAGATATTTTTTACCTTAAAAAATATCATTATCATTATCATTGGACCTTTAGCCTTGGCCACTTTAATTTTTTCCACTTTCCCCGTTCCATTAGATGCAGATGATAAACCATACCATTTTGAAGTTCTTGCTAGAGCTGATTTTATAAGTTGATTGATTTGATAGATATCTCCGACTACGACAGCACAGATTGTTTTAGCTACCGGCCGCCAGAACCAATCTGCCTCCGGTGACACCGGTGGGAAAAGCAATTAGTCTGCTAAGCGCGCATCTTTCATATTAGTGAAGGTACGTTCAGGGGACAAATACTCTTGACTTTAGAAAGTACCTTGTCTTCCTAATGTCGAACCATCTCTAATGCGTTCCTGGTATTATGTTGTATTTTTATAATATTTTACCTGTGCTCAATAGATGCCTTAAACATTTTTCTTTTTGTAATTTCTTTTGATTAAATCAACTGATTTGATTTGTTTTAATGACCAGATCTTTATTTCGTCTTTTATATCAAAGACTTGCGCCGTATTTATTTATCGAATCCATAATTCAAAACTGGTTTATTAACTTACTTAATGCTTTAATTATTGTTTTATTTTTTATTAATTAATAATGTGAGTCTTTGATAGTTAATACGTGTATATCTTAATTATTGTATTCAGTTTTATTTGGCACAACCTGCCCTCTCTTTCTCGCCTCTATAAGGGAAATTTATGGATTGATGCTCTGGGCGGGCAGCGCGGAGGAAGAAAAGGAATTTATGAGTATTTATGGTAATCGGGACGTACATACTCGTACTATACTCTCCTCTCTGCTCCAGTGGAGCTAGTGAGGGGATTAGTCACATTACTTTAAAAATCGAACGATCCACGTTCGAAAAATTTAAATAATTTATTTAAATAATCTAATGAAAGCAGAATAAATGATCAAATAATTTTACTGAAATCTCTTGATGGAAGTTCATATTAACTTTTAATAAAATAAAACTATGAAATTTAATTGTATCTCAATAGAGACGAAGATGCAAACTGGAAACTGAATATGGTTGATCAAGGTGTTTACAGGACTTATGACCTGTCATTATTAATTACAACATTAGTAATTACAACATTCCCCATTCCACCTTTTTATCTATACATATCTTCACATGTCAGTTTCAATACGCCATCTATGTAGATTTGATGTTATGTTTATCTTTTTAAGATTAATCTATATAATCCACACACTAACGCCATCTATGGAGATTAATTTTTAGCATTTAGCAAACTACTTTATTAACACAATGTGAAGGCTATCGCCATTAGCGCATTGTTTAGAAGCCGCCTGGAGATATCACTCCTATCTATATGCCAAAGAATTGACCAGAATGATTACAAATATTTTATTGTGTACATTCCAAAAAAAAAAAAAACTATGTTTTTATGTTATTTTTATAATTTTATATTTATGTTATTATTATTCAATTAATAATAAATATAAATAATTATATTATATATATTTATTAATAATTGAATCTAAATAGAGACGAAGATGTTAATTGTTTTTCTGGGAACAGAATATGGTGGCCGAGGCGCTTACAGGACTTATGACCTGTCATTGGTTAGGTTGAGCGATTGCTTTATGTTTAACAAAATTCCCCATTCCGCCCTTCTTACGACCACCACGGCTGACAAATTTTTAGTAGTTGTATATACGAGTATGCTAGGATGCTGCGCCTATCTTTACATTTTTTAGTTCACTCTACACTAGCGTCATTGGGGAGACCTGACACGGCACCGAAAGAAAAAGAAGAAGTTAGATAGGATACAAATAAAAAAAAAATGGAAGCCTCAAAGCGGCAAATATTTGATTTTGATTTTATGAATATTGATTATATTTATTTCGGCAGGAGCAAAACCGGTTAGTTTGATAAAACAAAATAAAGTGATGTTAAAACAAAGAACGAAAGCATTTTAAATATTTTTTAATAATGCCTCACCGCAAATAAAGTGCCTCATACGAAAGTATTAAAACATATGTTATATTGTATTATACTTTAATGTAGTCTTTAACCTTCTCCACCTGATGCCTTACATCATCCCAAGTGTGGCCTGTTGCTATAACCTCATCCTGCAGGGCTCCTCTCCAGGTGGTTCTAGGTCTGCCTCGCTTCCTCTTTCCCCTCATAGGGGACCAGTCTAGTGCGTCCTGAGCGATGCAGGCTGGGTTCCGTCTCAGAGTGTGACATATCCATTGCCATTTGCGTCTAGCGACTTTTTTAAAATTGACTTTTCACTAACTAACTAACCATCACGCCATTTACCCGGAGGGGTAGGCAGAGAGGATGGATCGCCACAATGCTCTGTCCTGGCATACCTCTCGGGATTCCTCTACATTAATACATCGTACCATGCACGCACGTCGATAATTCCTATTCGAATGTGGCCGCCTTTTAGTAATTGATTAATTTGGTCATGCCATGTTTTCATCGGTCGTCCTCGGCTTCTTTTTGCACACACGCTGCTTGTGTACAACTTTCTAACCATTCTACTCTCATTCATTCGTTCCATATGTCCAAACCATCTCAGGGATCCTTTTTTAATTTTATCATATATGAAAAACATTGTATTTTCACAACTCTTTTATGCACTTTTCGCAAACATGTTTCGGAACGTACACGTCCTTTATCAGTGTAAAAGTAACTCCAATGGTGAATATATTAGTAAAAACAGCTCAAAACCTTTATTCTTTAATAGTTAACATCACACAATTGAAATGTATTATATACTTAGTGACTGAAATTAAATTTTATATTTCATTTATAAAATATTTAAATTAATTCAGTTATCCAATTAATTATTAAAACTAATTAAATGTTCTATTTTCGAATGTAAAGCATTTGAATAAATATTGTTATTGTGCGTCCGGATTAAATAGAACATTGCATTCCATTATTTAAATTTGAAATTCAAATTTTTAAGGATTCAATCGAATTCGGGATTCGATTATTTGAATTTCGAATAAATTCGAATGTTGCATTCGATTAATCGGGTCACTTCCCCGCGCACTTCCCTCTATCGATCCCAGATATATCTTATTGTGTACCAATACGAGAACAATATGGCGAATCAAATTGTATCTGAATATATTTATTTGGAAGCGATAGGCAGATGGAATTCGCGCAATAATTTATTTAAAACGATTTTTCAGCACACTCACATACAAAAGTTTAATATTATTTATTTATTAAACGTCTTCTTCTTCTAAATATAGCCCTAGTAGTCTATTTCTTAACCCCTATTGTGCGGTTGGCTACATTTGCAGTCCAAAAAATGGTTAGAACTGCGATATTCTACATTTGCAGCTCATTTTAAAATTTACAGATGAGATTCCTTAGACGTATGTGTTATTATTATTATTATCCTAATTATTGTTATTATTTTTATTATTATTATTATTACTATTATTATTATTATTATTATTATTATTATTATTATTATTATTATTGTTATTATTATTATTATGTATGGAAGCGAAGCATGGAACTGGCAGAATAAGGATGAATGTAGAATAAATGCAATCGAAATGGATACTCTGTGTATGATAGTGTCGAATGAAAATATAAGAAGTGAATGCGGTGCGAATGATGGTGCTATGAACAAAATAATGAAAGGATCATTAAGATGGTTTGGACCCATGGAAAGAATGAATGAAGTAAGAATGGTAAAATAAGTATATGTTAACGATGTAAATGGAATCAGAAATAGAGGAAGACCGAGGAAAACGTGGCACGATCAAATTAATCAAATATTGAATGTCGGCCATGTGAGGAGTCAGAGAAATCGACGCGCGTGCATGACGTGCATGTATGAATGTTGAGGAAACGAGAGAAATATGTCCGGAAAGAAAAGTGTGGCAGTCCATTCTTTCTGCCTACCCCTTCGGGGAGACGGCGTGATGGTTAGTTAGTTAGTAATTTCAATA